>JAWRVF010000029.1:25000-625000 GCA_036785485.1 Physcomitrellopsis africana
GGTGTTGTCCCGACCCCCCATTCACTGAATGCGTCGGTGGCGCCCACGGTGACAGCCACGAGCATGTGGAGGAAAATTATATGTCATGCGACTTCGAGAAGTGTAACACGCACACAGATCGACGTGTCACACGAGCATGATTTCAACTGTGTTGACCTAAATAAAAATAGCTTGCGTGCGAAGTACGAAGCGCAGCCTTCCCGAAACCACGGCTAGCCTTCGCACATGAGCAGCCCCTCTTTCTGCATAAAAAAAGTGACAGCAAAAAAGTGCAGCTTTCTCATACACACAGTTCTTGCTGGGGCGTTGTTGGTGTCATGACTTGTCCTCAATGCAGGTCTGTTGCAGTTTTGGCAACCGAAGCCGGAGTACCTGAGAACCACCGGGAGCTGGGTGCAGTGTTTTTCAGCGGTGTAGAATCAATGCGCCACTGAGTGATCATAATTATATAATCCACATGTATTCTCGTATTCGTAACAGCTTTTGAACACATCATGGTTTACTTCAAATTGGAGAACAAGTCAGGGACTATCCACGTTTGCGTCAATTTTCCAAACTTTAAATCAATGCAGGTAAAAATGCGAGCAAAGATCTCTGGCTGACCAACAATTACACCCTCTTATGTCGAATTCATGTATCAGCTCCTTGGAATAACAGTAATAACAGTAATGATAATGATAATAATCACCCACCCATTGCAGACACAGAAAAACAATTTATCCTGGCGGAAAAAACAAAATGTGAAACAAATTGCTTCGTGTTCACCCAAAAATCTATTCATTTATGAACGAGAGCATGGAGATGTGCCAAAAAAGAATTTCAATTAATACCATCAACTGTACAAATTCCAAGAACTTCTGAATCTGAACGGTTCAATGAAGCGATATTATTGAAACTATATTACAAAGGAACGGAGCAATGACTGAACTATTAAGCCGTCCATTTATGAGCTCTTGATCTGTGTGGCCTCAGCTTTTAGCTGCACAATCGACTCCTGAAGCTCGGTAATCTTGTTTTGCAACGACCTCACATAGTCTATGGTTTCGTCCAGCATGGTAGCCGTGTTGGTCGTCTTCTCCATGCCGGGGACCAAGTCCTGCAGCTTTTTCATGCGCTCACTAATTCTAGTCCGCCTCACGCGCTCCGCTATGCTCCTCGGATGAGTGGCGCATCCACGCTTGGCTCGAAGTTGCATCTGGACGTGGTGATCGTCAGGGTTAGAGCCCATGTTTACGCCCTCTCCACTTGTCGGTAAGCTTGCATGGCGGATGAGGCTGGTGGACTGATTGTCGCTAAACAGGTATGATTTGGAGTTCAACTCTGAGCCACTCGATGTAGCGTACTCTCCAGCGAACCCCGGCAGCCGCTTACCTCCTGGAATGCAAGATGAATAGCCACATAAACTAGACTGTCAGTAAATCGTACTTCTATCACACGCCAACTTGTGATAACCAGTCTGAAGAAGAAGGAAAAAATGTTAGAGAGTTATGAGTCACAAAGGTGAGATTAGCTCGGCACCTTGGCTTGTTGGCATGGAAGTCATGGTATCAGTTCTGAAAAAATCATCCTGTGAATACATCGCTGCGTTGAATCCATTCACAAGGCTATTATCTTCCGATGTCCCTGAGATGCTGTCCTCTAAATGGTGATCCTCTGAAATTGTAATGATTTCTTGCTTTGGTATAATCTTTTCTGCAATTGGCACTCCCTTCTCACGCACTGACCCAATCTCCTTCGCAGGTGGGAAGAGACTTGCAAATGTGTCTGTCAACAACCCCACCCCCGCTCATCAACGTCATGTGAAAACTAGTAAATTGCGCTTACCGAATCCTCGACGAAAACATTTTACGAAGTCAGGAATCGAATTTGTACCAGCATTCTCCGATTTGGAGACACCAAGGGCAGACATGGCAGCTCTCTTGCTGACATCGCTGTCGAGCGACAGAAACTGTTCAAACTCGACCATGCTGTTGCCGCTGTCCATCCGTTCCATGTCTGACTGCTCTGTGATGGGCGGCAGACCACAGTCGTCGAACGTGGAATCCATAGTGGAGTTTTCCAGGGGAAGGGAAATCTGGGAGAATGCGTCGTCTGCTGCAGCTTGCAGAAAAGCAGTAGGCGTAGAGTGATAGCGATGGAGACCAACGCCAGGAGCTGCAGGAGTAGCATCAGGAACGGGGGCGGGGTTCATGATCGGCGTGAAACTGTCGTAAACAGCCCCGAAGGAGGGTTTTGTGTGCAAGTCAAGGACTTCACCTTTCGCGTCTAGCATCCATTTCTCGTCGCCGTGCATTGGAGCAGGAGCGGGCCACCTCTGTTGTGGTTGGTTTGCTTTATGATTATGTTGCCAGGAATTCTGTACCGAACCTGCACTGGACATGCTTGAGGTTCTCGCAAGGCTACCGTGATGAAAGTTTGGTGGTCGAGTTCCTGGATATAATGGGGCAGGGCAATTGGAAGCAAAGATGTCCTGGCTTGTGGGGGTTACGGAAGCCATCACCCCTGCAAGAGTGGCTGGAGTTGCGCTTGCATGGCTGGTTTGTAATAAGACTGCGATCCCTAAAATAACCCAGCAACCCCCACACGACATTTCTTAGTTAAATCATAAGCTGCCCAGAATCAACCTATCACTCGCGCAAAGAAAGAGTATTTAAACACGTTTAAAAGAAGCGAAGGACAACTGTCATCCAACACCTGGAATTGGACATATTTCAGGCAGGAAATCTTACGCAATAAAAAAAAAATGCTTTATTTGTCTTATCTCCTTTCCTTTCTTTCCGGCTGAAAGATTTATTTACCACATCTTTCCATAGCTCAGAGGCATAATGTAGTATTGTGTGGACGACCCCCTCTCATGGCTTCAGTAGAGTCATGAAACATCTAAGACCAAATCCGCCGACCAGAACACATTACGTTTTCTGCTGCTCTGAGTACCACAAAGCAGTATTCGAAGATCGTGAAGACAATAACGAACGCTCCCAAACTCCACTGAACCTCTGTGCAACCCCGTCTGTTCCAATCGGGCTACGAATCCTAATGACACTATGCTGCGAAACAGCTGACACTATGCCGCGAAACAGCTCACAGCGGGTGCGTTTCGCTGGTGATGACGACAATGTCCCGAAAATGCCATAATTTCAAAGAAAGGCTAACTCTGAACTTCATTTTGGGATCCGATTCTTCACAACAAGCGACGAACAAGAATCTTCTCGACAGAATTAATCCGAGGTCCTCTTGCCTAAGTCTCTCCCCTTGTTTTCCGAGCTAAGATGAGTACTCTTACGCAGCGCAGTCGCCAAAATGTGGACACACGCAGTTGCAAAAAAGTTCAACAAGCTTCGGGAGCAACCAGGAACATATCACTGAGGAACGAAAGTCAGTAACCCTGAGGCACACCATAAGTAACCCACTCAATATCTCCTCCACTGCAACCTTCCAGAAGCCGATTTAACCCGCTGCGAACGATCTAAGAAAATCAACCACCTCCCTCCTACTACCCCAACTTCAAATCTCACATGCGAATCTCTACATACACAAAAACGCGGCTCCATCTAGTTACAAAATCCTGCAAAAGCCAACAGTACAGGTGCAACACAGTGACAAGCGCGCCGTTACGTCCATCACAATCTACCGCCGCACCGCACCCACATGCACTAAGGCGCAGAAACTTCAAAATCAGTGAAGCAATTCAGATTAGACATGGCCAAGCCCGGAGGCTTACATTGTAAGATGCGATGGATACACAAGGATACTCCCAACTCAGCTGCACCTCCATTGATGCTCTAATTCTGCATCACTTCATGTGTGTATAGATCCATCACAGACTGGATTGATTTCTCCCGTCTGCAACGATTAAAAAAGAAAGAAAGGGGGGCACCGACCTTAGACGGTTCCTCCACCGATGTCTGCAGGCGTTTGCTTGATGGTAGGAGCATGGAAACCTTGGCAAGGAAACTATTCTGGAGGCACTATGGGAAAAGGAGCCAAGTCTTGGTCGAAATGGCAGTTTCGGAGTTCAGACCCGGCGACGCCTGGTGCGTCACGGCCCCGTCCTTACTGAATCGTCGCAACCCGGATCTTCCCTTTCCAATTCCGGGAATAGAATGGTCGGCTTCCATAGGTCCCGCAAGTCCACTCCACGCCGCTGCTTTGTCCATGGCGATGGCGATGGCTGATCAGCGCCCGCGAGTGCCGACGCTGGGCAGACCACGCCGCAACGACACGGTGACGGGTTGAAGAGACCCTCATGACCGTTAGTGCCATAATTTTGCTCTTGTATCCGTTTTCACTGCAGCAAAATCTCACACGTGTCGGAAATTGTGCATTGAAATTGTTTTGCAGCTTTCTGCACTGTATTCTCCCCTTCCAAGAATATTCGTATTATTGAACCCTTGAACAAAGAGCTTCTACTCCTCTGTTGAACATCGCAAAAGACAAGATTAGTATCTATTCTAATTTATTCTTATCAATATCATAGTTATACTAAAATTCTAAATATTAAGATTTTTTTAAAGTTTTTTTTCGATTGACTAAATATTTACTTTGAAATTTGTATAATTTCTAAATTTAATATTAGTTGGTGTAATTTAATTTTATAGTCAATGATAAATATTACTTATGTTATAATAAATATCTAAAAAGATATTGTCACAAAAGATTCTAAAGAAGTCAAAAGAAGGTATATGTGAACATTGTATGTATATTGTTTGATATTTTAAATTATAAAATTATTGTACTAAATAAGATAGACACTAAAATGTAGAATAAAAAATACGTTTTTAAATACTATATGTATGAATACACCAAAAAAATAAAATAAAATAAAATAAAATAAATGAATATATTTTTTATTGTATAAATTATATTGATATAGATATTTTTTTAAATGATGTTAGTAGCCAACTACTAAGATCATAATACAAAATTCCATATTTAAATGTGTGTATGTATGTATATATATGTATATATATATATATATATATATATATATGGTTGTTGTAAAACTTATATTGCATTCTATGTGTTTGGATTAGTTAATCATTTACTTTTATATACTTGTTAAATTAATATAATCTTTAATTGGATTGATAACAAGGGTTAACAAAAGTAAAATAGATGGTCATATGTATAGCAGTTTTAAAACTTTTGAAAGATACAACTTAGTGCATTGATTTTAAATGACTATTGGTATTTGAATAAAATAAAGTAGACGTTAGAAAATAATAGAAGGACTATTTCAAAGTACAAAACTACAAAGTAAAGAAATTTTAAGATAAGAATCGAAAACACTAATAATAAATTTAGATTTTTTATTTATTTTTATTTATTCTATTCAACTAATCATTCTTATTTGTTATTTAATCTGATTTTAAGATTGAGAATTGTAATAGAATTCTACATATGTAAAATTTTGATAATATTTGCAAAATATGTAATTAAAATATATTAAAAGGTATCTCTGGATTAAAATTTATTAGATTACTTTTTTAGAAATATTAAATAAACTTTAATATAACCAACTTTAAATGATTATATGGCCAGTTGACTCTTAAATAAAATTTAAAAATAATAAAATATTTATATTTATATTTTATATTTTTATATTTTTTACTATTTAGATAAGTCAAATGATGTTTTTATAACTTAATAATTAATTATAAAGTTCTAATAACTAAATTTTATATATTAATATTCAATTATATTCAAATTATTCTTTTAATATTGAAATCTTTGCTATTTCTTCAGTTTTTAATATACACAAAATTTACAAAACAATCATTATTTTAAAACAAATTCTAGTTTATTATTTACAAATTCAATGTTTGAGAACCAAATATATATATATATATATATATATATATATATATATAATTAAAATATATATTATAGCCACAAAAAATACATTATTAATACCAAAATGTTATTATTTTGGTACAAATATTATATAATTTTAAAAAGATAATAATTTTTTTGTATATATTTGTAACTCCTATTAGATATTTGTTACTTTTATATTGTCACATGTGGAGATAATTAAAGTAGATTAATTTCTATTAATTTTTTTTTTTTATCAAATATTATTTGACTTCTTAAAATAATTGCATTAAAACTGGATTTATTTATTATAAAAATATATATTAGAGTATTGCATCTAAATGTGGTTCATCTATTACAATGTTATTTCACCTCTTTGGTCTTGTATGAGGTAAATATTTAGGTTTGATTCTTGAGAATTATTTTCAGAATTCTAAATATTCAAAAGAATGTCACTTTACTTCTGTACCATTTATTTAAATAATTATAGGATTTTCAAATATTTTATAAAAACAAAAATTAACTGTAGATATGAATGGAACAATCATCAAAAAAAATTCCCAAACATTATTTGATGTATACAAAAGTTTACAAAAACTGTTTTGGAAGTGGAAAGTAATATTATAAAGCCTTTGAAGCAAGAATTGAAGCTCAAGAATTATTTGCTTGAAATTGAAGCATCGAGTTCATATCTAATTTCATTTGTTTGTGTAGTGACAGGATTTCAATAAAGGGTACTAAAGATATTATAGTCAAAGAATTAAAAGATTTGATTTGAGAAACTACAGGCTGATATTTAATATTAAATATAGAAGAACAAGAATATATATATATATATATATATACACATATATATACAAAATTTGTGAAGATATTAAAAGATTGATTAGTACTTATATGGTAAAAATGTGGCGCTTATATAATAGTAATTGCAGAAAGAGCCAAAGCCAGAAAATTGCAAATAAAACTTTCAGATGTGCCATGTAGTAGCAGTTTATTATTATGATTATTATGATTATTTATTTATTGGACAATAAATACAATATTTCTTCTGTTCACAAGCACTTCATTTACTTAAAAAAACATTAAAGTCAAAGATACTGATGACATACGTGTTATTGAAATTCGAATTTATGTGGTGTTCCAAAACGTGGATTGAAGTTGCACATATAACAAAGTATTTTTAAAAAATTAGAAGCAAATAGTGAACTTGGACTCACTTTATTTAAAACTATACACATCAACTTTGTATGTCATGAAACTGATTCTACATGTAGCTTTAGATAAATATATACATCACCTTAATTTAAAATTTTCTCACATTCTGTATAATGTTGGTATACACTATAAATTTCTTATTTAAACTAAAAAAATTAGGATAAATTCATAATAAAATATTTCTTAAATTTAAAAAAAATGATTTGTGTGCAATGGCTTATGACATTTTTTTATATTTTTAAATTTTTTTTTATTAAATTTAACAAAATTTTATAGTGCATTTCATTTAATTCTGTCATTCATTTTAAAAAGCTTATTAATTTTATTAAAGAAATATTTTATTATAAATTTATCCTGAATTTTTTTAATGTAAATAAGAGTTTTATTGTGTGTATGTGGAAGTGCGTGGTACAACATAGTGGCCCCCTAAAGTTAATCATTTCACCAAATAGCAATACATGTATTCATTCAGTTTCAAATTCAACAAAATTATCAATATAAATGTAAACAATCATACTCATGAAACGAATGTGTTATAATGTCAAGAAAGGAAACTAAAAATTTCGGTAGGATGATAAAATTGTTGAGAGTCAAATTTTCATGCTAAAACCACAAGGCATATTCCACTCATGGCTATTTAGAGTGAAACAATTAAATGGATTGGATTTTGAGTTTATATTCTTCACCAAACCTTTTTGGATGGCATAATTTTGCCTGAGATATTTCTGGAAAGATTCCAAAAGATCCATGGAGCCCACCATGACACGTGGTCGGACAACTTTTTCAGAAGTCATTGTAGAATACTAAATATCGTCCGAGTAGGCTTCCATTTCTATCTTTATTCTAAAAATGGTTAATGGGTATCCAAAAATGGTGCAGGTATCTTCAAGATGTGGCAGAGATAGCCACAGTGTGGATCAGATTTTAGGGGTTTCGTCGGCGAGATCGGTGGCCACGTGTGTGACACACGGCCTGTGTGCTATTCTATCAGGCGCTGCTATATGTTTGCCCCTCATGACTTGTCACGTACTTAGTTTGCCACCTGGATTACCTGATGGGGGCACGAACAAGCGACCCGATAACGAGGAGGGGAGGAGGCCGGAAGCTTCTGCTGTGCGTCCTTGGCTTGAAACCTGCGCAAGTGGGCGTCATTATCCTCACTTGGCCGGATTTGGGTGCCCGTGATGTAGTCACTGCGGGCTTTAACCCATGGGATTGCAGCAGTTTCTGTCTAGTTAATGCGGCTGTCAAGATTATGAAAAAGCATTTGTAATTTTAGTTTAAAAATAAATATACATATATAGTAATATTAAATATTTATGTGCATGTGTGTGTATATATATATATATATATATATATATAATGAATTGAAGTAGCCATACTAAACAACATAAAAGACTGTGTAAGAGGATTTGAAGGTGATATTGATAAGGTTTTGGTTAATTTCATCCTATTTTTAAGTTACATGATATATTTTAATGAATTATGAATAACTATTTTTAAAACAATCCCTATAAAAGAATATCTTTTATTGCCGTGTGGAATTTTCAAGTTAAATAATTTTTTCTTTATAGTTGTAAAACCTCACCAACTTTTATATGTTATTAGATTAAATTAATTTCCTTGGTACTTTTTAATTCCATATACCATACATTATATTATTTATCTTTATGGTCTTTATGATAATATTAAAGGTTTAATATTAAAGATTTATTATTATTTATAATGAAAAAATATCCAACTACAATTGAGGTAGAAGAACTATATTACTCGAGTATTATGCTTAACCTACTTAAACTACAAACCTAAATGTAAAGTCTATTTTATGTGATGAATATTAGATTTTGTAGCATTTAAGGTATTTTTGTAATCAATACTTATATCTAATTTTTATTCCTAGTAGATTATAAGAGTATTAATAGAAAATTAGAATAACTAAAGAAAATAAAGACAACTAAAGCTTGCCAATCCAATACATAGAAGTGAATTAAAACATGAATATTAAATTTACATGCAACATCATGTTAAAAAACTATCTACCATGTAATTGCACACCAAATATAATTTAAGATGATATCACTAAGTATAAGTATCCAATTGTATATATAAATTAAAATTTCAATATTAAGTTTTTATTTTATTATATGAAATTAATAAAAAATAATTTTAAAAAATTTAAAAAATAAATATTTTATTTGTTAATATCATAGATATATTATATATTTTTTTTTATTTTTTTATTTTATTATATATCCTAAAATATTTTAATTTGATTTATTTAATATCTATTAATAATAAATTATTTATTTTAAGATTGAATATTATTTATATAAAATTAACAAGATTTGATCAACATATATTTCAAGTTATGACAAACAACAAGAAAATCACTTAGCTTGGATGTCCTATTGCAAGTGCTTACAAGATGATAGAAGAAGTATAAAAAGAAACAACTTAGACAAAACTAGACTATCCAAAAGAGAGGAGAAAAAACTAAGAGAGAAGAGAGCTAAGAAAAAGAAAAAGAAAAAAGAAACTAAGCTTGAAGAAAACCATATAGCCAACATCAAGAAAGACTAGCTTCAAAATCTCTATCCAAGATCATTGTTCTTTGTCAATTGTATGTTTAATCTATTGCATATAATTAGATTAATATATTATAAAATAAAAAAATAAAAAAAGAATATTTTTTAATATATTTTAATTTTTAATTATATATATATTTTTAATATTTATTATTTTTATAATTCACATAGAAGCCTTTGTCTTCTTTTTGCTTCATATTTTATGATTCTTGATTTGTTAAAAATCTAACTTAAATAGCTTTATTACTACCAAAATTTGTAGTAACCTTATTGTCTACCATTGAGAATTGTTCCTTAAAGTTGGATGATTCAAACTACCAAGATAATAAACTACTCTTTTCTTAAAATGTTACAAAATATTAATATTAATTCAAAAATTAATAAATCTTGGCTCTTTCAGAAGCTAATTTTAGAATGGTTCTATTAATAATTTTTTATTTAAAAATATTCAAAATCAAAAGAGTAATTAAAAAAATATAAGGTCCTCTTGTAGTAAACTATAGGTCTATGGTCTCATTTAGTTGAAGGTTGAATTATGACCAATGGCATTACCACTACTTTCAAAATCAACCACATTCTGGAATCTAATTACATAAGGTCCTTTTAAACCAACATCTATGATTTTATTATAAATATATTCAAATTAAATATCTATTTATAATGAAGCGTTATGTAGACTTACTAATTAGTTGTTAAGTTGTCCTTAATGCTATGATGATCTTGTCTTGCTATGGTAACTAGATTTTGAATGTAACCACAAAAATTGAGAAGATAGAGTCTTTCGATTTACACCTATAATTTTAATTTATTGCAACACTTTGTTTTTATATGACCCTTATAGATAATATTTATTCTAATGTTCATCACCAATATAAATAAATACTACTAATTAACTAACTAATTGAGTAGTTTATTCAAATTGCTTATTACAAGACCATTGTGATATTCTAGCCCTACTCAATAGAAATGTTTAGAAACTTCATTAGCCATTGTAAATCTCTAATTGACAATATTAAGTCATTTAAGTTCAAATTTAAAATGAAAGAGATTCTATCTTACCTTCAATGTACCACATATGATAATTAATAACCTAAGATACATATATATATATATTAATAGATGATACTAATTATTAGAGAAAAAATTATATATATATATATATATATATATATATATATAATTTTTAAATTATATTATAATATATATAAATTTTGTTTAAATTTTTTATTTTTATTAGATTTCTATATCTACTAGAATCACAAAATATATAATATATAATTTCAATACTCTCTTATATTTAAAAAAATATATATTTTATAAGCTCAAGACCTAATTAGTTTAATAAAAATTATAAGACAAGATGAACATTTTAGAGTATTGAGTTCTAAGAAGATTATATATGAATTAAAACTAAAATATTCTTATTTAACATTGAAGAAATATTTTATATCTTTAAAAATAATCAAAAATATTATAAGTTGTTTTTATTTTAATTATTTTTTTATAAAATAATTAAAATTTTAATTTTAATTTTGGTTGTGGTTTTTAATATCATTGTAAAATTTAAAAAGACCTATTTTTACAATGATATTAAAATTTATCAATAAAAAGACTTATTAAATTTTATAATGATATTAAAATTTATTGATAATTAGTCTTGTAGTATTATGTTTAAAATTACAACTTTATTACTTGTTTGAATATTTATTTTAGACATTTTTTTAACATCTTGTTATAAAATTGACATCCAAAGCAAATAAGTAAGACTTAACTTAAATAAATAAATAAATAAATAAAAGAAAAAGCAATAATAAGTATATTATTTATTTTTAGATTTAAATAGTTTTAATGCTATAAGTTAAATAGATATATATTAAAAATTTATACATCTAAAAGACCTTGATAAAGAGAAGAATAATAAATAATATTTATCTTTTTGATCTTTAAAAAAAAACTTCAATATTTTTAGAATTATTTTTAAAAAAATATTAGTTAATTTAAAATTTTAAAATTTAAAATTAATTAATTTTAGTATATAAATTGAAGCCATATCAAAAATAATTATAACTAAAAATATAAGATTTCAACGAAATCAATAAATGACCTTTCAATATATAATATATATAAATATTTGTTTAATTTATTAATTTGATTTATTATAATGTTGTATTTTGTAAATTTTCTTACAATCCTAATTCCTAAATAATAGTATAACTTTCTAAGATTACTTATTTCATTATCATTTTAAAATTTAGTCTTCATTAATTCTATCTTCTTTATATTGCTCACTAAAGTGATCAAATCATTAACATAAATAATCATGACAAACAAATTATCCATTGATTGATATAGAAAAAAATTAGCCTTACTTCTTGTAAAGAATTTATTTATAAAAATATTTATTAATGTATTAGTATTATACTATTGGTGATTATTAAAAGACATATTACAATTTATATAGTTTGCATAGAGGGTATACTTTACCTTTTTGTACAAATCAATTTGATTGATATAAATAGATATTCTTTTCCAACTCTTTATTCAAGATAAATATTTTTATATCTATTTGATGAATTTTTAAGTCTATTTTAATTATGACAATAGTTTTAATAGTAGAAGATTTGGCAATAGATACAAATATCTAATTAAAACCAACAATCACTATTTAAAAGTAATTTTTGGTAATTATTCTTGTTATATACTTCTTAACTTAATCTATCATATTTGGTCCAAAACACCTACTTAGAACTAATAGTTGTATAATTTAAATTTAAATGAACTAATTTCTATATATAATTCTTATAAAATATTTACACTCTTTTATAATCTATTATTAATTTTTTTGTGTTGGTAGATTGTATCACTTTACACAATGCCAATGAAATTTTATATATATATATATATATATATATATATATATATATATATATATAAAATTCATCTAAATAAAAATATAGTTCTTTTATCATTTTTTCATATTTACTATTCTTATATAAAGATATAATGTATACTAGTAGATTGTCTTAGAATATATTTTTTACTTATTATAGCTCTTTCATATTATTATGATTAAAATTTGAAGGTAAATAAAGTTTTTTATTTTTTAATTTTATTTTAAAGTTTTAAATAAATAAAATTATTAAAAATAAATATACTATTATTATCACTTTAATAAATTTTATAGTGCTTACAAATACTCATATATTCTAAAAATTTAATATTTTAATTTTTAATAGTATTTTTAGTTTTTAAATTTATGATCTTATAAAATCCAAAGTATGTGCATTTTGTGCCCTTAATATTTAATTTTTTCTTAATAAAATTTAATTTTTTTTATATGCTATAAATTCAAAAATGATGAAAAGTAAGACATTTCACTTTCTTCTATTTTTAATTTTTTTAGAAGACATTAATATAAGAATATATATAAAATAAAATTAATGTATGTATATATCAAACCTTACCATCAAGCAAATGATGGCTACAGTAACGGATCTGGGAAAATCTTTTGCAAGCGATCCAAACACAAAACAAATCTCAGGTAGACTTGTGGCATTACTTAAACCATTTGTTAAGCTAGCTTTAAAGCCAAGTCCTAAGGATGAGAAGGAGGCACAAGGAGGTTGGGGTCTGAGTGATGATGAGGTTAAGCAGTTGAATGATGTAGATGATGCAGGTAAGCAAGCACAAAAAGAAGGTGCAGACTCTGTCAAGAAGGACATTGACCAGAGTGAGGATATAGGTCATACATACATCTCGTTTTATCAGTTCATTGTAACTGCTAAGTACAGCTATGTTACTAGTCTCTTTAGCTTTGGCTATTCATATGTATACAGGAATGACCACTCTGTGTTCTAGATATTTAGTGACAAGAAAACCAAGGAGAAGAAGCTAGCTGGTATAAAAGTTGGATGCTTTGATTCTCTTGCACAAGCACTTGCAAACTCATCAACCATGGGACCTGTTAATCTTGTTCGTAGCGATGATCCTTTCAAGGGCGAGGAAGCCCATCTATAGTATGTACTTTGTTTGTAGTGTACGTATCCGTTAAAAAAAAAGATTAGGATTGCAATAATAGTACTTAGTAGTCCTAGTCCTTATTTTTTTTATTAACATATGAGGTTTGATATATATATGTATATATATATATATATATATATATATATATATATATATATATATATATATATTACTATTTCTTTTATCCAAAACTCATTAGTAAGATATTAAAAATATAATATGATATTTTTTATTTTTTCAATGATATAATTAATATGTTTTATAATCTTAATTTGCTATAAATATATGATATAGGTTATATTTATTAACATCTTAATTCTTTAAATGTACATAAATTTTTTCAAATATTAATTTAAATAACATGGTTTTTTTTAAAGAAAAAGTTAAGATTAGGTCTTAGCAAAATTAACCGTAAAGATAATAGAATTGTTATTTGAAAGATGATCATTTGTAAAAAGTAGTCAAAATCTGACCTTGAGGTATAAAAAAAAGAGCCTATGATAAACATAAAGGGTTTTTAAGGATTCTAAAAGGTTTAGTTAAAATATTAACTTTAAGAGAGCTTGAGGATATAAATCTTTTAAAAAAAATAAAAAATTTGTAATAATAATTTAATTATTTTAATGATATAGTATTAATTTTAGTTTCAATTCTATCATTTTGTGATTGAGTTAAAATTTATATTTTATAATTTTGTAGATAAATATAAGTATTATTTGCTCATCAAACTTTGTCTTGTTTTATTAGTGCAATTGATAGATATTTGATCATATATATAAGGAAGTATTAGAAGTTGGCAATTTGAGGTGAATTAGGATTTCTAAGATTTCTAGAGATTTACAAACTGAATGAAGCTAAAACATAAGTTGTTAATAAAAGACATTAAGATCAAATTTTATATAAAATTTGAGCAAAATTTAATGGTTGAATCAAAAGATCTAATTGTTAGAAGTCTTTATTAAATTTAGAATAGAATGTCAAGTGACATCACTAAGAATTTTATTTTAAGATCTATCCATTTAAAAGTTAGATTTGCATAAAATTTTGTGATTGTGTAAATAAACAAAATAAATCACATGTAAAATTTAAAGCTAATCTAAAAATTTAATTAAGGATTATGTCTTCATATAATTCAATGATTAAGATTAGAATTTATCAAGAACATTAAAGTTGTTAAAAAATATATTTTTAAGCACTTTATTATTAAAATCATAAGATAATTGTGGTGACATAATTTTTTTCTACAACCAAATCTATAGTACATTCTCAAATAAGACTATAACATGATATGGCATTATTTTAAAGTCTTAAAAATTTTAAAAATATATTATTTTTAATTAAAGTAGATAAATTAAAATTTTATTTAATTAGTCATTAAGGAAGATTATAAAATATTAAAAATATTTTAAGACTGATATTTTTATAGTTCTAAAAATATTAAAATATTCAACATCCAATAATTTAAAAATATGTATTCTTCTATTACTTGGAGATTTATATAATTATAATATAAAAATATTATATATATTATTATTAAATAATTATTCATAATTATATGAGATTATATGTATGAAGTAATACTATAACCATACTAATATATCAAACATCAAAATTGATATTATTAAGAATTTATTATTTAAAATTTTTGATTGAGTTTTTTTGAAATATAAAAAAAAAAGATCTATCAATGATTAAAATTCCAAATAATATTTTTTATTTATTTATAATTTTATAAAATAATAATAATAATAATAATAATAATAATAAGGTTATTTGATTTTATCTTCTATTATATAAATCATATTTTATTTTTAAATAATAAATTTATATTTTATATTTTGTATTTTTTAGATTAATATATTTTAAAATTTAAAATATTACCTATTAATATTTTAAATTTCTTTTGATTTTTTTTTTAAAATTTAAAATTTAAAATTAATATATATATATATATATATATATTTAACTAATTTTTTTAAAATAATGATTAATTGATATATCTAAAATATTTTAGAAATTAAAAAATATATAATCAAAATATTAATTATTAAATATTACTTTTTATAGATCCGTAATTCAAAAAGAGTCATAATCTTAATCCATCAAGTGATATTATATTAAAAAATATTACACATAATGTATATAATAAATAATAAAATAATATTTATCTAATATAATATTTGTTGATTTAATCTATTCAAATTATATATTGATTTATATCTAAATTATATATATTCACATCTATTAATATATATAATTTAGATATATTTTATTTCTTTTATGTGTTAATTTATATATATATATATATATATATATATATAATGACATATAAAAAAATTTATTTAAAATTATTTTTGATATTTTAAAAAATAAAATTTATATATGATATACAAATATTAAATAATTTTTTTGTTTATTTATTTGATTTAATTCTATTTTTCGATAATATATTATAATTTTTATTTTAAATTACAAGTAAATTTGCTTCTAATATTGTAAAATTATAAATATTTAACTTCACTAAACAGTAGCATTTACATAATATTTTTAAGAAATTGATATTTCTACCTAACATTATATTGCACCCACCACAATATACTTATTGTTGTTATTGTTGTTGTTGTTGTCATTGTTGTTGTGGTTTTGTGCCTTGTTCAAAGGCAATTTTACATTAATCAGTGTCCAAATGGATTGGCTCTTTGTTTTTATTGACAATGGGATCTAATATGGTGGAGATTGTTTTTGGCAACAAGGTCTGATACTTGTGCCCTTACTACAACTAATTAGACAAGGATCTCAAGAGAGTACACATTATCTTTCAAAATGCCTAAATAAAGCTGCTATTAAAATACAACAAATCACAAAACCGATACAACAAAAATAACAATAACAATGATGGTGTGGTGTACGCAATATAATGTTGGATGGAAACAATAAAAATATTGGATGGAAATATTAATTTTTTGTTTTTAACTAACTTATTGAAGCCGCATTAATGTTTGTTTCATGGTTTCTACAATATAGCTACTACTATCTACTAAAGTATATATCTTTGATCTACTTAGTTATTTATTATATATATATATATATATATATATATATATATATATATTTATATGAGATTAAATATTAATAATTTTTTAATTTGATCAAATATGCAAATAAACTTTTATACTTGGTGGAATTTTAAAATATCTAATCAATAATTTTTTAAAGATTTTTGCAACTTTAATAGTTAGCTTTAGATAATTGTGATTGTATATATATTAGTTTTAATATTATAATATATATATATATATATATATATATATATATATATATATATATAAAACCATGATGCTAATGTAAAATATAATAATTTATAAATATAGGATTATTTAAATTTAAATTCAAATTTAAAATTTTCTATCTTAATAAATTAGAGCTTAAATCTAAGATGTTTAAAATTTAAAAATTTAAACTTTTATAATATTTCTTGGAATAATCCAAATAATTTAAATTAATTATAAAATTATAATTGATATTATATGAAGCTTAGATTATTAAACAATAGTCAAGATATATTATTAAGAGATGATAATGTTTATATAATAGCAATTGATTTGTTAAAGATAAAATATATTATGTTATTTTAAATATCAACAATTTTATAAATAATATTACTAAACTTTTATTTGGTGTTATTTTTTAAAATATATATCAATTATAAAAAATTAAAAAAAAAAACCTTGTCTAGGACAAATCTATTTCTTAATTAGATACTAAGTAAGATGATTTTTTGAAATAAATATTCATCTAGTTCAAAGACTTTTGACATAACTACACATCCTATAATTTTAAATTTGTATATTATCCAAAGGCAAAAGAAATAAAGATATATACTATAAACATCTTAGCAAGAAGGAAAAAAGATGCATGAATGTAGCTTATAGTCATAAAAGTGGAAAAGAGTATTTAAAAAAAGGTCCACTTGAAGAGGGCCTAATCCATTGCACATCATATTTTTTGATATTTAAGATTAAGCGCTTAAATTTAAAAATATTAAATTAAAAATTTGTTATGCAAATCTTAATTAATATATGTCAAAGCATTAAAAAAAACTTTATTTATTCAAAAGATGGTTTTGTATATGATTTTCTATCTACATGCTTCTTATTCATTATCTTGACATTATGTGGATAGTATATTATAAGCAAAATCTTGAGCTTCTATATCTTAATTTTGTGAATAAATTTAATTAGTAATTTTTTATTTATAGATTTAAATTAAGATTCTTTTGCTAAAACAAATAGACTTTTAAACAAATAGAGATAAGATGGCTTTATACATATAATTTAAAAAATCCATGTTATAAACCTTATTAAGTAGTCTACACTTAATAGATGAAAGAAATAGAATCATAGAGAATTATCATTCAATACTACAAAATTGTATTAAGTTACATCAAAGCATCTTTCATCCTTATTCTTCAATTGATGCATAACCAAAGATTCAAGAAACTCTTGTATATCTTATTATAAATCCCACCAATATACTTTAATTGGTAGAGTTGTTAAAAATAATATTTCAGTGTTATAAAAAATAAAATAATACACTAATTTTTTAAAAATTAATTTTATTTTCTAAAAATTTATAATTATTTAGAAGATTTTTCAAATAATAAGAATTTTATAAGACAAAAAAATCCTTAAAATAAGATCTTATTAAATTTTGGAGGCATATATCCTATTTGATTTAATATTTTAATGATTTTTTTTTCTTTTTTATATTTTTATATTTATTTTATAAGTTTAATTTTAAAAATAATATTTATTTATTTATTTCTCAAAATTCCATACATAATAGTTAGTAGATAAAATAAGTATGAAAAATGAAAATCATGATTTTTCAATGATCTATATAGCTAATAAACTTTTTAGTTGATTTAAATAGTTATTATAGCTTTAAATAACTACCAAGAGATGATACAATAGCCTTATTTGATATAAGCATCTTTAAAATATTAAAATAATTTTTAAATTTTATTTAGATTTATAAATAGTTTTAAATAATTTTTAAAATATATTTTTTGGATTTTGATAAAATTACTTTTGTTAACTTTAGAAGTCATTGGAAAGAATTGGAGCACAATTTAATGGCCTCATATGGTTTCTAAGCTAATTGGATACTTTTATATGCAATAGTAAAGTCAAATTTATAAAAAAAAAAATTTATCAAAAAAAATTAGTATAACCAATACTTAGTAGGAAGTAGAGTTTATTAATTTTTTATAGATTATAATACTTAAGAAGTAGGTTGGAAGATAAGACTAAGACCAAAAGTTTTTTTAAGATATATTTTATACCACTTGCAAGTATTGGTGACATTCAAATCCTTGACTATATGATCAAATTATCTTTAAAGTATATTATAATTATTTATTTTTAAAATTAATTTATTTGATAATTTATCATATTTTTTTTATAATAATTTTAATTTATATTTTTTTGATATTTTTAGAAAGATAAATGTTTTTTTTTAATATATCTAATATTATTTTATTTTTTAATTTACTAATTAAATTTATTAAAGAAATATAATTTATTTAAAATATTTATTTATTTATTTATTTATATTTAATTTAATTTAATTTTTTTTTTCTTTCTTCTTTGATTGTACTTAATCACATTGTTAAATAACTCTTAAATAAGACTATTTTATAACTTTCATTGAAGGATAAATTTTACTATCATATTTTTTTTGCCTTTATTTGTAACGAGTCTCATTATCTTCTTCAATTAGAAAGCACTCAAATTAGTTGAAAAATAAATATATTTATGCAACAACCAAACAAGGTACATACTTTTTTGCTAATACAAATCAACTCTAATACTACCAAATCCTCCTTTAGTTTTGAAAAAAACATTATACAAAACACAGTTGAACATATTTGAGACCAATATCATAATAAAAAAATAATTTATTTATAGATGGATAGAAATGGCATTGATTAAATCACATTCTTTTATTTAGACTAAATAAGACAAACCTTATTAAAGAAAAAGAACTAAAAAGTTCCAATACTTAGTATTAACAAGGATTGCATACAAAATGAAGTGTGGAATAAGATAACTTTCACTTCCAACTTCCTTTACATATAAAAGGTGGTTGTTACTCTAATGGACAACTTCTATACTTTCACTCTTACATTCATCAAACCTATCATTAAAACATCCCTTTGCATCTCTCCTACCATTAAAACATCCTTTTGTATATCATCTACCATTAAGATATCTTTTGGCATATTTTTTATGTTCTTATTTATTCTTGAGGCTATTGTCCTTGTGGCTCATCTATATGATAGTCTTTTTACATTCTAAGAACCAATCTTTTGACTATTAGTAACTTATCTAAAGTAATATCTAATATATAATTATTTATTATATTTTTATTATTATTTCTTTAATATTCCCACTTTGTTATTGGTCTAAGACTTTTAAATCTATTTTTTTTATCAATATGTGATGCTTATCCTTCACTAATGCTTTTGTGAGCAAATCAGCAAGTATGTCTTCTATTATATAATATTTCATGTCAATTATTTCCATTTCAATCTTCTTTCTTATGAAGTGATGTTAAATATCAATGTGTTTGATTTTGAATGATGCTTTGGATTTTTTATAAAAATAAGGCATCCTTGATAATCATAACTGATATTAGAGATATATACTTTGAAAGTTCACAGAACCATTTAAAATATTTTAGATATTTTTTAATTAGTGGAAATTACTTGAAAAACTTTTTAGTAGGTGGAAGTAACTTGAGAAGCTTTATAGTTAGTAGAAGAAACTTAAAAAGCTTCCAAATTGGTAGAAAGAGCTCAAGAAACGTTCAAGTTGGTAGAAGCTACTCGATAAGCTTCTTAGTTTGATGGAAGCTATTTAAGAAGCTTCTTACATAGGAGTATATATTGGAATCAAGGCTTAAAAGTTCTTTAGTCTTGACATTGCATCTCTTGAAATTCTAGCTTATCTTTATTGGTGTTGTTTGTGTACTCATCTAGATAATTTAAATCTTTGTCAATTTCTTCTTAAAATCTCTTTTTAGTTCAACTCTTTTGTTATATATTCTTGTGTATTTGATAGTTTGCCAAGACTGACCTCATTTTTAATATTAAAATTAGATTTTTTTGCTAGAGAATAGATTATCCAACTTCTTGAAGATATACTAGCGCTTTAGAGATTGCAGATTACTTTCTTCTAAATTAATATATCTTACATCACAATATTAGAGTTTATAGGTGATTGATAGATTAAAAACTTAGCTAACAAGTTAGCCACATGGTACACATATTAGTAGCTTGTGAAACAAGCTAAGTACGTGGCGTACATGTAAAAAACTTGTCTTGCAAGTTTGACATGTGTCTTGCAAATTGGACACATATTAGAGGTTTTATAGAACGTTGCCGCATAGCTCTTAGATAGATAGTATATATAGAGATTAGAGTAAAGTCTTCTTTTCTCCTATCATCTCCTATCTTAGTTCAAGAGTCTAGTTCAAGACTCTTTATATTTTTTAATCTTTGGCAATAACCATTCTAATTTCTTCTTGAAAAAATATATATATATATATATATATATATATATATATAATTTTAAACTCAGATTTCACTAGTTTATGCATCTTCTTTCAGTTCATATCCTTGACAATAAGAAATCACCAATTTTAAGCAACTTTGAAGCTTTCGTAGAAGCATTTACAAAAGTATTTGAAAAATATTATAAGGCTCATTGAAGAATAGTCAAGATTTGAACATTACCACAAGGGATGTGTTTTACATCAATCTATATATTTAATTTTAGACAATTAATATAGGACATCAATTAGAATAAAAAAGCCTTGATAAGTCAATTCTATTAGGAATTAAGAGATGATGTGAAAGATTTATTATTATTACTTTCGGATCTACAACTACTCAATGAAGCCATCAACCAAGCCGTAAAATATGATAATTGATTATTTTAATATTGTTAAGATCAATATTCATGGGCTTCAATAGAACAACATGCAATCTGATATATTCTTGCTATATTAACAAGCAGTTTGAATTCACATTAAAAAATAAAAAATATATAATTTGATGTAGTAGGTTTCAAATCTCTTAGTTTACAAAAAAAGAAGCATCATATGGAAGAAGATCTATGTTTGTATTGTTGTAAGGAAAGCCAGAAGGGTTGCAATTATTTTAAAAAATAAAATCAATGTATTATCAAAATTAGAAGTACAATTGTTTATAAAAATGAAGATGTTTAGTCATAGTACGGACCGTGCAGCTTGATAATTCAACATGACAAAACTATTCAAGTTGTTCTCTTTCTAATCAAAGTGCTTGTTGCTTTATAATTCTATTGTATTTTGGCCTTCAAAAGCTTTAGGCAATTGTCTTATTAGATTTAAAGGCATTTGCTTGTTTTATAAATGAGGCATTTGCTAGACTTCATAAAATTCCTCTAATAAAAAAATCCAAACCTGTTCATGTAAAAATAATAGAATGACAATCCTTATCTTCTAATAATATCATCTATGAAACAATTCTTATAGAAGTGTCATTTAAAGACAATACTAGCCAAATTATATTCAATGTTATTAGAACTCCTTCAAATCTTGTTATTCTTAGACTTTCTTGGTTAGAAAAGCATAATCCATCTATAGATTGGAAGTCATGAAGAATAATATTTCTAATAGAAATCCTTACAAGAAAACTTTGTAAAAAGTCATGAGTTGATAAAATTTTATTAATTGGAGCCAAAGCCTTTAAAAAGTTGATTAAAGAAGGTATACCATTTTTTTATTTATGTAATTCCAATTAAAAAAGATAAGACTTCATCAACAATTATTCCAAAGCAATATTATAAATTTCAAGATCTCCTTCTTACAATTCTATGGCACAATCATATGGTCGATGTTCTGGTAGCATATCGGCATTTTTCTTTTGGAACATGTCTTGAAAATCCTTGTATTATTCCGGTATTCCTGCTGTTAAAATTTTCTAACCAAGAAAGACCAAGAATAATAGGAATTGACGGGGTGCTAATAATGTTGAAAATAATATAACTACTGTGGTCTTTAAACGTCACTTCTATATGTTTTGATTCATGGGTGACACTACCAGATAATAAAGGTCGTCCATCTATTACTTCTATGTGAACAGGTTTGAATTTTTGTACTAGGGGAATTTTGTGACGCTTAGCAAATTCTTGGTCTAAGAAACAAGCAGATGCTCCTGAATCTAATAAGACTAAGGTTTTTAGTTTTTCAGGACCAAAAGACAAAAAAATTGTAAAACAACGGGCAGGTTGAGTAGAAAGAGAAGAACCTAGTTTTGATTTGTCCAGCCGCATGGTTCCTATTGTGGCTGGGCATCCTCGTTTTTCTGAACAAACGCACCTCTATTCTTGATGTTACAGCCCATTTTACTTCTTCTCGACAAGCCTACCTCTATGGCCTTCCTCCACCGTTAAATAAAAAGACAAACCTTTTTTCCATACGCCGCTTTTTCGACCTCGAGTGGGGCGTGACGATTCCCTTGCATCAACTGCATGTCCTCTCGCCTCCGGCCAGAATTTAGGCTAGTTGCCAATATAATTGCGCTGTGACGACTTGTATATTGTCTGGAGCGTTGGTCTTGGTGACGTTGAAATAGGCAGTTATCACACTTTACAGCTTGGCTAATGGCTTCGTTGAGCGTTCGAGGATCAAGAAGATATAATAACAAATCCTTCACGTCGTCTCATAGACCCCAATAGAATTGGCTCATCAATGCTTCTTCATCCCAATTGATGTCGCATGCCAATTGCCTAAAATCTGATACGTAGACTGATGCAGAGCAAGTTCCTTATATGATTGTGCCATAGAATTGTACTCCTATATATACTCCAATATATACTCCTACCTAGGAAGCTTTTCAAGCACCTTCCTCCAACTAGGGAGCTTCTCAAGCAACTTCTACCAACTAGGAAGATATTAAAAGGCTCTAGAAGATTCTAAAGAATTCTAGAAAACTTCTAGAGTGTCCTAACAAGTATGTCTTTGACATTTACTCAAAAAATCTAAAAGAATATGAGGAATATGAAGAATATATAAAGTTGGTATTACAAAAGCTACAAGATGCAAGTTTATATGCCAAATTAGAGAATTGTATATTTCATCAATTAAAGATAGAATATTTGGGATACATTATATTTAATGAAGTTTTAATGATGGATCTCAAGAAGATAGAGGTGGTTATGCAGTGGGCTATTCCAAAGATTATAAAAGATATACAATGCTTTCTTGAATTTGCCAACTTCTATTAAATCTTTAATAAAAATTACTCTTAAATTGTCGTTCATCTTACTAAATTGACATACAAAGACAAGTTGGAATGGGAGCTTCAAGCAAAGAAGGCATGCCAAGATCTCAAGATGTCATGGACACAGAATATACACTTGAAGTCTAAAGAAGAAATTCAAGAAGAACTGGCAAGAACTGGATTAATATCATGGACACAGAATATAGACTTGAAGTCTAAAGAAGAAGTTCAAGAAGAACTGGCAGGAACTGGATTAATCACATGAGTACAAAAACAACACTAGAGAGGTGAGCTAGAGCTCCAAGAGATGTGTTGTCGAGACTAAAGAACTCTTCAGCCTCGGCTCCAATATATACTCCTACCTAGGAAGTTTTCTTCTCAAATAGCCTTTCCTCTTTTGGTGGTGTAATTCTCTACTATGTATCTATTTTGCCCTGCATATTAGAAGGTTCGAATATTCATTAGAGAGTTCTAGAAACTTCTAAATATTCTAAGGTTCTAAATAAGTATGTCCTTTCTACATCACCTCCTCCCCTCTAAATTTCCAGGTCTTCGGTAGGCTTCATTCGAGACGATACACACACAAATTTAATAATCAAATTTGTCGCATAGTCTCTGTAATATACTCCAGTTGTCGTTCACGAGGCAGATGATTCATGGGTCCTTGTAGCCACCGATAATGACCAATACCTTCTACTTAAGACCATGCTTGAACTTCTGTATCTTCATTGTGGAAACGACCTGAAAATATCGCTTCGCCACTACTTGCATGAGCTGGTTTAAGTTCAAAGACAATTACAAGTGACTCGCTGCTTGGTATTCTTTGACGTCTTCTTGGCTCTTCTAATTCTTCATCTCGAGGTCAACGTCATGAGCTACTCGGTTGAGATGGTACCACTAGTACAATATCTACATTCTCACTAGCTATATCTAAATACACCTTGATATTAGATATCTTCATACTATGAAATATAAAAGTTATGTTTTGATGAGACGTGGGTCCTTTTTCTATTCATTTTTCCAAAGAAGGCTTCATCTTCACGCTTTGTTAATAACCAGTTTTTGGTTTATTAGGATATCGTCGATGGAATTCCCGTACCTTTTGAGACGCATTGGCAAGATTTTTGGCCGATTCCCATGTTCTTTCATTAATATCATAGCCGCTTCAATGCACAAAGTACTCTAATTTATTCCATCTTCGTTGTGAATCTAGTATCCTTTCCACCTCATATTCTTCATTGTTTTCAATTTCTATACTAGGTGGCGGACATTGCACTCTTCCAAGAAAAGACGATTCCCAATAAGGCTCTAACAGAGAAACATGAAAGACAGGATGTACCTTCATAGCAGCTCGTAACTCTAAGCGGTACGCCACAAGATTGATCTACTTTTGGATAACAAATAGTCCCAATCTCTGGTAGTCCAACTTATCAGATGGCCGCTTGGTCTTGATATTCCGTCAAAGCAACCATATTTTCTCTCTAATCTTGAAATTAGGTACCTGATTCCGAAATTTATCCGTGGATGCTTTGTAAGACTCTTGGGCAATTTGCAATTGAAACTTCAATGTGGTTTGAAGCTCCGATAGCTGCTGCACCAATCCTTCAACTGCTGGATTGTTCTTTGCTGACGGACTCAATAGATCAAGCTTCGGATGGTACCCATAGTTGGAAAAGAATGGTGTTTTTTGAGTCGATCCATGAAGGGTGTTGTTATATGCAAACTTGGCTAGCGGTAGATATGTAGTCCAATCATCTTGTTGATAGTTGATGCTCCATTGTAAATATTGTTCCAAAACTTGATTCACCCATTCTGTTTGGCCGTCAGTTTGAGGATGGAATGCCAAAGAAAGCTTGATGTCTACCTTCAATATCTTAAAAAAAGATCTCCAAAACTTTGATACAAATTGGATTCCTTGATCTGACACGATATCATCTGGTAGACTATGATATTGATATACATTATCAAGAAAGAGCCTTGCTGTATCTTTGCTTGACGATGTCTTCTTGCAAGGGATAAAATGTGCCATCTTCGTAAGTCGATCCACTACAACAAAGATGCTGTCAAATGAATTCGATGGCGGCAGATCTGTAATAAAGTCCATGGAAACTGAAGACCATGGACGACACGGAATAGGCAATGGCTGTAGAAGTCCATAAGGGCGATGTCGAGGGTTCTTGGATCTTGAACAAATGTCACAAGAGAGGACGAAATCCTTCACATCTTTCCACATTTGGGGCCACCAAAAATCTCGAGAAATGAATTCTAAGGTTTTGTTGAATCCGAAATGTCCCGCAGTTGGAAAGTCATGACGAGATTGAAGGACTCAAAGTCGTGCTGGCCCTTTTGGGATATACAACCGCTCTTCAAAGTATAAGACATCTCCTTCAACCTTGAACTTGTCATCATTGATATGCTGCTTAATATCAAGGACTATTGAATCTTCAATGGTTGCAGCACGTACCTGATTGAGGAAGTCAGCATCAATTGGCACCATAGCAGCACAAATCCTGAATTGCTCTGGCTTTAATAATATTGTATACTGTTGATCAAGCGCTGCTTCTCCAATCTTTGGCGCAAGATATGATCTTCTTGATAAGGCATCGGATAGTCCTTGCTGCTTTCCAGGCCGATAAGTAATAACGAAGTCAAATCTAGATAGCGACATATTCTATCAAGCTTGACGACAGTTTAGAACCCGAGCAGACATGAAATATTCCAGATTCTTGTGATCCGTATATACGGTGTCGGGGTAGAGAGAATTTGCCTTAAGAAAGCGCTGGGCTTCTAGCTGTCACTAATTTCTCAATCAAGCTTCAAAAATGAGGAAAATTCAAAGTTTATATATATATATATATTTTTTTCTTTTGAGAATTACATCAAATACATAAGCCTCAAGTAACTAACAACATCCAAAGTATGATAAAATCCTCTAAAACCTTATATATCTTTATGTAGAAATTTTCTCAATTTTCAACATCTCATATCTCCTGATCCGACTGTCCAAAAATGATAAAATTTTCCATGAAATATTGATGAATTCTTATCAACCTCTATAACAATTTTCAACTGCAAATTCATTACAGATCTTGAGATATCTTGAAAACCCTAACAATCGCTTCAAACCCTTGTCTTTATACACCCGCATACAAATTTCTTCATATCTCACAAACTATAAGCTCAAATTCCATGAAATTTGTATGTATAGCTTCTTTACATTAAATTACACATTCTCTAAGAAGTTTGAGCCAAAATTTTGTCTAAAAACTCAAGTTATGGCTCAAAGCATAACTATTAACAACACAGTGTGCTTACTACCTTGGAATTGGATGTGCTGTCTTCAACTCTTCATATCTCCTTTGTCTAAACTCAAAACTTAAGAATTGCTTCATAAAAAACGTAGATCTTGAAATCACCTTTCTAACCATATTGTCCAATCTCCCAAAGCCTCCATACAACTCCGCAAAATCCCAAAAGAGTGACAGTATGTATGAAATCCACTCTTTAACTTTGAACAAGTATAACCTCTTCACCCTAATTCCAAATCGCCTAAAATTTCCTCTCAAACTATACCCAAAATCCTAAACTTTACAACCCTACCTCTGAAATTGTAAGTCCTTCCTTTTAAGTTGCCGAAAACCCCCTGTTAAGGTCGTGGGCAGCCTCCTCAAAGCCCATTGGGTATGGTATTCGACCAATAGGGATGAAGTTCCCTATTCCTTGCCTTCATCCGACCATGGCTTGATTTCATCCCTCCCAATTAGCCTTTTACTAGCTTAAATTTTCATCCTTAAGTCCCCACCTTCTCTCAAGGCTTCATACTAAATATTTAGATCTTATAATTTTTAAATACCATAATTAAAATAAGTAAAATAAAATAAAATAAAGTTTCTTCTATCAACCATTTTTAATTTAATTTACTAACCATTCTAACACACATCTAGATTTATAAACATATAATATATTTTAACTAATTTTTACATACTGTAAGTAATTATAGTACGACAACGGCTCCTTTGAGGAAGTGACGCCACTCTTGGAAAGAATCCACTATAGCAAGGAGTTTCTTATTAGGAATCTCATAGTTGATCTCAGCCGCAGAAAACTTCCGTGAATAGAATGCAACCAGATGAAGTTTATTGTCGATGCCCATGTGTGAAAGTATGGCTCTTAAAGCAAAATCGGAAGCATCGGTTTCCAAATAAAAAGCCTTTGTAAAATTTGGGTGTATCAAGATTGGAGCCGTAGTAAATGCCGTTTTAAGATTTTGAAATACTTTTTCTGCTAGAGGTCTCCATTCCAACTTATCTTTACATGTTAATCGAGTGAGTGGAGCAGCAACTTGAGAATAATTCTTAATGAAGATCCGATAGAAGTTAGCAAAGCCAAGAAAATATTGTACGTCTGTAACCGTCTTTGGAACTTCCCAGGACACAATTGCTTCTACCTTCTTGGGATCTATCTTTAAGCCTTCCATAGTTGCAACAAATCCTAAAAACTCCATCTCAGTTTGGTGAAGTAAGCACTTCTCCAACTTGGCGTAGAGTCCTTGCTCGCATAGTTTTTTGAGTACTAAACAAACATGCTTCTTATGCTTTTCTTCGTTCTCAAAAAATATCAAGATATTATCCAGATAAATGACAACAAAATCGTCTAGATATTCTCAAAAAACATCGCTCATCATGCTATTAAAACCGTCAAGCATTAGTAAAGTCCAACGGGCATGACATTATATTCAAAAAGCCTATGAAACTCTGGATATCCTGTAGTGTCTCACTGGCTCCTTTTTGATTTGCACACATTGTAGTTCTCCCCAGATCAATTCAGAAAGATCTTTGCATGTCTAAATTGCTCCGTAAGACTAGAGATCAAAGGTAACGATAGCAATTCTTCTTGTCACCATGAGACCTCGATAGTCCACGCATTATCCCAGAGTGGTTTCATCTTTTCTTTCTTCACAAATAAGATCGCAGGCCTCAAACGCTGCATTTTGAAATGACAAATGAAGTTCTTGATTAGGCTCTCATCAATGTATTTCCGCAATTCAGCCAACTTTGTCTGCAATAGGTTGTAGATTAGGCCAAAAGAGGGTTGTGCTCCTTCTTGTAATTCTATGGCACAATCATATGGTCGATGTTGTGGTAGCATGTCGGCATTCTTCTATTGGAATATGTCTTAAAAATCCTTATATTGTTCTGGTATACTTATTGTTGAAATTTGCTCTCCACTAATTGGAGTCGCATAAATGACCAATGGTGTGCCTTCCTTGCACAATCTTACAAACGTTCTTGCTCTAATGAACAAAGATTCTTTAGTTTGGGGTCTTCCATTTTAAATGTTATCCTCCGCAACCTCCAATCTATGGATGGATTATATTTTTTCAACCAAGAAAGACCAACAATAACAGGATTTAATGGAGTCCTAATAATATTGAAGATAATATAATTACTATGGTCTTTAAACGTCACCTCTATAGGTTCTAATTCATGGGTGACACTACCAGATAATAAAGGTCGTCCATGTATTACTTCTACGTGAACAGGTCTGCATTTCTGTACTAGGAGAATTTTATGACGCTTAGCAAATTCTTGGTCTAAGAAACAAACAGATGCTCTTGAATCTAATATGCTATGTTTGGTTTTTCAGACTAAAGACAAAGTTAATTAGAACAACTAGTGCTGAGGTCATGAGGAGAACCCCCGGTTTTCGATTTAGTCCAACCGCACAATTTACGTTGCTTAGGCATCCTCGCTTTCTCAACAACGTGACTTCATAAATTGGTGAAGCATTTTACTTCTTTTACGCCAGCCATACAGCTCTATGGCCTTCTCCACCGCAATAAAAGCACAAATCTTTCTCCATACGCTGCTTCTTTTCTTCTGGAATAAGAGATTTGACATGTGCCGCATTAATCTGCATGTCCTCTGTCTCCGCTTGTGAATTTATCCTACTTGCCAATATAATTGTGCCGTGATGACTTGTATATTATTTGAAGCATTGATCTTGGCGACGTTGAAATAGGTGATTATCGCACTTTATAACTTGGCTAATGGCTTCGTTGAGTGTTCGTGGATCAGGAAGAGATAACAACAAATCCTTCACGTCGTCTCTTAAATCCCAATAGAATTGACTCATCAATGCTTCTTCATCCCAGTTGATGTCGCATGCCAATTGCCTGAAATCCGATGCATAGACTGATGCAGAGCGAGTCCCTTGTCGTAGTGATCAAATTTTTGTTGTAGCCCACCGAGCCTTGTCATGCTCGCCAAATGCTTCTGCAAATGCTTCCAAAAAAGTCTCAAAGTTGTTCAAAATCGGTGATCTTTTTTCAAATAGAGGAGCAAACCACGATAGAGCTTGTCCCGTAAGCAAAGTTCCAACCAATCCAACGGGTGATTCCTCCGTCGGATAACGTTCGGATTGTAGAGCTGTTATTAACTTGATTTGATTGATGAAACCTTGAAACTTGGAGCGTGTGCCATCAAACTTGTTTGGAAGGCTAATTCGAGGTTCCTTTTGTTGTAGAAGTAATGGTTCTCGTTGAACCACAAGTAAAGCTGCTTCTTCTCGTGTAGAAGCTCTAGGCTGATGAAGCCCAAATTGTACTATTCCAGATGCTCCATCATGATGAAGTCTTGCAAAGACTCCTTCCATCATCGTAGTTCTCTGTGATAATGTAGCAAGAGCATTCATAATGGCGTCCATCTTGGACTCCATACTTTCACTCATATTAATGTCTTGACCTCCAACCATTCTAAGAAAAAAGAAGTAATTGTTTCTACAAGGAGGAAATATTGATTTAGAAGAGTGTACTCCACAACCTCTAAAACACCTTAAGACCTTCAAGAAGAGGGGTAATCCATTCTTTCTAAGAAGAATAAGACTCCAATATTATGACAAAAAGATATCAGTTTAGAGGAGGGTAATCCGCAATCTTTAAAATACTAGTGGACCTTCAAGAAGAGGGGTAATCCACACTCCAACAAGAAGGAATTAACTTTGATATCCAAGGTGAGAGTAGTCTCGACAAACTGTCACGGATACAGAATATAGACTTGAAGTCTAAACAAGAAGTTCAAGAAGAACTGGCAGGAACTAGATTAATCACATGAGTATAAAAACAACACCAGAGAGGTGAGCTAGAGCTCCAAGAGATGTGTTGTCGAGACTGAAGAACTCTTCAGCCTCGGCTCCAATATATACTCCTACCTAGGAAGCTTCTCAAGCAGCTTCCTCCAACTAGGGAGCTTCTCAAGCAACTTCTACTAATTAGGAAGATATTAGAAGGCTCTGGAAGGTTCTAGAGATTTCTAAGAAACTTCTAAAATGTTCTAGAAGGTTCTAACAAGTATGTCCTTGACACAAGACAACATTCATCACAACTCTAATCTTGCTGCATTTGGATTTTATAAAAGCATTCTATATGGAGACTGATGCTTTGGATTTTACACTAAAGGCCGTATTTTCACAAATAGGTGTAGATAATAAACTCCATCTTGTTGCATTTTATTTTCAAAAGTTTTTTGCTATCAAAATTAATTATGAAATCCACAATAAAAAAAACTTTTTGCTATTGTGGATTCTTTTTAAAAATGGTGTCATTTTTTCAAAAGAGTAATACATCTTATGATTATATACATGGATTACAAGAATCTAAATTTTTTTATATTAGCTTGAATTCTTAATCGCCATTAAGTTTGACAGAATATGTCATTATCTCAATTTAATTGTGTTATTAATTATCAATCTAGGAAGCAACAAGGATTGTTCAATGCTTTATCAAGGAAATCATATCTTATATTAAGGGCAAGAGAAGCTGTATTTGATTAATAATATGCAATTTTATTGAAGTCGGAGCAATTTTGCCTTTACACCACTAATATATTGGCATCTATTGATTCTAATTTCTTCAATGAGGTGCATGCTGCAACTACTAATGATGCTTTGGACCTTAATATCAAGCATTGTTTCAATGAAAATGTTGACAAGTTTAAGCTTGAGGAAGACTTTTTATATTTTAAAGAATATTTGTATATTCTAGAAGGACCAATACGATTGAACATTCTTCAATCTTACCATGATTTTCTAATTGTAGGTTACTTTGGATTTAATGAGACCTTAGAATTTATTTCTTGAGACTTTGGGTGGCCTCAAATGTGAAAGACTATGAAGGACTTTGTACTCTCTTGTGACATTTGTTCAAGGTTCAAGAATCCTTGACATTGCTCTTATAGACTCTTACAGTCCTTGCATGTTCCAAGACAATTATGGTCTTTTATCTTAATAGATTTCATCATGGATCTACTACTATCCGATTCATTTGTTAACATCCTTGTAGTGGTTGATTAAGTCACAAAGATAGCTTATTTTATTCCTTCTAAAAAGACTTCTTCTAATGAAGAAACAGCAAGGCTCTTCTCTGATAATATATATTAATATCATGGCCTATCAAATGATATTGTATTCAATCAAGGATCTCAATTTATATCTAAGTTTTAGAAATGTCTTTTTGAAATATTGAAGGTAGACATTAAACTTTCTTTGGCTTTATATTCTCAAACTAATGACCAAACAAAATGAGTTAACCAAGTTTTGGAATAATATTTATAATATAGCATCAATTATCAATAAGATGATTGGATCTTGTATCTACCATTAACAAAGTTTGTATATAATAATAAAATTCATGCTTCAATTCAACAAATACCATTTTATTCCAACTATGAGTATCACCCAAAGCTTGATCTATAGAGTACGCCAAAAAACAACAATCTAATAGTTGAAAGGTTTGTAAAGCATCTATTTTAACACCAAATAATCTTAAAGCTTTAATTGCAAGCAACTTAAGATGTTTACAAGGCATTTGTAAATAAATTCAATCACTTGCTTTTTGTATTGGAGATAAAGTATGACTTCTTTGATGGAACATCAAGACCAAGTGGCCATACAAGAAATTGGACTATCAGAGGTTAGTACTATTTTCCATCTAAAAGAAAATTATTCTAATGGCATATTGCTTGAAATTATCATCTTCTATGAAAGTACATCTAATTTTCTATATCTCTCTTTTGAAACCTTATAGAGAGTTACATATTTTAGAAAAATACAATAATTGCCACCTAATATCAAAATAAAAAATTATAAAAAATACAAGGTCAAAAAAATATTTGATTCATGACAAAGATAGGACAAATTCAAATATCTTGTTCATTGGTATGGTTATAATATCAATGATTGGATATGAAAATTGGCCAGAAATTTTATCAATGAACCTTAAAAGATACAAATTTTTTATCAATTCTATCTCTACAAATTTAAATATGTTTAATGATAATTTTTTAATGAAGATTGGATTTGAAAAATATCTATAAAAAGAAAAGAATCAAATCAAAGCTTTCATTAATATGCAATCATCTATCACCATATCAAACTTTCAAGTATTCAAAAATTTAATAAAATAAGATTCAAAAGATTTACTTCTTATGTAAGCTTTGAACAAACTAATATATTTTTTATAGCTTTTGATTGAGCAAAGTGAAGACAATATATTTTAGCACCAAGTATGACTATGGTTGGAATTATTAGGAGCAACATCAAACCATATAAGTCTCAATTCCAATGCTCAAGTTTTAATGATATTGCTTAGGCTTAGAAAGATGAATCTTTTTAAGCCTAAAATCTTATTTGGAGGATGTTTTGAAGGCCACAATGAATATCACATTCTTGGATGGGATTTTTCAACAACAAAGTATTAGCTCAAGGCCATAGACAATTTTTTTGAGGACTAATAGAACCTATTATCTAAAAATAGAGAATAGAATATATAGCTTCATTAGTATAGCATATTCTCAACTTTCTACATATGTAAAAAGATTTCTAAAGGTATAGGTTTCTCTTTAAACTTGTTGCTAGAGAAGAAAGTGATATTAGAAACATATACTTTGGAAGTTCACAAAACCTTCTAGAACATTTTAGAGATTAGTGAAAGTTATTTGAAAAGCTTTTTAATTGATGGAAGTAGCTTGAGAAGCTTTGTAATTAGTAGAAGGAGCTTAAAAAACTTCCAAGTTGATAAAAAAAGCTCAAGAAGCTTCTAAATTGGTAGAAGTTGCTTAAGAAGCTTCTTAATTTAATGGAAGCTACTCAAAAATCTTCTTAGAGAAGAATATATATGAGAGTTGAGGCTAAAAAGTTCTTCAGTCTTGACAATGCATCTTTTGGAATTTTAACTCATATATTTTTATATTATTTGTATATTCATCTAGATAATTGAAATCCTTGTTGGTTTCTTTTTGAAACCTCTTTCTAATTTAAGTCTCTTATTCTGTATTCTCATATCGTTGATAGTTGATTGTAATTGCTTCTACTTGCATAAGTCTAATATCTTTCAAAACTTATTTTAGTCAAATTCCTTCTATTACAATATGACTTGCTATCATATATTTTGCTTCCATTGTCAACCTTGCAATTATTGTTGTTTCTTATAATTTCATGAAATTGTTCTTATTCCAATAAAAAATATATAGTCCGTTGTTGACCTTCTATCATTTGTATTTTAAATAAGGTGTTGCTTGCCTTCTTGAACAAATTCTTAAGGCTGATCTTTATAGATATCTTCTTCTAATTGTCTATTCAAGAAAGTCATCTTCACATCTATATGATGCATTTTCAAGCCCATTATTGTTTCAATTATTACAATAGTTCTAATGGTAGTAAACTTGGCCACAAAAACAAATGTCTCATTGAAATCAATATCAACAACTTGTGAATATTCTTTGACAATTAATCTTGCCTTATATCTCACAATATTATCTATTACATCTTTCTTAATTTTAAATACTAACTTACAATCAATTAAAGAATGATTTGGTAGAAGTTGAGTCAATTTTCATATTCTATTGGCTTTAAGATATTTGTATTCTTTTTCTATGGCCTTTTTCCACTTCATAGCATGTGTGGACTTCATTTCATTATATAATATCAATAGATCAATAAGAAGTGCAACTTTGACATATTCTTTACTTATTTGAGAAAAGATGTGATTCTTCCACCATTCACCAAATGATCTTCTTTCTCTTAAAGGATATTTTTTTTCATTTGAAGAAGAAGATTCACCTTGTTGCATTCCATATTCTCTTTGAACCTTCTTCTCTCTTAAAATTCATCTTTTTTTCATTCAAAGATTGATACTCCTCATTATCATTATCATCATCTTCAATATCTTTGTTTCCTTCATTGTTATTTTTAATAATTGTAAAAGCCTTCATCTTTTCAATCTTTTTTGATTTTTCATCTTTATTCATACCTCCACCATCTTCATTGTCTTTCTTTGTTGAATTTGAAGATGTGTCCACAAACATACCATTACTTCTACTTGAACACATTTTCAAGTGCTCATAAATATTTTTATGCTCCAATAATTAAATATCACAACTTTTGATGATCTTTTTGATATTCAAACACATTAGCTTATATGTCTTGGTACCTTTACAATATTCTAAGAATACACACTTTGTACCTTTTGCACTAAGTTTGGACCTCATACAATATAGTGTCTTTATATATGCAATGCATCTAAAGATCCTCATATATGAAATACAAGGTTGTCTTCCACTCCAAGTTTCTTATAGTATTATTAATGCAAGTGTGAATCATCAAATTGACTCATTAATTATTTTAGGATAAAAGAATGAATTTAGAGTGCCAAAAATATAATTTTAAGTGAAGATGTATTTAGACGATGCTAAATAAAGAAAAATAGTATTAGTGAAAAAGAAATAGGATCTTAATAAGTCTTAGAGGTAATTATTTTAATTAATTTAATATTTTTTTAATTATAAAAATTAACATTTAATTATTGAGACTAATTTCTATATTAGCCTTATATCTTTATGTACCACTTATTAAAAATATATAAATATTATTTAATAGGTAGAAGATGCATGAAAAATAAATCTCATATCTTTTTAATTATTTATATAAAAAATAAGATTTTTAGTTGATTTAAATTAATTTTATTATTATAAAAAATCACTAAGATAGAATAAGATATTTTTAAATTGATATTGTTATTTCAAAAATATTATATAATTTATTTAGAATTTATTTAGAATTTATTTAGAATTTTTAAGGAATTTTTAGAACAATTTTGAAGACTTTGGTAAAAAAGAGTCATACCACCTTGGCAGCCATTATGAAGAATTGGAGTAAGATTTGAAGGCCATATAAGGTTCTTAGGCTAAATGGATATTTTTTAATACCATGGTGAAGTCAATTTTACAAAAAAATAAGCTTTATTAGTAGAAAATAGGAAGACCAACAGCTAGTATAGTCCTTATAGGAAGGGAGGTGCTCAAATTCTATATGGGTTGTGGCACCTTGGATGTAGGTAGGAGGATAAGACTAAGGCCTCGTGGCCCCTCTAGGACACCCTTATACACTACCTATGAGCCTTGGTGAGGTTCAAACTCATGATCTCTTAAACAAATTATCCTTGAGGTAAAAATTTTCCACTTAATTTCTCTATTATTTATCTTCTATCTTTGGATTATCATAACTTATTCACAATAATTTGGATTAATATGTTTTTTATGTCATTAGAAAGATAAAAGAATTATCTATTCAAAAATATAATTTTTATTTTTTATTTTTATTTTTATTAGATGAAAACATAGTGAATAGACTATGATATAGTTTTGAATTGTGTACTTGCTTGATTTCTTTTACTTCTCTTATTTTTTGGTTATTATTCTTGTTGTACTTGCTATTTGTTTCATTTATTTTACACTATCAATTACAAGAAACTTTTAAATGAGACCATTTTATGATTTGGATTGAGAGATAAAAATTTACCCTCACAATAAGAGCACTCATTGGACAATTATTCCTTATATATATTGCATTGACTATAATTTCTATTCAAAACTCATAACTAAGGTTTTGAGCATAAAACATACTCATTTCCATATCTACAATGGTTTGATTTGCTCTTTAAGTAACATTATTTTGTTATGGAGTTTATAGAATTATTATTTATCTAGTAATTCCTTCATTCTTCAAATAAACATCAAATTGCTTAGACATGTACTCACTTCCATTGTTTTTATATAGCACCTTAATCCTACATTCACTTTGTTTGTCAAAAAGTGCTTTAAACTCCTTAAATTTCTAAAAACACTCATTCTTGGCTTTAAGAATGTAGATTCAAATCTTTCTTAAAAAATCATCAATAAAAGTAAAGAAATACCTTGTTCCTCCAATATTTATGGTCTTTATAGGTCCACATACATTAGAATGGACAATCTCTAATAACTTTATAGCACATATTGCTATACCATTTGAAAAAGAGATCCTTTGTCATTTGCCTTGTATGCATTCTTTACATGTAAGTTATATTGTATTTTGGCTTATTTTGCCAAGATCTAAATTATTTATCATAGACTTGAGCTTTGTCATACTCTTCACATTCAAATGGCTAAGGAAATAATGCCATATATTCAACTTATCTTAGTTTGATGTAAATGTAAATGCAACTACTTCCACTCTGTTGACCTTCTTACAATTGAGGTAGTACAAATTTTCTTTTTTAGAATCCTTGATAATCATGTTTCTATTCAATATTCTCACAAAACATCCATTTATTTTAAATTAAATTATAAAACCTCCCATTATAAGTTTATTCATTGAAAATTATCAGGGATATAAGAATACAGAATAAGAATCTTAAATTAAGACAAGATTTCTAAAAAAAACCAATAAGAACTTGAATTAAATAGATGAGTACACGAACAACACCAAGAAAAGTGAATTAGAATTCCAAGAGATACATTGTCAAGACTGAAGAACTCTTCAGCCTTGATTCCTATATATACTCTTGTTTAATATGCTTCATGAGCGGCTACCATCAAACTAAGAAGCTTCTCAAGCAGCTTCTATCAATTGGGAAGCTTCTTGAGCTCCTTTCACTAAGTAAAAAGCTTCTCGAGATCTTTCCATTAACTAAGAAACTTCTCAACTAACTTTCATTAACTTGAAAAGCTTTTAGAATGTTTTAGAAGATTTTGTGAACCTTCAAAGTGTATGTCTCTAACATCACCTCCTTCTCTAGCAATGTATTTTAAGAAGAGCTCAATTTTACTATATATATAAAAAATCAAGAATATGTTATATTATTGAAGCTATATATTCTATTCTTCATTCTTAGGCAATAGATTCTATTGGTCCTCGAAAAAATCATCTATGGCCTTTAGCTAGTACCTCAATTGTTGAAATATCCCATTCAAGGATCTGATCTTCATTATGGCTTTTAAAACATTCTCCAAATAAAATCTCAAGAATAAAAGGATTCACCTTTTCAAATTTAAGCAATATCACTAAGACTTGAGTATTAGAATCAAGACTTACATGGTTGGGTCTTGCTTCTAATGGCTCCAACCGAGGTCGTATTTGGTGCTGAAATGTATTGTCTTCACTTTACTCAATTGAAGGTTGTGAAAACTACACTGGTTTGTTTGAAGCTTACATGGCAAACGTATCTCTTGAGTCTTCTTCTCTCGATGCTTGGATATTTAACATGGTGACTAACTTGCTTCTATTACTCTATTCTATCTTAGAACAGACAACTACATCCTGATGAAGGCTTTAGTTTAACTCTCCCCCTCTTTATAAATATTCTTTGAAACCAATCTTCACTAAAAAGTTATCATCAAATACGTTTGGATTTATGGAGATAGAGTCAATGAAATTCTTGTACCTTTTAAGGTGTATTGACAAGATTTACGGCCGGTTTCTATGTGTGCTCATTAATGTCATAGCCCCGCCAATGAATAAGATATTCTAATTTGTCCCACCTTCGCTATGAATCAAGTACCTTTTCTACCTTGTATTCTTCATGGTCTTCAATTTTGATACTAGGCATCGATAATTGTATTCTTCCTGGAATATGCAACTCTCTGTAAGATTCTAAAAGAAAAATATGAAAAACTAGATGTATCTTTATAGTAGATGGTAATTCTAAGCAACATGCCATTGGATTAATTTATTTCTAGATAGAAAATGGTCTCAACCTTCGATAGTCTAACTTATCGCATGATTGCTTAGTCTTGATATTCCGTTGAAGAAACCATATCTTATCTCTTATATAAAAAGCAAGCAGTTGATTTCTAAATTTATTTATAGATATCTTATAAGTATCTTGAGCTACTTATAACTAAAGCTTCAAGGTTGTTTAGTTTTGCAAATCCTTCAGCCGCTGGATTGTTGTTCTTTGGCGTATTCTACAAATCAAGCTTTGGATGATATCTATAGTTGATATTGGCAAATATGAGATCTAATCATGATAGTTGATATCCATAGTATTTCAAAAAGATATTTTTAGAACTTAAATATAAATTGGGATCCTCGATTGGATACGATACCATCTAGTAGATTATGATATCAATATGTATTGCCAAGAGAAAGCCTTGCCATTTCTTCACTAGACGCAATTTTTTTGCAAAAGATGAAATGAACCATTTTTGCAAGTCGATCAACTACTACAAAGATGTTGTCCAAAGAATTGGATGGGAGTAGATCTGTGATGAAATCTATTAAGATACAGGACCATGACCGTCTTGAAACAGGCAAGGGTTGTAAGAATCCATAAGGGTGATGTCAAGGATTTTTGGACCTTGAACAGATGTTGCAAGAGAGCACAAAGTCCTTCACCGCCTTCTATACTTGACGCCACCAAAAATCTCGAGAAATAAGTTCCAAGGTCTTATTAAATCTAAAGTGACTCACAACTGGAAAGTCATGGCGAGATTGAAGAACGTGTAGTCATGTTGGTTCTTTTGGAATATACAAACGTTCTTCAAAGTATAGAAGGTCTTCCACAAATTTGAACTTATCAATATTTTTTTTCATGCAATACTTGACATTAAGAGCTAAAGCATCATTAGTGGTTGCAGCATGCACCTCATTGAAAAAACTAGGATCAATAGGTGGCGATGTAATGGTAGCACAGAGGCAAAATTATTCCTGTTTCAATAAAATTGTATATTGTTGATCAAATGCTGCCTCCCCTATCTTTGGTGCAAGATATGATCTCTTTGATAGAACATCAGATAATCCTTGCTGCTTCTCCAAGCGATAGGTAATAACAAAATTAAATCCAGATAGCAACATATTCCATCAAGCTTAGCAATGATTAAGAACCCGAGCTGACATAAAATATTCTAAGTTCTTATGATGTATATATACAATCATAAGGTGCATTGTGCCTTCAAGAAAATGATGCCTATCTTCAAAAGAATCCATAATAGTAAAAAACTCCTTATCATAGATTTCATAATTAATTTTGGTAGTGGAATTTTTTTGAGAATAGAATGCAATAAGATGGAGTTTGTTATCTATATCCATTTGTGAAAGTATAGCCCCTGGTACAAAATCTGAAGCATTACTCTCCATGTAGAATGCCTTTGTAAAATCTAGATGCACCAATATTGAGGCTATAGTAAATGCCGTCTTGATATCTTGGAATGTGTTTTGTACTTGAGGCCCCCATTCTAACTTGTCCTTACATGTCAATCGCGTAAGAGGAGTGATAACTTGAGAGTAATTTTTTATAAAGTTTCAATAGAAGTTAGTGAATCCAAGAAAATATTGTACGTCTCTCACAATCTTTGAAATGGTCTATTGCATAACTGCCTCTATCTTCTTTAGATCCATTGTCAAACCTTCAATACATACAATGTATTCCAAAAATTCCATCTGAGATTGATGAAATACATATTTCTTTGATTTGGCATATAAACTTGTATCTCGTAGCTTTTATAATACCAACTTAATATGCTCCTCGTATTCCTCCAGATTTTTTGAGTAGATCAAGATGTCATTAAGATAAATCACTACAAATTTGTCTAAATATTCTCGAAAGATATCATTCATTAAATGTTGAAAGATAGCGGGTACATTTGTTAGTCCAAAAGGCATGACATTATATTCAAAATGTCCATACCTAGTCTGAAATGTGGTCTTCCATTCATCTCCCTCTTTGATTCATACTAGGTTGTATGCTCTACAAAGATCTATGTTAGTATAGATCTTAGCTTGGCCGAGTTGTTCCAAAAGTCTTGGAATTAACGATAGTGGATAATGATTCTTTACAATTATCTTATTCAATCCCCAATAATCAACGCACATATGCAAGGAACTATCTTTTTTTTTACAAAAAACATAGGTGCACCTACTGGAGACTTTGAGTGCTTGATGAAGTTCTTTGTAATATTTTCATCAATATAATCTTTTAATACTAAAAGCTCATTATGAAAAAGATTATAGATTTGGCAAAAAGGTGGTTGTGTTTCTTCCTAAAGATCTATAGCACAATTATATGGTCGGTGCTCTAGCAATATATCAACATTTTTCTACTGAAAAACATCTTGAAATTTTTTATATTGCTCTGAAATATTTGTCAATGAAATCATATATTTTTTAATTAGAGTTATATAAATAATAAATGGTGTACCTTCTTTGGCCAATTTTATGAAAGCCCTTGTTCCAATAATTAAAGGTTTATTGTTTCGGGGCCTTTTACATATTTTTTTTATAGGGATCTTCATCAGAAATGTTACTCTTTGCTACCTCCAATCTATAGATGGATTATGCTTTTTCAACCAAGATAATCTAAGAATAATAGGATTTGAAGGAGTCTTGATAATATTGAACACAATCTAGCTTCTATGATCTTTGAATGACACTTCTATAGATGTGGTTTCATAGGTGACACTACCAGAGGATAAAAGTTGTCCATCTATTATTGTTAAAGAACTAGAAGTTAGAAGCCACAACACTTAGCATCAGCAAGGTTGTACACACAGAGAAGTGCGGAATGAGATAGCTCTCACTTCTAACACCCTTTACTTATAAGTGGAGTTCACATCCAAAGTACATAGGCTTCATCTACATTCATCTAAAAGCCAGCCGCCTAACGAGACCCTAAATCCAGCCGCCTGTCAAGACCTTAAACCTAACCGCCTGTCGAGACCCTAGCCGCCACTTAATCCCTAGTTGACTTTTGACTATTAGAAACTTACTATGGTTAAACTCCAAGTAACTCTTTCTTAAACTTTAACACTCCCACTTTTCTAATTGTCAAAAGGCTTTTAAGCCTAATGCCTTTATCAACTCGTGGTGTCTATCCTTCACTAATGCCTTTGTAAGTACATCAGCAAGCATTTCTTTTGTAGTACAATACTTCATACCTATTATACCATCTTCAATCTTCTCTCGTATGAAATGATGTTGAATATCAATGTGCTTCGTTCTTGAATGGTGCTTTGGATTCTTGGCAAATGCAAGACATCCTTGATTGTCACACATTATTGGAGTTGCTTCTGTTTGCACTAATCCAATGTCTTCTAAGAGTTGCCTTATCCAACAAGCCTCCATTGCACAATGACTTGCTGCCATGTACTCAGCCTCCATGGTTGATCTTGCAATGGTAGGTTGTCTCTTGCAATTCCATGAAATGACTCCCACTCCAATAAAGAACACATATCCCGTTGTGGATCTTCTATCATTTACATCTCCAGCCCAATCCGCATCGCAATAACCTTGCAAATCAATGTTCTTACCACCAAGGCATAATTTGAAGTCTTTAGTACCTTTTAAGTACCTCAATATCCTCTTTACCGTTGCCCAATGCAAAGGTCCAGCCTTAGACATGTGTTGGCTCACAACACTCACCGCATATGCAAGATCCACTCTTGTGGCCACCATTGCATACATAAGTGAGCCAACTGCTGCCTTGTATGGAATACTTTGCATCTCACCTTCAACTTGAGCAAACTCCTCATCCGTGAGCTTCATCAACTTCAAATTTGCCTCCAAAGGTGTTCCAATGGGCTTACACTCCTCCATGTTGAATCGTTTCAACACTTCTTCAATGTACTTGCTTTGACTCATTGTAATGGTCTTGTTTTCACGATCTCTTATGAACTCCACTCCTAAGCAATAGTGAAGTTCTCCCAAATCACTCATTTCAAATTCTTTTTCTAATATGGCCTTCATCCAATTCAACTTTTTCACATTGTTAGCCAAGATGATTAAATCATCAACGTAAAGGATTACAATCAATAGGAACTCTTGAGATTGCATCACATACATGGAATGATCTGCCTCACTCCTTACAAACCCTTCATTCACAAAGAATGTATCAATCCGTTGGTACCATGCCCTTGGTGATTGCTTGAGTCCATACAATGATTTCTTCAACTTACAAACAAGATGTTGTTTGCCTTCTTCAACATATCCTTGAGGTTGATCCATATAGATGTCTTCTTCCAACTCTCCATTCAAGAAAGCCGTCTTCACATCCATTTGATGCATCTCCAAGTCCATTGCTGCCCCAATTGCCACAATGGTTCTGATAGTGGTGAATTTAGCCACGGGAGCATATGTCTCATTGAAATCAACACCAGCAACTTGTGAATATCCTTTGGCAACTAATCTTGCCTTATATCTCACAACATTGCCCATTGCATCCCTTTTGGTTCTAAATACCCACTTACAACCAATAGAAGATCGATTTGGTGGAAGTTGAGTCAATTCCCATGTTCTATTGTCCATGAGAGATTTGTATTCTTCTTCCATAGCCTTCTCCCACTTCATAGCATCTGTGGACTTCATTGCATCACATAAAGACAATGGATCAGCAAAGAGTGCAACATTGGCATGTTCTTCACTTACTTGAGGAAAAATATGGTTCTTCCACCATTCACCAAGTGGTCTTCTTTCCCTCATAGGATATCTCCTTTCATTTGAAGAAGATTCACCTTCATGTACTCCAACCACTCTTCCAAGCTTCTTCTTTCTTAAACTTTGTCTTTTCTCACTCAAAGGTTGATACTCCTCATCATCATCATCTTCAACATCTTCATTTCCTTCACTGTTGGTCTTAGGAATCAAAGAGACTTTCTTCTCCATCTTCTTTAGCTCTTCACCTTCATTCATGTCTCCACTATCTTCATTGTCTTCATCTTCTTCTTCTTTCTTTGCTAGATTTAAAGATGTGTCCACAAACACACCATTACTCCCACTTGGACACATCTCCAAGTGCTCATAAGCACTCTTATGCTCAATAAACTCAACATCACGACTTTTGATGATCTTCTTGGTATCCAAACACATTAGCCTATATGCCTTTGTACCTTCACAATATCCAACAAATACACATTTTGTACCTTTTGCCTCAAGCTTGGACCTCATACAATCTGGTATCTTTGCATAAGCAATGCATCCAAATGTCCTCATGTGTGAAACACAAGGTTTCTTCCCACTCCAAGCTTCTTGTGGAGTCATTGATGTGAGTGCACTTGTAGGGCACCTATTCCTTGTGTATACTGCATTCACCACAGCTTCCGCCCAAAATTCATATCCAAGATTTTGAGCATGAAGCATACTCCTTGCCATCTCCACAATGGTGCGATTTGCTCTTTCAGCAACTCCATTTTGTTGTGGAGTGTAAGGAGTAGACGTTTGTCTTACAATACCTTGAATCTTCAAGTACTCATCAAAATGTTTTGACAAATACTCACCACCATTGTCTGTGCGTAATACCTTGATCTTGCATTCACATTGCTTTTCCACATGTGCCTTAAACTCCTTAAATCTTGAGAAACACTCACTCTTGGCTTTAAGGATAAAAATCCACACCTTTCTTGAAAAATCATCAATAAATGTGACAAAGTACCTTGCTCCTCCAATTGATGGTGTCTTCATAGGTCCACAAACATCTGAATGCACAATCTCCAACAACTTACTTGCTCGTGTTGCTACTCCACTTGGAAATGAGGCCCTTTGTTGCTTGCCTTGAATACAACCTTCACAAGCTAGAGTCGTGGCATTGTTGTATGATTGACCAAGATCTAAGCCAACTACCATAGATTTGAGCTCCTTCATGCTTTTGGCATTCAAATGACCAAGGCGTCGATGCCAAATTCCAAACTTGTCTTCATCTTTTGGAAATTCAGCAAATGCTGCTACTTCAACTCCATTCACCTTCTTACAATTGAGAATGTAAAGGTTGCCATCTCTAAAGCCCTTTAAAACATTATCTCCATCCAATGTCTTCACAAAACATCCATTCATATCAAATTGAACCTTACAACCACTTGACACAAGTTTGCTCACCGAAAGAAGATTCTTCTTCATCTTTGGCACATGTAGGACTTCTTTCAATCTGATCCTCTTGGTTTCATTCTTCACAACAATCTCCACCACAATGGAGCCAATTCCAACAGCTTGTACCATGCCATTGTCTCCTAACCAAACATTTGTTACTGGAATTTCTTCATAAGTGTTAAAAGAACACTTGTATGGAGTCATGTGCTTGGTAGCACCTGAATCAATAATCCACTTAGACATGGCAGCCATAGAAGTGCCTTCACTTGCCATGAATGCAAAGTCATCTCCTCCAAATTCATCATGTGCATTGTTAGCATTCTCTCTGTCTCCTTTCTTGGCCTTGTAGCAATTTCTTGCAAAATGACCTGATTTTCCGCAAATGAAGCAAGTTTTCACGTTACTCCTTCTATTGTCACGTTGGTTTGAATAGGTACCTTTACCTTGTCTTGAGAAGAGAGCCGAGTCTTCACTTTGATGCTCCTTTTCTTTCCTTTTGGTCACTTCATGTGCAAGTCTTGCCGTCACATAGTCCATTGTAAGCTCCTTCAACTTGATGGACTCCAATGCTACTATAAGATAGTTATAAGACTCCGGAAGGCTCATGAGCAAGGTCATGACAATATCACCATCTTCTAAAGGTTTGTCAACAATAGCTAGTTGATTTGCAAGAGCCTTTACCTTGTTGACGTGAGCCATAAGGTCTTCACCTTCTTCCATCTTGCAAGTGAAGAATTTCCTCCTTGTAAAAAGGATGTTGGACAAGTTCTTGCTCTCATAAATGTTGCAAAGAGTCTTCCATGCTTCCGCTGGTCCTTTGCAATGGATAATGTGTGAAAAGTTGGCTTCATCCACATTTGTGGCAATCATGCCAAAAGCCTTCTTTTCACGTCTTTTAAAGTCCTTCTTCTCCTTAATACTTGCATCTATGCATGGAGGGTCTTCACTTTCATCTACAATGTCCCAAAGGTCCAAAGATGCCAACAAAAGCTCCATTTTCACCTTCCAGTGATAGAAATTGTCACCTCTAAACTTCTCAATCACTCTCAAACCTTCACCCTCACTAGAAGCCATTTCTAAGAAGTAGTGTATCAAAGAATATTGAGAAAAGAAGTTCCTATGTGATCTAAAATCACAAATTTGCACTAGCAGAAACTCAGAATATCCTCTTGTGAACAAAAGAGTGATTTCTCACTCAAAGCACTCTTAAGTGATCTTCTAAAGCTTCTAATCAGTATATGCACTCTTATGAACCTCTCAATCAAGTTCTTTCACTCTTTCAACTCACTATTTAATGAAATGCAGAAGGTTAATGAAACAGTTTCAATAACACATAAAGACACTATCAAGGTCTTTCACAATGGTCTTAAACTCACTATCAAGGAGATAAGAACCCACAAAGCAATGTTAGAGATCTCTAAGCTTACAAATCAGAACCTCCTCTTGTCATAACATAAGCTAAGATCATACAAACTCTAACATTAGCAAACACCATAAGACCTATTCCGCACAACAACAAAGACTTCATAAAACTTCTAAAACTCACAAGCAAATGTGAGTGGGCCCATAACCTGTTAAAGAACTAGAAGTTAGAAGCCACAACACTTAGCATCAGCAAGGTTGCACACAAAGAGAAGTGCGGAATGAGATAGCTCTCACTTCCAACACCCTTTACTTATAAGTGGAGTTCACATCCAAAGTACATAGGCTTCATCTACATTCATCTAAAAGCCAGCCGCCTAACGAGACCCTAAATCCAGCCGCCTGTCAAGACCTTAAACCTAACCGCCTGTCGAGACCCTAGCCGCCACTTAATCCCTAGTTGACTTTTGACTATTAGAAACTTATTATGGTTAAACTCCAAGTAACTCTTTCTTAAACTTTAACAATTATCTCTACATGAATAGATTTAGATTTTTGTACTAGAAGAATTTTGTGAAGCTTAGTGAATCCCTCATCTATAAAACAAGTGAAAGCCCTTAAATCTAATAAAGCAATCGTTTGAAGCTTTTGAGAGCCAAAATATAAAGGAATTATAAAATAACAAGCAGATTGAGTAGAAAGAGAGAAACCTGAATAGTTTTGTAATATTGGGTTGTCTAGTCGCACAATCCCTATTGTGGCTGAACATTATTATTTTCCTAAACAATTGCACTCTTGGTTTTGGTAATGTATTGATTTTATTTTTTCAAGCAATTATCAACCTTGTCGCCTTTTTCACCACAATATCAATATAGACCTTCTTCCATGTGACGTTTTTTTTTTTTATGGACTAAAAAATTTAAATTATATTGTATGAAGTTGTATATCTTTTATTTTTGAGTGGGAATTCAAAATACTTGTTGATGTAGCAGGAGAATGTTAGATTACGTATTGTCTTCTTGAAGCCCATGAATATTCATCTTGTTAATATTGAAATAATCGATTATCACATTTTACGGCTTGATTAATGGCTTCATTAAGCAATTGTGGATCGGGGAGTGACAATAATAGATCCTTCACATAGTCTCTTAATCCCCAATAAAATTGGCTTATTAGAGCTTCTTCATCCCAATTGATATTGCATGCTAATTGTCTAAAATTGGATATATAGACTAATACAGAGTATGCCCCTTGACGTAATGTTTGGATCTTAGCTGTTGCCCAACAAATCTTGTTATGTTCTCCAAATGCTTCCACAAATGCTCCCACAAAAACTTCAAAGTTGCTCAAAATTGGCGATCTTTTTTCAAACAAGGGAGAAAACCATGATAATGGTTATCCCGTAAGCAAGGTGCTAACCAATCTAACTTGTGATTCTTCTATTAGATAAATATTAGGTTGTAGAACTATTATCAATCAAATTTGATTTACAAATCTTTGAAACTTTGAACGCGTACCATCATATTTTTCCAAAAGACTAACTCAAGGCTCCTTATAGTGTTGAACATGTGGATTTTTTTAGTATAGTTTAGGTAGTACTACATCTTCAAGTGCAAAAATTGAGAGTGGATGTAGTCTAGATTGTGGTATTTCAGATACTGCGTCATTACAAAGTTTTGCAACAACCCCTTCAATCTCCGCAATCCTAGCAAACAAAGTAGTAAGAGTACTTATAATGGCATCTAACTTAAACTTGAAAGATTTGGTCATACTAATATCTTGACCTCCAGCTATTTCAATGGAAAGAAAGAAAGAATCTATAAAAAAAATAATATTAGTTTAGAGGAGGGTAGTCCGCAACTTCTAAAATGCTTTAAGACCTTTAAGAAGAGGGGTGATCCATTCTCTCACAAGAAGGACAAAGCTCCAATATTGATGAAAAAAATATCAATTTAGAGGAGGGTAATCCGCAACCTCTAAACTATTGATATATCTTCAAGTAGATGGATAATCTACTCTCTAACAAGAAGAATCCAACTGTGATATTGAAGATGAAAGCAGTCTTGACAAACTGTCAGGGACACAAGAATACAGAACAAGAAACTTGAACTAGGACAAGGTTTCCAAAAGAAAACCAACAAGAACTTGAATTAAACAAATGAGTACATGAATAACATCAAGAAAGGTGAGTTAGAACTCCAAGAGATGCATTGCCAAGACTGAAGAACTCTTCAACCTCAACCCCTATATATATTCCTATCTAGGATGCTTCTTGAGCGGCTACCATCAAACTAAGAAGCTTCTCAAGCAGCTTCTATCAATTGGGAAGCTTCTTGAACTCCTTCCACTAACTGGGAAGCCTCTTGAGCTCCTTCCACTAATTAGGAAGCTTCTTGAGCTCCTTCTATTAACTAGGAAACTTCTCAACTAATTTTCACCAACTAAGAAGCTTTTCAACTAATTTTTTTTAAGTCTAAAAGCTTCTAGAATATTCTAAAAGGTTCTAAAAGGTTCTAAAAGATTCTATAAACCTCCAAAGTATATGTCCCTAACAAAAGTAGGTTTTGCTTCATGTTAAACACATAGAAGACATTTTTAAATCTGATTCTATTAGTTTGTCCATTTATAACTACCTCCACTATATTAAAGCCAATTCCAATAGCTTCACATATGCTACTATTTGCCAAGACCACATTTAATGTTGAAATAGCCTCATAAGTATCAAATGAATATTAATAAGGTGTCATATGCTTGGAACAACTTGAATCCACAATCCATCTTACCATGGCAATTATTGAAGCCCCATTTGTTGCTATGAATATATAATCTTATCCTCCAAATTCATCTTGCATACTATTTGTATTTTTCCTCTCTATCTTTTTGCCTTTATAATAAATTTAAGCAAAATGTCCTACTTTGTACAAATGAAGTAAGTTTTGATATTATTTCATTGATTTAAATAAATCTCCTTGCCTTGGCATGAGTAGAATATCAAATCTTCACTTTAATTTTTTTTCTAATGATAGAAATTTTCTTCTCTAAACTTTTTAATAATCCTCAAGTCTTCACCTTCACTTGAAGCTATATCTAAAGAAGAGATATATCAAAAAAATTTAAGAAAAGGAGTCCTTAAGCTCTCAAAATCAGCAAGAAGGTGTTACTGTCTTAAAATCCTAGAATGCCTACTTTGTAAATAAATAAGTGGTTTCACTCTCAAAATACTATCTACTTTACTTTTAATATTTTTCACAAGTCTTATAAATTTTATAAGTATCTTATATCAGATTTGCCATACTAAGATTACTTCTATGTTCACAAATCACCTCTCAATACTATAATAGATCTTTTATACACTTTAAGCTTCTTTAATATATGAAACCACAAAATTAGTCTATCAAAGATCTAACTTAGCAAGAAAATATAATACTAATATCTTTAAAAATATGACTTTAAGGTATAAAATAAATTCTAAATACAAAATGCATTTAACAACAAATAAAAATAATACAAGATCTAAAAATGAAGGTTAGGAGTTTTCAAATTCTATCATCAACAACAACAAAATGATCTATTCTTTACAAATACAAAGACTTTATAAAACTTCAAAACTCACAAGCAGATGCAAGTGGACCCATAACCTATTCAAGAAAAAAAACTAAAAAATCCAAATACTTAGCATCAGCAAGGGTTGTATACAAAATGAAGTATGGAATAAGATGACTTTCACTTCTAACTTATTTTACTTATAGGTGGTGGTTGCTGCCTTAATAAACAACTTCTATCCTTTCACTCTTATATTCATCAAACTTACCATTGAAACATCTCTATATACTTCATCTACCATTTAGACATCTCTTAGCATATTCTTAATGCTCTTATCTACTCTTGAGGCCATTGTCCTTGTAGTTCATCCATAAGATAGTCTTTCCACATTCGAAGAGCCAATCCTTTGATCATTAGTAACTTACCTAAGATAATATTTACTACATAGTTATTTATTATATTTTTGTTATTACTTCTTCAACAAACTTAGGCTTTTATTTAGGCAGGTCTTCACAACTTGCTTACATAGGATTGCTTAGATAGGCTATAAGTGAAGAAGTAATTCTAGTCTTGACTAGATTTGAAAAAATAAAAAAAATAAAAAAAATAAAATTTTAATAGAAAAAATAATAAAAATAATAAAAATATATATATATATATATTATAGAATAATTTAAATCAAATTATAAGATTAGATTAATTATAATCCTAATAAATTTATATTTTTAAAATTTTAAAGATTTTAAAAATATATATATATTAATAATAAAATTTTAAATACAAATGAAAATATTTTTTTGAAATAAAAACAAAAATTTCAAACATCAATTATATAATAATTATATAAAAAAATAATATATATTATATTAAATTTAATATATTATAATATTTTATTATATATTAATTTTTACTCCTTTACATTAGAAGATAAAGTTCTATATTTTCTTTGTATATATATATATATTCATTAAATTTCTCTTACATTTGATAGATATCTTTGGATATATTATTTTAAATTCAAAAATCATATTTGGATAAATAAAAAATTTAGGATTTCTTAGAAATAAAATATTTATAATTTTATTTATGTTTTGCAACATTGTAAAACTTTATTGTGCTATTACAAAATTTCTTTTGACTTTTGGACAATTTTATTTGAAATTTCTTTTACTATCATTATAAAATAATCCATACTAAATTGTATTATATATATTCTTATTTCTTTTTCAGCAAATTTTATTCTTTTAACTTTTCATCTTTTTATTTTATTTTTATTTTTTTATATTTTTTAATGATTATTTTTAAAACGGCTAATATCATAATTGATGGAGTATATTGTTAAATTTTTAGACCTTCTTATTTAATATTGTAATATGTTCCATACAATTTTATTATAGCTTTTTTAATACAATGATAATAATTTGATATTTTTATAAATTTTTATGTATAAAATATTTATAAAATAGCATGTGCATTGCATGTAAGATGTGCATGTGATATACTAAGATTTGGATTCTTTGTGGCTTTAGGCTTTTATCTTTTAAAGCTTACATACTAAATTTAATTCTAATATATCATTTCTATATATACTATGAGCTTTCATAACAATAGCTTGGACTAATACTTGAATCTTTATATTAAAAATAACACTATTATGTTTCCTAACATGTATATGTGTATATATATGTATATATATATATATATAACAAGTCACCAAAAAAGTTATAAAATACTTCAATAAGCAATCAATTATTTATTTAATATTATTTTTGTGAATACACTTGATCACTTCTTTAATTTATTGTGATAGATTTTAATATTATTATTAGTATCCTTATTTGTATAAAAAAGTTGTTGCAACCTTTTTAACTATAGCTTGGAATAGTTCAATCTAGTTAAGATATTAACTTCAATAAAAACATGTTATTTGAAAGTACAAACTATTTTTTTTAATGGCATTTGAGACTCTAAACTACTTAATTTTTTAAACAATTCTATTACTATGTATATTTGTATTACAAAATACAATTCAATTGATAAGAACCTGTATTTTTTGATATTATCATTATAAGTGTCTAAATTACACTTATATTGTACTTTGCTAAATCCATAAAATTCTTTATAAAGAACCCTCTTCTATGGTCTAAACTACTATATATAATAAGTTCTTTAGAACAATACAATATAATACAAGAAGAATAACTTTCTTAGAAACAACAAAATATAGACCATCTAAGAAGAATAAATAGAGGGACTTTTAACAAGTCAATCATATTGATACTTGGAATTTAATTATGTTGTGCATAAAATTGATAGTAATTAACAAGTCCACATCTAAGCAAAAAATAAAAACATTGTAATAGAATGATTCTTTGTTGATGTCAATTGCATGAGTTATAATATACTAGTGAATATAAGCTATTATTTTAATTCTTTTGTATTTATCTCATCATGCCCTAGATCAAAAAATAATAAAAGAATTCAGAGAGGTTTTTACTTTATAAGATGTGCAAGATTTCTTTAATAAAATATCTTCTAAATTAAGCTTTTTAATCAATAGATGAAGCAAGTTGACATAAAAATCGTCTAAAGAGATCAAATAATTGAAGTTGTCTTTAATCAACAATGTTCATGTTTAACCTACCTTCCATCTAGTTGCCAAAGGTTTAACAATTTAAGATTGAGTTTTATTAAATTGAAGAATCTTGTCTAAAATATAATGCTTGACAAGATCAAATTATTTTATTTTTAATTTATATTATTTTGTTATGTAATTTTCTAATTCATCTATAACTTGGACCAATATAATTTGGATTGGTATGTAGATTTTATTTTGTTTTTACGGACTTCTTTTGTTACTTTGTATAATATAATTATGCCTTATAAGTAATGTGTTTAGAAAAGAAGTTCCTTAATTCATAGCAAAGAGGCCTCATAAATATTTTTATTTGATTATTTATTTATTTACTTATTATTTATTCCTTTCTAGTATCACATGGCTATAATATATGTAGTTCTTTATCATATCATTCATAATAATATAATTGTGCAAATGTTGGATTCACCACTTATGCCGTATTATGTGTCATCTTATTTGAGAATATATTGGGCACTTGGTTGTAGAAGATACATTAATATATTGTAACTAATCAAAATCTAACAATCCTAATATAATCCTAAATAAATTTTAATTGAATTTTAATCAAATATTAAATAAATTTTAATTAAATTTTAATCAAATACTAAATAAGTTTCAATATTATATTATACAAAGTAATCTTAGTAATTTAATTAGTAAATTATATTATACAAAGTACAAACATTAAATCAAATCTTAGTCAAATCTTAAATCATATCTATATACCAATCCAAATTATATTGGTCCAAGTTAGTCAAATCTTAAATCAAATCTTAAGTCAAATCTTAGTAAAATCCTAAATCAAATCCTAATCAAAGTCTAAATCAAATTCTAAGTCAAATCCTAAGTCAAATCCTTATGAAATTTTAAATAAAATCTTAACAAAATTTCAATATTTTAATAAATTCTAATAAAATCTTAATATCTTAATGAAATCCTAATAAAATCCTAATATCCTAATGATTCCTAATGAAATCCTAATATCCTAATAAACTCTAATGAAGCCCTAACAACCTCTAATCAAATTGTAATCAAATTCTAACAAATCCTATATCAAGATTGGCATCAAGATTGAAATTTCAATAGCTAATGATTGAACTATTGATTTTGATTCAAAATTTGTATATCTTTTAATAATTAAGTTGGCAATATGTACAAAAATTTTGAAGAAGATTCAATTCACCAAGTATAAGACAAATCCAAAACTCTGCTTGGGTATAGGCCAACTTCCTTCTCCAACCTTGATGCCAATCTTTCAGCACTAATATCTCCTTTTTGCACCATTCAATTGCTTTTAAAATTCACAAATAGATAAAAAATCAAATTTATCATCTATTTAAATAATTTTCATTTCAATCTAACTTATAAATGATTAGACATCTTAGAAATCCTCACTAACCTTCAAAATCCAATTTCTAAGATCTTGATCCACTTGAACTTCAACTACCTTTGACCTAACTATCAGATTAAGCTTAAATTTATAAAAGAATTTTAATACAATTACATACACAAATCCACAAATTTTCACTTATAGATCTATTATAAAATTTTCAATATGTTCAAAAATAAAAATCTATTTTATTTCTCAATATCCAAAGTCACCTAAATAAAATCTTGATTTTGCTTAGCTCTCACAAAGTCATTACAAATCCAAAAATCTTCTAACCAATGCTTAAAGAAGTCTAATTGAGTCTGCTCTCAAATTATATTTTTTAATCAACAAAAAAAAATCTCATCTACTATAGGCATAGGGTTTTGTATTTTAGAATCTGATTTCAATCCTAGTTCATAATTGGCCCTCTCAGAGTATCAATCTAGGACTTTCTTAGATAATTTTTGCTAGAAACTACCATTTATTTTTATCTTAAGATGCTTGTAGTAGTATTTTTGCTAATCTACCTTGTTTTATCTTATTTATGGCCCTACAAAGTAAATAAAAGTTTTTTTGTTTTACATTAATACCAAATATTTCTACTACTTCTTTATTTTTTTATTTTTTAATATTTCTTTATCTATATTTTTTAAAATAATTTTTTAACTTAATCTTCAACTAAACTTTTTTATAATATACGTCTTCTTTTTCTCTTTCATCTTAAAGTTGTGATATAATATGATATTGCAATGCTTGGATCCTGACTATTGTCTAATGAGCTTTAACATGTTCTTTAAATGCTTCTGCAAATACCTCCATGAAAGCTTCAAAATTGCTTAAAATTGGTGATCTCTTCTCAAACAAAGATACAAACTACAATAATGCTTGCCTTGTAAATAAGGTGCTAATTAATCCAACCTATGATTCTTCTATTGAATAAGTATCAAATTTTAGAACCGTTATTAATCAAATTTGGTTGACAAACCCTCAAAATTTTGAATGTGTACCATCATATTTCTTTAGAAGAGTAACTCAAGGCTCTTTACATTATTGAATAGGTAGATTTTCTTAAAGAAATTTAGATAATAATACATCCTCAAGTGTAGAAGTTAGAGGCAGGTACAATTTATGTTGTGATACTCCAAATATTGCATTGTTATAAAGTTTTGCAACAATTCCTTCAATCTTCATAGTCCTAGTAGATACAATAGTAAAAGTACATATAATGGCATTTAACTTGGATTCAAAAGATCTAATCATATTAATATCTTGACCTCCAACTACTCTAAGAAAAAAGAAAAAAAAAAAAAAAAAAAAAAAAAAAAAATGAATCTATAAGAAGATAATATTAGTTTAGAAGAGGGTAATCTACAATCTCTAAAATGCATTAAGACCTTCAAGAAAAAGGGTAATCCACTTTCTAATAAGGAAGATCCAACTTTGATATTTAAAATGAGATTGGTCTTGACAAACTGTCAAAGACACAAGAATATAGAACAAGAGATTTCAACTAGAAAGAAGTTTTAAGAAAAAAACTTACAAGGACTTGAATTATCTAGATGAATACACAAATAATACTAAGAAAGATGAGCTAGAACTCCAAGAGATGCATTGTTGAGATTGAAGAGCTCTTTAGCCTTGATTACAATATATATTCCTATTTAAGAAGCTTCTTGAACAGCTTCCATTAAACTAATGTGCATTAGTTTAATGGAATAAGCTATTCAATATTATAAAATAGACTATGCTTTCAGAGATCCTTTATATACTATGAAAGCATAGTCTATTTTATAATATTAAAAATAGCTATGCCATAAGTTGTCATACTTTTGGTCAAAATTAAAGATTTTAAATATAATACTAGATGATGTATTCAATTTCTATTAAATCTTTCATATTATAATATTAATTATTTATAGCAAATTTAAAAAATATTAAAAATCAAATGTGCTAAAATATATATAACTTCTTATTTAACAAGTTGCTTACTATTGTAGTAGTTATATAATTGTTGATAACTATAATTATAAAAATTATCAAAAATATCTTGACTAAATCTACAAAAAAAATTTAAACATTAAATAAAAAATTAAATGTGAAATAAGTAATTAGTTCAATTATACATCTTTATTTTTAAATTTTGAAGATTTATCAATTAAATACAAATTATTATTAAACTCCAATTTTTTAGTCATCTAAACTAAAGATCTAAGATCAAAGATATTAATTTTTTTTTAAATAAATCTATATTTTTTTAATATTTATTACTTTTAAAAGAATAATATCTTATTTTAAATAACTTAAATAAATTATTGAAAAATTTATTGTCAATCTAAAAAAACACCAAGTTTTTTGCTATAGAAATCTTTATAAAATTAAATACAAAGAAAATCCTTAATTCGTAATGCTTTGAATTCTAATCTTATTCTAATGACTAATTATAATTCTAATCTTAAATCTTGTCTAAGTATAATTCCTAAAATCTTAACAAATCTTAAATCCTAAGCTCTAAAAATCTTAAAGAAATCTTGATAAATCTTAAGAAAACTCCACATATATCCTAAATTCTAACTAATGAATCATAATAGGTATTAGTTCTTTAATTGGTCTATTGGATTAATTTTAAATTTTATAAAATATTATCTTTTTAAATTATATATATATATATATATATATATATATATATATATATATATATATTTTAAGAGAGATCTAACATATAAATTAAAATTTATCATAATAAAATTTTAAATTTACATTAATTATTATTGCCTTTAAAATTTTATTGCTTATAAAATTCTAACTTTTATTATTTCACTAAAGAAACATCCTAAGTCATAATCTTGCAAATCATGCATATTTAAAATTTTCTTAAAAATAGCTCCTTAATCTCATCTTTTGATCTTCCAAAAGACCTCTATTTATTGTAGATCTTATTTTGTGCCTTAGAATTAGATTTTGACCTTATTTTGCAAATAGTCATCTCTTGGATATTAGTTTTATTATTTTAGAGATAAAATTTATAAGATCCTACTCTTAAATTTTTCGTAGAAGTAGTTGCATCATTTTTCTACCTATTCTACCTATTTCTACCTATTAAACTTATACTTGAGTTCTTTCTACATAATTTGGTTGTTACCAATCTTTTTATTAAGTACATATGTTACTACATGATATCTACTTCTTTTGAATAAGTGCATTCTTTGGTATGTGCCAATAATTTTTTAATATATATATATATATATATATATATATATATATATATATATATATATTTCTTATTTTTATATTAACCATATTTTTTATTGTTTATATTATTTTCATATTTTGGTTCTTTGTGAATAAAGTTCCTTCATCTTTTTGTTTAAATAACATAATTTTCTTGCTTGCCATAAATATCTTCAATTCTATTCTATCAAATTCTTGTAGCAAGTATGTAATATTGCTATAGAATTTCTTTACAACACATGGTCTAAACCATCTTCTTGCAAATTTTTAATTATATTATATTTAATTTATTTAGCTACATTAAGAATTATGCGGCTAAATTCTTGTATAGTATTATTTTGTAAAAGCCTTATACTATCTTTTAAATTCTTCAATTTTTTTTTCTTTTTTTCTTTTTTTCTTTTTTTTTTGAATACAAGTTTTTTTAGGATTTAAAAATCTTAAAATTTATATCTTTATTTTATTATGTTTTGGTATGTATTTTTTAATTTTTTTAATAAAAAAATTACTAAATAATATTACATATTTTTAATACAAATATTAAATAATTATATTAAAAATAATTGTATACAAATATTAAATATTTAACATAACTTAAACTTATATATATAGAAATTATAGATAAATAATTATTTTTTCTTTTGAAAGTATTATCTATTAAATCCTATTAATAGAAGTAATTATAGAAAGTCTTAAAAGTCTATTAGTATTAGTATTATAAAATCTCCAATTAATCCTATTATTTTAAATTTGTCATAATTAGAAAAATATAATCCTTAAATATATTGGATATTTTTTAGTATTAAATTTCCTCTTGATTTACCTTTAAAAAATATCAAAATAAGAAATATGTATTATGCCTAAAAAAATCAATTCTCTATTTATTAGAGCAAGAGCATTTATACAAGTTGCAAAAAAAAGAGATCCATTTGTGATTTATGCAACACCAAGTCTTTATTTAAATACAAGTTGTAATATATTTTTGCAATAATATAAAAAATATCTATCTTAGTAGAGTATATTATGTCATAATCATTAAAAATATATTTATATGTAGTTATATATAATTAGTAGAAAAAGACTAATGACTATTAATTAAATGCCTCCCTTGCAAGAATCTTATTTTTAACTTATGCCTCAAGCCTACCAAATAAGATGTTTCTATTGGATTGTATTGGTCTAAGTTTAAACTTGCTTGACATATATAAATAATATATATATATATATATATATATATATTAGTTTGGTAGTTAGTAAAAATTTAACACCAAAAATATCTACCAATAGCTAGTGTTTCTAATCTTGAACTAAAAATAAGATATTATACCTAAGATAATTAATGATTCTAATTAGTGTTCTAAAATAACTCTTTTTTAGTACTTATTTTTTATTTAGTATATTATTTCTAATCTTTTTTATCTTATACTAGATAATTGCTTTAATAATAATAACGATTTGATAAATATTGTTTTTAATAAATAAATAAGAATATTATGTATCACTTAAATATAATGAAAGTTCATTTAATAATACAATGTAATATGTTGGAAATATGTTCAGGTAAATTTTGGCATAATTTTTAGTGAAATGTGCCAAAAATTAATTACATTAAATAACTATAAAATAACTTTCTATCTAATTATTCATTACATTATTTTTTTTTAATATCCAGTTTTTTATCTTTCAATATATTTTGGTCACAATCACTTAAAATCATGAAAACATGTTGTGTGACCAAGACTCTCTTCTTCATTAATTTATTTTCATACAATAGAATTCCATATATTTGTGAGGTGTTTGTGCATGTAAACACCCTAAAAAAGACAGCAAAAGAAACCGCAAAGTTGTAGAGGTCGGCCACAGCGACGAGGAGCGAACGACAACTATTCCGGGAAGAAACGAACAGAGACATCCATCCGTAGAATGAAATATTCCCGCAAGGCAAACGAACGTGGAAAGCCGAATTGCGGCATCCAATGAACAAAGCAAGGCTTCTCATCGTCGCCGTTGTGGTGCGCAATCGCGTTGGCCTGCGATCCGCAGCCCAATACTTCCGATCGTCTCCACACGCAAAAGGTGCGCAAAAGCAGCAATTGCTGGTGCCTACTCACTATGGTCGATGCCACTTTTTGCTAGTGAGGTGCGCATTCTGGCTAGTGGGTTTGCCTCGGTTTGTTTTGGAAGAGATCTCATTCTGGAGCTTGTTCTCAAGGGAGTTCAGCGCTGATTCGCTATGGCCACAATTTTTTGATGCTCCTCCGTCTCCGGAACCATTTTCGGTCGCCGTATGCAGCCAGGGAACTATTTGCTCGCACTTGCGCTCACATGCCAGCGTTCTAGCGGTTTCTGGAGCACGGAAACTGTCTCTGAATGGGAGCCGCACGAGTGCCATGAGTTTGTTTTCAGGGCGGGAGTCAGGTATTGAGTTTTCGAGTTGTTATGTCGACCGTGGATAACACCATGAGCGCGTGGTCGCTGCATGCGAAGCGGAAGGAGCCTGAAGCGGCTGTTGTAGAGTTGTTGCGCAATGTGAGCTTGTCGCCCCCGAAGAGAGTACGAGTCACGGTACGGGTGCTTGGGCTTCGTACTATGGTGTTTGTTTTGGTTGTCCATGAAATTCCGAATTCCTGTTCCTGTGCGTTCGTGTTGTTCTTGGATGGTTTGATTGCTTTTTGGGTTCCAAAATGGGTTCTCTCAAGATGTCGACTCGGCTGGATTTTGTTTTGCGTAGAAAGAGATTGGACCATGCCGAATATTTAGGTGTCCTTACGTTGAATTTTAGTGCTGGTTCGACGTGCTGGTCCTTTCTTGCAGTTACGCTGTGGTTGGTCTTGTGTACGTCTTTGTTTTTAAGTGATTGTGACCAAAACAAATCTTTACAGACCCACAGAGTACGCCTTGGTTTCATTCTTTCTTGGTAGGTGTATGTTAGGTTTTGTTTTGAAGTAAACTTCAACTATCTTCTGGACTATTGCTTGTTTGTAAATAATTTACTCCTTACTTCACCATACTTATTTACTTTTGTGGTTGAGTTGTGTATTTGTTTATGCGAATTGTTCTTGTCTTTGTGCTGTTCATTGTGCTGAGTTTTATAAGATCATCAGCTATCTGATTGATGGCGATGAGTGTGCACATTACATTGTATGTTCCGATGTTCCTTTTGTGGGAGTAGGAGTATTGCCTTGAATAGGGAGGAGTGTATACGATTGTTCCTCTCTTATGGATCTTGAAGCTGAATTTTGCATCATAGTGTTCTCCCGGGAGTATGCCTTGCCAATTTTACTTGCTCTTTTTCGAGCAACTCTGTCGAGGTTATTTGCTAGTTGAGTGGCTTAGGTCAAGATTGTGAAATTTTCAAGTAGCGAAGAATCGTAGCTGCCCTCATGCTCGTGGTGTAAGTGCATAGTAGTAGTTGTGTTCTCTGTCTTATCAGGGAGATGTCCTACTGAGAGTACGTCTCAGGATTAGTACGGTTGTACTGAAAATTGAATACCTGTGGAATGCTTGTTATCATCGCTTTAATAACAGTAACGTACTGTCCATCAATTAAGCATACTTTTCCTGTATTGTTGGAACACAGAGGCTTTCTTGTAGAATTGGTCTTTTTAGGGTTTTCAGGTTTTGGATGACCTGAATTTTTCAGACCTGATTGAGGGTTCGGTTGGGGGTCTCTCTTTCTTTAGGGTTTATTTATTTATTTTGATTTATGCATGTGTTCTCCAATTTTATCCAAATTACTTCTTATGCTTTTGGTATGTCCTACTCTGTGGGTCTGTAAAGATTTGTTTTGCTGCTAGTTGTATTTTCGTCAATTCCAGGATTTACCGCAGATTAATGACTGTTATGGATGAATACAAAATGATAATTTCCTTTCATCGTATGGTGTGTCTTATGGTTTTGGGTGTTTATTTTGCAGAATCCGTCGGTGCCAACGAATTCATGGCCCACTTCAAGGTTTGAACCTGAAGTAGAAGCACAACCATCTCAGTCTAAAACGGATTTATTGGTTTTTGACCAAGCCCTTGTGTCACCTCCACCATCACCATCTCCACCACAACGTGTACCTATTGCAAATCCTACGGGTGGTATCGAAGATAAGCCTGTTTTATTGTTTAATCTTGTCAATCCCCCACTTTTCCCCGGAGGTCCTCCGACGGGGCCGCAAGAGCTACCACCCTCACTAGACGCTTCTGGAGCTTTGGCAGCTTGCAAGGGCACTGGCAACAATGGTTTTAGTGTCGATGCTGGCCTTGCTTCCTCCGATTTAGCTAATTCTTCTTCCACATGGACTGACCTCTTTGAAGGTAGCCCAGTGCACTTTCTAGTTTGTAGATGTGGGAATTTTAAGATTCTTGGTGCTCAGGCCCTCTCTGGCCTGGTTCTTTTGATGAAGCTGGTTCTTGCTTGTTAGACCTCAGCTTGTATATTGGGAGTATTTAGCTGTGAATGGAAAATAGCTTTGCCTATAGTTGGTGACTCAAGGTTGATAGGAGCACTTTTGAGTGTTCAGCTGGGTTGACTGCAGTTTTGTTTGTTTGTTTGTTTGTTTGTTTGCTTTTTCTTTTTCTTTTTCTTTTTCTTTTTAAAAAAGTGCTTTATCAGTATTAGCTGTTGGAGCATGGAACTAGTTGGGAGCTGGATCGTCTGTTTTTTTCCTCCGTACACGGCTTTACAGTATTTATCAGATCATATCAGAATTGTTTTCCTGCATTTTCGCTAATGCTGTCGATAATTACAGTCTCTAAACTCATGACTTATTTTTTGTTTTGATGTGCGTGTAGCCCTTGATCTTCAGAGTAAGAAGCCATCGTTGCCAACAAGGAGGCTTCAAAGGACCTCATCGTGTTCTTCCTTACCCTGGGTGGCTTCGCTTATGGTCGACACCTCAATGGAAGAAGAGATCGATGCTCAACCTGGCGGTCAGCTAACAGTTATTCCCCATTCCTCTTCTACTTCGGTTGTCCCAGCTGCCAGCAATCTTGATGAATCCTTGCCTAGTTCGCACAAAATTTTTTCAGGAGCAGATCCCAGACACGAAATGGCAGATAATGTTGATGTTATGGGCTTAATGGAAGAGACTACGGCTGGAGATGGAGTTGCAACTGGATCCGGTGCCCAGTTTGGAAGTCCAATTCCAACTTATGGATCGACACAGTGGGAACCGTGTGACGTATTCAAAGCACCGTACTCCAAGGTGATGTGGTCGCATTGAAGCTTACGAAGCACCTGCTTCTCTACCTTCGGATCATTACACAAATTTGTTTCAGTGTCCATGATAGTTGGGACAAGCTTGTGGACAAGTCTATATGAGGTCGTGTAGACTTTCAATCTCGGGTCTCTATTATGTCACAGAAACCATGTCACTTCAGCCTACTGTGTGTGGTAGGTGGCGATGACCAAGTGACTGCTGATCTGAAGGTACTCAGCTCTGTGTTGTGTAACATGTTCAATTTTATCTTTACGACCTTCTAAGGGACCGCGCGAGTTCTCATCCGATTTTGTTCTACGTCTTCTTCTCATGCAAGTATCATCTAGTGAAGAGTATTCTATTTTGTTTTATTTTATTTTTGTGCGTGTGTGTGTGTTTGCATGGGGACCTCGGGGTTGTTGATGGTGATATGTGCTTTCAAATGAGTTGGCCCATATTATATGGTTGATCGTGTATCATAGATCAATCTCCTGTTTTTGGAGCAACTTGACACTGATGGAACCCATCAGCCTCGTCTTTAGAGGTTTTTCAGCGTTGAAAGGAACGGGTGCATGGTTGCTCGGTCCACTTTGCGAGTCCATGTTCTATGAAAAGCATTCAATTAATTTTATGGATTCCTAATGTAGTGCCTGGTATTAAAATCATCTTTGGATTGTTTTAATTTATGTTATAAGAGATGATACTGGCATCTTCGGGCTTCTTGTGGACACTTGCTACTATCATCAATTCATGATTTGTCATTCCATGTTCTCACGTGTAAGCCTACTAAAGCGCATTTTCCTTTTAACTAGATTATAAAAACATCGTCAATCAAAGCTTGTTGCAACATGACTTATGGCATTTATGGTCTTAGCAAATGCCTGAGAACGTCTGTTTCCAGGGGCCAGCTCTTCATTCTTGCTTTGGTGCAATTGACGTTAGGTCAAGTTCGGCTCAGATAAGGGCATTGGTGGTTCTGCTCCAGGAATCTCAGCACAGATCCTTACATGTCCCAGGATAACACATCATTGAGTTAAATTCTTCTAAAATAGACCCCTTCAAAAAAGCCTCTGAATCTGTTGACAAGTTCTCACCCAAGAACGATAACATCGTTTTTACTTTTCATACATAAGTTCATGTAAGTACATTTCTCATTAGCTACTTCTGTGGTGTCTGTACAGCTGGTGATATTTCTCCTCAGGTCCCTTATGCAGATTTAACTAACCTCATTACCAAGTCAAGCCTTATTACCACTAAAAATAAATCGAGCTGTCTGCGATTTACTACTCTTTTTGAGGAGCATGAAATTCCTTATTATTCAAGACTGAGCTGCACAATTCCTTAAGACTTCAGTTTCATGTGTCTCATCCTTATTTACATACTTGGTGTGCCATCTCAAAGAGAAAAGAATGCAGCCTGTGTGTAGGGCAAAATAAACCATTGAACCCATAAAAGTTCATTTATGAGCCTTTTCAAACAAAAAGAAGATTGAAATGACCATGCTAGAGCCTAGTTGGTTGTGCCAGATTACGTTACTTTGAGTCCTTAGCTCAATGTGCATGATTGCTTCATGGACATCACTTGAACTGCACCAAGTAGCTGAACTAGCTTCATTGCTTCAGAATTGCAGATCTGTGCAACGACTGAACAAAGACAATGTTGTGTTCCAGATGTACCTACTTCCAGGATCAGTATGTACTGGTTTCATGAAGATAAAGTTAAATTGCAAATTCTATGAAACCCACATTTTCATCAGTAGGTTAAGACTTTTTTAGGTTTGTAAGTGTAGAATCCAAGTTCAAATTCAAAAATGAGTATATTCATATATATGGAGAAGGGTTAAGTTCAGAAATTATAGTACATATCCCTGTAATTTGGTGATGGAAGAGCAATCTTTCAGTTGATGTAGTATAATCTTTGGCATGCTGAGCAGATAAATGATGCTTGTTTGTTCTGTGAGATGCTGAAAACCATTGAGTTAATCTTGTGATACTTCATTAATATATTCTACATGCTTGACCACTTTCACTTGCAAATTGTTTTCTCATGAATTTATGAAGTTTTTCATTGAATATATTCTCTAAACATGAACACACAATCAAAATACATAATTGAAAGTTTTTTGAGTTTTCAAAGTAAAATATACTAATTATGCATATAATGTATTTTTTCACTTTTTCAACTACACTTATCAAACTAAAATTCTAATATTCTTCTTCAAATTTTAAATTATAATTTTAAAAATAAATTCCTTTTACTGTATATTTGAAATTTACATATTATAATGTTTTAAATAAAACGACATGTTATTGTACACACAGATATAAAATTTATTTTTTACAATCGCATATTACTATTTTCATCAGGACTGTTCGCGCAATCGTGTGCGGGACATCGATAGCCCACCTGGTTTCCAGAGTAGGTGCGGATGTCTAGATTTCGACCTGGGTGAGTGAGTTTTGCTGAAGTTGGACCAAAGTGTGATTGAAATCCTCGCAGCTGGTTGCTATGCTGGCAAACCGAGCGGGAGTTGGTACGAGTTGGGGCCGTGGATCAGCTCAAGAAAGAATTTTAGTCGGTTGCAATGAAGTGGTTAGTCTATCATAGTTTGAGCTTGGAGGACTTTTGGAGGTCAAGTGGTCAGAGTGAATCATCTAGTAGAGCGTTGGAATTAATGGAGATACTGAAACATTTACGACAGTGAGCAGCATTGACAGGGCAAAATGTCCAAGAATCGGAGCTGTATTTAAGTTTTGTCGATTGTGCAAGTATGTTGAATTCCTGTAGCAAATTGCAATTATGGAGACCACAGACGGCAACTTTGATTCACCGGTAGATAGGATTCCGTCTTATGACTCCGTCTACCATGATACTTACTCTAACAACAAAGCGAGTGTTAATCTCACCACGGGAATTGTCATCGTCGTTCTGGTTGGGTTATGCTTCATTCTGGAGTTCGTCTCCGCCATCATTCGCAAATGTCATCGGGATAACGTTGTGGAAGCTCTGACCACCACGCAGTCGGCCAGAAGCGTTACGCCCAAACCGCGGGGTCTTGATAAGGCGGAAGTTGACTTGCTACCTCTCGTTCACTGCAAGGATATGGACGCAAGAGACAATCGGGAGTGTCCTATCTGTTTAATCTGCTTCGAACCCGAGGACTCCTTGCGTTTGTTACCATCGTGTAAGCACATTTTTCACCAAGCGTGCGTAGATGCGTGGTTTGATTTGCATTCCACGTCCTTCGTGCCCCGTGAGCTTGCTAGACCACTTTGGGATTGAGGTGAAAACGAACGGTGAGCGAGTCGTACTCAGGGACCAAGTCGAGACAACTTCAGAGGTTTTGAAGACCGGGGACAGTCATGTCGAAGTGCATCGCGTGATCAATGTCTTGGGTCTTGAAGGTAATTTTGTAACTTCCATGAAAATTTCAGGTGCTCGAAAAGATTACTACATAATGCTTGACAATTCCTACTGATCAGAACTGCTTCAACTTCTAAACAAATCTCTCAATAGATTATACTAAGGTCGAAGTCTCGTGCTTGTAATTTTTGTGCTTTAGATTTGACTGCCAATGGAGTACTAGAAACGGATGCCGTAGTTTCACGGGAAAATGAGAGAAGCCGTGCACGCGGGACTCTATCACGAAGCTCCCCGTCGTTCATGTGCGCTGCGCTTTGTGTAAATCCAAATGAGAATGGCGCATCATCATCCACAGAACACTCTTCCAGAAGTTATACTTTTCAAATACAACCTTCAACACCTTTGCTAGAGTATCCGCCGGTCGTTCTCCTTGGGAACAGACATTCTTGATTTGAGAAACCTCCTGACGGGGGCTGAGAGTACTTTGAACCAGCTGAATACCACCTCTAGCGCTGTGCTGCAGTCCGACGCGTCATCCACCTCATGGTTCAGACGGGCCAGAAGCATGGACTTAGGAGCAAAGAATGTCACCCTCTGTGATGGACGTTCTGGAAGACCTCCGGAAATCAAAGAGTAGTAATTGATTTAGAAAGTGGAATAACCTCAGCAGCTGTGCCAGGCTCAAATGAGGGACAATCTTCTAAAGGTTCATCTGCTGTGAGCTCCGCCCTGCAGCGAGCATGGTCGGACAGGACTATTTCAGAGCAACTTTACTCACGCACCCCGGTCTCGCCAGTTTGATACATGAGGTTGGCTTTGTTGTATGCTCAACTTTCAAGAGGCTTCGCCAAAGAGGAGGGTTGTACACAACGTGTGAAGCCAATTTCTAGAGGTGACAACAAGATCAACAAGAGCAATCATGAGAAGATCGTCGCTGTTTTCCAGTGATTGGCGGTAAAAGCTGAACTTATCGTAGCTTGCAAAATACACATCTGCAGATGCCGCATCCTTGAAGTAAATACCGAGGAACTGGAGTACTCCACATCGTGTGCGCTTCTGGAGGTTTGACAGTCCTGAGCTTATAAATCTAATGATCAATACGAAGCGCCTTTGTTGCTTAGACTTTGTTGGACGTGCTTCATCAGGGCCCATAAGCTCATGTATCTTTTGATTCTGTTTGACCCTTCACGCTGCACACTTCGTCGCTTTCTGTCCAATTCGGTCGCCATACCTTAACGTCGCTTAGTATTGCCGCCTTAGATCGCTCCTACCTTCACCTCTCCGACCGTTATTTCTATGACTTCCAACATCTAGAATACTCTTGCCGCTTAGAACTCTTGCTGTGTAGCCTCTGTTTCTTTCTCGTCAACCACACTTCCGCTTCGTATTCGATCGCTGGATCTTTAACTCCTCGTTGTTCGCCCTTTCTTTTGCACTTCGCCCTGATTTTCTCCTGCTGCTTTGTCACTAGCAGCCATCGCCGGCCTCATATTGATTCTCCTCGCCGGCGAATTCGGCGATGGACCTACCTCTCTTTCATTGAGGTGATGCTGCTCTTCTCGAATTTGTATTACCGCCCTTGCTGCCGCCTCCGCTTCGTTTTTCATTTCTTCCTGTTGTCCCTTCTGCTCTTCCTAGCAAGCTCATCGTCACCTCCTTCGTTGCTTTTAATCGCAGCACCTCCTTCGTCATCGATCTCTCTCCTCAATTAGTCGATCAATCGCACAACATTCCTTTGTCGACGCTGTCTGGTTTCTTCTACTGTTACTGTTTTTGGTCCTACTGTTTGTCTTCATATTATATATCGATGACTCTACCTGCAATGTTGTGATCCCTTCTTCGGATGCTCCTGTTCCCTTGCTGTTGCCGTCGCTTGCTTCACTCGTCCATACCACACTCGGCCTCTTTCTAGTCTTCTTTGCTCGATCATTGGATCTCACTTTTTCACAGCTTTTTGCTCACACCTTCGCCCACTTTGTGATCCATATGTTTCTATGGTTTGGTTTTGGCTTCTGATTTTACAAACCATTTTTTCAATTAAAATCTTCATTTTTAAAAAACATTTTTAGAAATATAATTTATAAATTTAGAATATAATAATAGAATAGAAATATATAGTATATTATTTCCCATGCTAAGAAATTTTTTACATTTTTTTATAATACACAATATAATAGCTACAATATATTTGAAATTTGTATATATCAAATACATGAATCTAAATAAACTTTTAAAAAGATAAAATAGTTAAATGTAACAAAGAAGAAAGAAAGAAGCTCAAATAGATTAATATTTATAAAGGAAGAAGATACTAGAATGTCTATTGTTAATTACAAAGAACTAGACATTCTTGAACAAAGTTTAGAATATACTAAAAGTGTTGATTAGACTAAGGATGGCTTTAGTCTTACTTCAATACATACTTATTAATACTAAAACCATGTGGAAGTTTATTTAGAACCACCAAACTTGTGAGCTAAGTATTAAATTGCATAACACTTCTATAATGGTTTTTTAAAATAAAAAATTTATTATAAGAGTTAGTATAGCTACATGATGTATTTGTAGATCCAATTTGCATCTAAGAAGCTTTTTTAATGCTCTTTAAAGAAGAAATTGTCTATGTAATCTATTTCTACTTACTTCTACTTACTTAAGTAGTTTGTATATTTATAATAATATATATTTTATGATCAATACAAAGTCTTTGTAACCAATAGAAATAGAAAGAAGAATTTAAACTAACAAAATGATTTTACACCTACTCATTATACATCTTAAAATTTTAAAAAATTTATATTAATTTACAAATAAAATAAAATATTATATTATATAATATATATATATATATATATATATATATATTTAAACTAAAAGCCCTTCTAATAAAAGATAATTTATTTAATATAAGATATTTATCTTTGTATAATTAAAAAATATATCTTTTATTAATAGAATATTATTTTAATTTGTAATTTCTATAAAAATAATATATTATTTATAATTGATATATTATTTATACTTAATCTTCATCAATAATAAAAAAAAAAAGCTATATTGCATCTTTGCCAAATACTTGGTGGTTGGTGGCTTATGCAATTACATTCTATTTTGATGTTGTGTTGACAGTATTCATCATGCTCCAAGTTAATGCTACCATTGTTAAACAGTATTACTATTGCCTTTTGAAGTTGATAAATGATCTATAAATTTATATTTGCTTTAATTGGAATCTTGAATTGAACCTTCTTTCTTGTGATATATACATTGTATTAGACTTTGTATCATTTGGGCAGTTCTTTGCCAATGCAAGTGATTCATCCTTTATGTATTGTGGCATTAATGTTGTAGCCAATGAGCTGGAAGCCTCTTTTAGTGAAGAAAAAAAAACAATTGTCTTACATAGCATTATCATTCTATACCTTATTAATTTAAATGACATTGTAGTGATGTTATATAGTCATAAGAGCAATTCTTGAGATGCATCTTCAATTCCTCTGTATCTTTTTATAGGCCTAGTTAACATATTGATTGTTGATTTTGTGGATTTGGTTTAATCTCACCAAACTTGATTAAAAACAATGTATGATAATGCATTTATTTAATAACTCACAAACAAGTACAAGCTCTTGATTAGACCTATGGTGGTATCATTAGTTTCCTCCATAGACAATGGGCTAGTCAATAGGACTTGGTTAATTCCAACATGTTGGAGCTAAGTTTTGAGAACCTCTGGAGTAGAGTAATCATAGTGGAGTATGTTTCTTCAAAGTTCATTTATAGACACACAAGACTACAAGTCAAGCAAATGGATGCATGCACTGTCTAGTTTAGTCTTAAGTACTGTTTCAAGACCTTTAAACTTATGCCAATATTTTCTAGAAACCTGAAGTTAGTACCGCTTGAAATAGGAATAACACATGCAAATAGGTAGAAACTAGAAGAAAATAAGTGAATAATTCTTTCTTTGTTTAGGATCCTTGTTGATACAAGTCTTGCAATCATATATTTTACCTCTTATGCCTAAGGTTTTTTATTATATTAATTTGTTTCTTATTTATCAACTTGTTTTTGACCTACATTTGTTCATACTTTAGTGACTTATTGTCTGCTTTGCAGCAGGAATTCACATTGCTACAAGTCTTTGATATCAATTGGTTGGATTGTTGATTTCATCTATGATTTTTTTTTTTGTAGAAACGTGCTCAATTGGTTGTAGTTGTTTTGATTGAATTTTTTTTTTTTTTTTTTTTTTTTTTTTCCTCCTTCCTTAGAATAATTATTAGTGACCAAGTTTGGAGCTTTGCATTAGCAACATGATTTGCTTATATACTGCTATTAGTAGATTATTTTGCAAGTTGACAATGTAAATTGAATGAGTTGCAATTCCTTTGGTGCTTTGTACTGTAATATTAATATGTAATAAGATATTACTTGAATATTTCTTAATACATGAATTGATTTTAGTACACCATTTGATAGAAGAATAAATTGATTTGTAATATGATTGATTAAGTGAATAATATTTTATACTTCTTGGAGTATTTTTTTAAATTCTATTGTGTTTTTTTTTCAAAATCTATGAAATTAAACTAAATCTTAGTAGTAAATTGTTGATAAAGATTATAATATAAAAGAATTAAATACCTTCTAAGCAATAATCAATAAAATAAAGTTATTGATTAGTATTAAAAAAATTAAATTAAATAAATATATCTTGAAAAAAATATAAAAAATATGTATAAAATATCAACTATTTGAATTTTAAAGTCAACTATTTAAATATTTATAAAGCATTTAGCAAATATTTATGCTTTTAAGAAGATGTTATAGATATCTATTAAGTTTTTTTTATAACATTTTTAAAAATTATAAAATCTTTTAGAATCTTTTAGAATCTTGAAATATATTTTTTGAATCTTTAGAAATCTCTAGAATCTTTTAGAATATTCTATAAGATTCTAAGATCTTTCATTATTGCCTAGAAGCTTCTAAGAAACTTTAATAACCTTTTAGAAACATCTATATAATTCTTCATAAACACTTGAAACCTTTACTTGTCCTTTAGAGCTTATCTTAGAAGTTTTTTTAGACTTCTAAGATATTCCATAAATCTCAAAACTTCTTATAGAAGCTTCTATAGGATCTAATTATTATAGTATAAATATAGAAGCAAGAGAAGGGCAATCTTAGTCTTAATAACATAAGTATTTAAGCAATTCAAGTATTATTTTTTTTCATATTCTAATCTATAATCTTTTCTTTTTTAAAAATATCTTGATCTTATAGTATCTTGTCTTTGTATTCCTAACAAATATTATATTACTATAATCTAGTAAAAAATAAATAAATATCACAATTTTATTTAAAAAATTAAATACAAAATTATTACAAACATACCAAAAAAATTTGAAATCCTAAGGCATTTTATAAATAACAAACAAAATAGCCACTTGTACTTGTAGCTTATAAATATAATATATCATATATAAAAATTACTAGATATTAAATATATTGATGTCCAAATATTTTTTAAATAAAAAAATCATTACAAATATGTTTACAAAATACTACCAAAAGATCTAAAATTGATAGGCTTATTAAAGAAAAAGTATTAAATAAATAAAAAAATATTATATGATATAATATAATAACAAAAAAAAATTAAATTTTTTTTAATTTTAGTATCATAAGTTGAAAATTTTTTATTGAAAAAAAATAGAAAGAATGGAGATCTAAGATTTCTAAATCTTTTATCACAAGTAATGAAGTTGCTCATGATATGAATCTAATTCATGCAAATATTGCAAGCTCCTTCTAAGTATATTATTATAAGATAGAAAATTTGAAGGATCTTCACTTATATTTTTTTCTAACTAACAACCAATTTATAGTTGTATGTGTCAAACAAGGATATAACCTTCAAAGAATATCTACATAGTCAAACAAAAAAATAGTAATTTAAAGAAAAATTAAAAACTTCAACAAATGTGGATTTAGATTTATCATGTATTAAGAATATGTTTCTAAAGATTTTCGAATATATAGATCAAAAGTAGAAAGTTAAACAAATACTTAATTTTATAAATTTTTTATTTATTCACATCCAAATTTCTTTTTAATATTACTAGGTATTTTATCTTTTTCAAAATCTCCTAAGGAGTACTTTTGCATGAAAATCCTATATTGAACTAAAAAATAAATACCACACAACAAATTTTCATCTACAATGGATCCAATCTTAATAGAAGGTTTTGTCTCCTCATCCTTTGTTTGTCTTCTACTTGAATGATGGGAAGGCAAAGGATGGGAGACCAAAAACTCAATCTTATAAATATTGTAAAATCAAGGATTGTAGTTACCAACTAAAAAAGCTTTGTCAAGAGACAAACATTGAACCATCTAACTTGCACATCCTCAAATTAAACTACTTTGATGGCACCCACATACATCTTTACATACACTTTGTTTTCTTCATACACCATATGGTATCCTTCATTTTGCCTTTGTTCTACTCCATTGCCTTTAGCCATGGGCTTAAGTTATTAAATTAAGTAGGCAACTTGAGATTTTTTAGACTTAAGGTTTGGATGAATATTAATTTTACATTTTCATTTTCCTCAAAAGTTGTATCCTCACATGATTTTTATGTTAAAATTCTAAGATTGACCACTTAACTTTTTGTTAAAATTTCACCCACCCATTCTTCTTGTCTAATGCCCTAATGACTCCCAACCATTCTTTTGAACTTATTATGTGCATGCTGGCCTTGATTGTAGAAGCTTGTCAAGACACATGGTTATTATCTTGTTGCTTATGGTCCACTCTGCCTTTACCTCCGAAATCCTTTTTCTAGGTAGACGCCCTCGACGCTGGTCTTTCCTTCTGCAATCATCCATTGATAGGCTGGAGAGTTCTTCTCCAGCATGCCGCCATTGCATTGTCTTTCTATTTCCTGGTGTTGAAGTTCTACTTTGTGAAAAACCTTGTTGGATTTCATTGTGGTACAGAACCTTCCCTTTGTTTCTTTCATTTCTTTTGTCTCGCATGCAAATTATCGTTTCACCTAACAGGTGATTTCGATTGTTTGCTTGTTTTTCTTTTCTTTTCTTTTCTTTCTTTTACTCATTAGTAATTATCTGGTATACATAGTTAAGTGCACAGGTTATGATGTACAGCTGACCGCAACGCGTGACACAAGACTTTGTTGACACCACAGCATGCAAGAAATAATAAAACAATCGGAATGGATTAAGTGGAAAGAAATAGTACCGAAGCAACATTCTGAATACGGTTATGTAAGTAGCAGATAGACATGAAATAATTACGTCACAGCATAAATGGAAGAAAACACAATCGACGGGTATTCGTCCTGCGACAACCCTCTGCCGAAACAATACATAACCAGCACCCACGAATGGGCAGACGGATACATTGGTGTGCCCTAACCTCATCGATCTGTCCTGTTTCCCTACTTGAAGATACTCGACACTACGTAGACACTCTTGCAGGCTGGTAGCTCGGCACTTCAGTCACTTGCGTGGATGGATGCTTTGAACATTGTTGGCACTATGATTACGCGGTGCTTTTTCAGAAACAGAATCAGATCGGCATCGTTCACTCGATCATCCACGTCCTAAACCTCAGCACAAAGTTTGAGCTGTCACTATCATTCTGCTGATGCTTCTTTTTCATACAAGCACTTGATCATTACGGGCACTTATGAAAGAACAATCCTGAAGGTAAGAAAGCACATCCATTGCACTTATATTTCAACCATTTGCTCACTATCTCCGTCTTGAGATCCATCTGGCAGATCACTGCCAAAATAAAAGCCTAACCTAAACGCCGTGACCATCGCCTGTCCTGCTTCTGGGTAGCTTGGATGCTTTGCTATCACTTTCTCAACTGATTCTGTACTCACATCTCTAGCAAAATTGCTAGAATGTGATTCTCCATAACAGTGTCTAGAGGCCTGGTAGAGAAGTGAATCCTGTATAACTTGCATAGTGTGATCTTCAGTCCATCCCTCCTCCTCCGAGGTCCGCTTCATGCCCAACCAATCATCCTGGTCAACTGCTCGCAGCCAAGCTTGTTCCAGCAGGCTATGATTTCCACTACAAAATTTGGAACCAGCACTTGTGAAGACCCGAAATGCACACAACGTCAGCTCCCTGGAGCCACTATTCAAACAAGCCTCGACTAACTGAACTGGTTGAACGACATCCTCCCCAAGTACTCCCAATTTTGTCGCCACTTCCTGCAATATCACATTTGATCAAGATTAGGTCGTGAATACTGTGTGTGCAGCATCGTAAAGAGAATGAGCATCTTGCTGCAATAAAACATGACTAGAAAAGCCAGTTTGAGTAACCAGAGAAGTAAATGGTAGACTACTACTTATTTAAGATCCACTTTAAATTGCAAAGTGAAACAAAATACTGAAATGTGGCAGGTTACCTGTACTGCAAGGATATCCATATCTGTTTCCAAACGACTAACTTCTTCCTCTGCTCCTACTGCCCCTCCTGCAGAAAGTTGGTACAAGTTCATATATTACTACTTAATTTCAATAAAATGGATAACAGTTGAGTTCGAAGCATAAAATCGAGTATGAAACATAGCATGTGAATGAAAAAATACTTGAGAGGAATATATATATATATATATATATATATATATATATCTTGTATTAAAGATTCATGAACACCAAAAATATTCTGACAGGAGAAAAATCAGATCATGACCTGCCAGCGCAGACAGCTTTGCAAGTTGCAAGAGTCTCCGTCGATGGCTGATGTTAAGAGGTGCAGACTTTTGAGAGAAGGCCAAGGTATGCAACGTGCCAGATGCTCGAGTAAATCTGCACAGAAATAGCTCATGCAACCATAAAAGAAGAGGGTGTTGCTCGAGGTAGGCTGAAACCTCCTCTCCAAATTCTTCCCCAAAACGAAGTAGACGGGCATATTGGCCTTGTTGATAGCATTGATCAAACACGAAGCGGCTAAAACGACCTTCTTTTAGCCCCATGCTTTCTTTCTGATCAAAACAAAATGATAAAGTATTAGAACACAGTTCCCTAAAGGTGAAACGCAAATGACAACCTCACGATGAGACCTAGTAAAACGGAAAAAACCTAACAAGAAATAAACCCAACGAGCGGGAATATAAGTACATGGATTTCAGTTGGGCGAAACAAGAAATTGTACACACCATGAGGGTACGCAAGCGCTTCTGGTCGTCAAGGTCGGTGCACATTTGAAGGAGGCTGGGAAAGGCTGCATGGCGTCGAGCGAGCGCTATAAGTGGCGCATACAGCTTCTGCAAAATACTGAGTCTTTGTTGTTCGGCGTTTTCACCCTTTCCAGCGTTCTGCAATACCAACAAATAGAAGTTGTAAACATAAACCGAATCTGCAATATTTTCTGAGATTCATGCCAGATTCCAAGTACTGCATACAAAAGTGGAAGGAAAACATAGTAATAGGCCAGCGAGAAGACAACATGTTTCATGGGCATGGAGAACCTGTGTTGCAACTTGAAAAGCATGTTGTTGAAGAGCAGTGAGAAGAAGGTCCCTGCGGGTCCAATACTCCATCTGCAGTCCCCGGTACTCCTCTTCCCGTTCCACTTTGGCAGTAATAGCACCAGCATAGCCTTCCAATAGAAAGTCTGCAATTTCTTCTACCTGTCTCATCACCTCTGCTGTCAATGTTGGTTCACTCATGTCTCCCTCCACCTTGAGCTCTAATAGCATAGTCGCAATCTTCCACAAACCAGAACGAACATTCTGCTTGCAGTACCAAGGGGTAATGCCCTCAGGCGAAGGATACCATGCTTGTTGTGTGTCCCGATAAGATATAGCAACCTGTAGAATTGTTCTACAGGCATTAGCAAGCTCAAATGCACGCTCCATCTGGACCCTTACTGCTTGGTCACGCTGGACTAGAAAAGCAGCATGCTGTTGTATGCACCCAAAAAATTCTTCTAGCCCGGACACTCTTGTATAGAAGACCTCCACTTTGTCCCGGTCCATAAGAACGACGTTATTTCTTCGCGCCTTGTCTCCCACAAGCTGTACTAAGTCCCATATGGCTCCACTCATATCTCCACCATTAAACTGCGATAGCATTGTAGGGGATGCAGGTTTTAGCTGGGCACGAGAATTGTTTAACTCTCTGAGGGCTACCATACTTGCCAGCTTCTCCCCATGCTCCAAAATTTCATTAAGAGCCGCTCCTGCACATCAACAATCATCTATCAAACTTGAGCAATAGAATTGCCATAGAATGAGACTGAAATCTCTACTAACGCGTTGATTTATGTGTAAATTGCGCGACATCCACCAGCAAGAACCGTTTCTGATGACATGCATGAACATATCATAAATATGAACATTTAACATGTGCCGCTTTGATTCTTCAAGCGATAACGGCAGTCAACACACCAAGCTAAAAGCACTCAACCAAAACATACTCAGATTGTTCTGAAGTTCCACGTGACACTTGGACACTGCAAGAAAATTCAGATATTGTTGGTGTCTTCTCTGCTTCTCTGCAAGCTGCGAAGATACAGTCGCAACCATAGCCAATCCAGATCCACCTCCAGATGCCCAATGCTTCGCAAATGTATCAACTAGTGCCCGACTAGAACGAGCAAAGACATTCTTGTCGCCATCCCTTTCAAATGCTCCTGCACGCTGCAGCTTTTCAAAAGCTTCGTTCACTTGCCCAGAGGTTAGGAACTGCTGAAATAATCGTCCCACGATAGCTTCTGCTTCTTCATCTAGCGAAGGCCGAGAAATCATGCCATGATCCAGATTGTCGCCTACAGCTAATCATCCAGGATAGGGGAATCAATAAGGGATGTTATTGCTAAATGACAAATCAACAGTCCAATGATGACTAGCGTCATCATCTCAATTAAAAACGCATCAACTTCAAGAAAATATCAAAGACTTTAAAGTATTGAAAGCATAGGGTTCTGTATTTCCGTATGCAGCAGAACATAGTACCATCGATCACATGAAAGACTCGAGACAAGACATCGTACCAGCCTCAGAGCTCGATCGTTGCAGCGCCAAGGCTTCACCTGAAACATGTTGGGAATGGTCGTCGTTGATCGAGGGGTAGCTAATTGCATGATTAGCCAGATTCCTCTCAGAGGGCTCCACCCTTCCAGCCAAAACTACCTTGGCTGGAATGGCCCAAACACCAGCCTGCTCTGTGAGCACTATCCATGCACCTCCGTCATCAGCAGGGACTACAGACGCATCCAATACCTTCCCACCTCCACCAACTATTTCAAACTTATACAAATGGACAGCACCACTTCGACCTACATGAGCGACCGTGGCTGTCCCATCCTCAGCAAGAATGACGACAGACCCTGCCGGCTGCCCTCCTATCCGTAAACGCATTGAGTACAAAAATGATTCTTCTTCCACTTGGGCCTTCGGGAGAATGATTTGAGGAGGTGCTTTGCGTATAAGCTCTCCTTTACTGGAAAAACTAAAACAATGAAGGACATATTGCATGTAGGTTGTACTCCCACTGCTAAATGACGCCGTTAACATCACTAACTGCTCCCCTACATCATCCACCTGTAAATCGAGCAGCCAAACTTGTTTCTGTCCAGAAAAGTCCGACATAACGTCCTTGTGATTTGAAATTTCATAGACCCAAGACTTGGAAACATTTCCTCTTAAAGTGAGTTCCACTTCCCAGCATTCAATACTTTGAGGCGTCAATAGCAAAAATTCACGAGATGCGCCCCGAGGTGGTGACCGCCAAACAATTCTCCTCACACTACTGGTATCCGCCACAAATATGCTGTATCCTACTTCACTTGATGTTGCATCACGTGATATCCTCTCCCGCGATATACCATCGGCACAACAATCAAATCTCCAGAGCTCTCCGTCAGATCGGCTCACAATGGCCACACAAGTAGCTTGACTGCCTGTTGCTGATGCTTGGATAGATGTCACTTCTGAAGTACCTGAACCTTCTGTCCAGCCGCCAGATACCCTGCGGCTACTTCGGCTGTCATCATCCAGCATTGCAGTGTCTTCGGAATCCATGCTTGTGATTGCTGGTTTATCTCCATTTGAGAAGGCGTCGGACCAGTAGACCAACGCTAGAGATTTACTGGAACACATAACCACACTCACCGCACTACAACCCTTGTACTGTACCTCCAAGTTTTCATCTGTCCAATGTGGTACCAGAGAAACCAACCACTTCTCTTCTGTGCTTATCGTTCCCGATAGTGGCATGTCCAAAACACACCTCTGGCTACTGCGAAGGTTATTCCAAACATATAACTGGCTTCCTTGCAGGATCCATGACAATTTACTCCCTTGGTCCATTCCACCTTGTAATGCAGCCCCTTCTGCAAAAGTACTTACCAACATAACCATAAGGACTTCGTAGCTTCGATTGAGGCGATATCAGGTCACAAAAGCCTCCAAACATGCAAATGGAACAAAGAAAAACTCAAACGCCGTGCATAGACTCTAAACAATGCAAAAGCTGTTGCATTACCTGACTGAGTGGCAAAAGTCGCATCGCCATGGGAACTGAGCAGCTGCTGAGGCAAGTCGCATACAAACACTGGGCGGTTTCCATCAGCAGTAGCAGCTTTGTCGCTATTTCGAACAACACTAGCCCTGCGAGCACTTCTTTCATTAGACCAATATTCTCAAGTCAGCTCGGACCACAATCGCATATGATTCGATTCCACGAAATTTCGAAAACCCTTGATACTGTCCAGAATCGCAACGAATCGGAGATTCATGCTCGGCATACATTGACAAAAAAACTAAAAAACTAAAAAACTAAAAAACTAAAAATAAAAAATAAAAATAAAATAAAATAAAAAAAAACTCCAGAACCCGAATTTGAAGTAGTGAAGATTCAACGTCTCCACGCAGCATTGGCGAAAGCAATTCAAACATCCCCTGCACTTAGAATCAACCTCGCATACAGTACCTGGCAACATTGGGAGCAGGTGAGGGCCACGGCGACGGTAGAGCACGCGAGGGAGCAACAGAGGGAAGCGGCCCGACCGATTTCGGCGTCGCGGCAACCTCTCCTCCCCCGTAGCTCTCCCTCTCCTTCACTCGACTTGCCGGCTTCCTTGCACGTCCTGGCGTGAACATTGTGATGATCGGTCACAATGCAGGAAAAAAAAAAACAGAAACCGCTTCACCACAACGATCAGTCGACGCCAGCTGCCTAATGAGTCATCCCTATGGACAAACTATACCGCCATCGCCGTAGCCATCAACGAAATCGGCTCCTGTCTCTAAACCCTAACACCATCGACACGTCCCCGAGAAACACCCGAGCTGCAGAATTGGTCATTTGGAAGCTCCAAACCCTGGCGCCATCAACACCGAGTTCTAATTCGAAACGAGCATCGGGGCTTGATTGAATCAAAGGGAAGGGAAGGCGATGCGTGGATGTCTCATGCAACGCCTCCTCCGCCCCGCAACGGCACTGCTTGCTTGCTTTGCTTGCTTTGCTTACTTCGGAGTCGGCCCCAAACCCAGTCCCCCGCCATGCCCGCGATGCAAATCCACATCACCTCATCAATTGTGTCACATTCCACTCTTGTTTTTAAATTAAGAGGGAAATACAAACAAACACGTCTATTAAAGCACTTCGTAAATTTGTGTGTACTTTGTACTATTTGGCAAAACAAATACAAGACAAATTCTATGTATTGGTTAAAGTGAGTTTATATAAGTGTTTTGATGTGATTCTTTAAAAATAAAAAATAAAATATAAAAAAAAATCTTTGAAAATAATAAATCTAAGTGATGAGTTTTAAATATATATAATAATAATAATATAATAAGATATACATTTTTTTCCAAAGTGAGAAGATGGATATTAGGATAATTCAAGTTAGTATAGGCAAATCATTGCTTTTGTTTTAAATAACAAGTAATATAAAAGATTTATTTTTCATAGAAATCATAAAATAATTTAATAATTAAATCTATGCATTTAGCATATATTTGAGTTTTATAAATTATAATACTAATTTTTTATATTTTTAATAAAATTAATATATTATATTATATATTTTAAATAAATTTTTATTTTTAATTTAAAAAATGCTCACAACAATACTAATATAAAATACATCTACACACAATTATCTAGACATGTTATCAAACACTATTATTTACATCAAATATTTACATACTATCTTGAATATAGATTATAGCTAAGAATAATTCTTGCATTTATTTGATACAATCAAAAACTTTAAAAATATGAGATATTAATCTAAAATATTATTTAATAAAATTAAAAATAAAATTAATTCTTCAAAGAAATTTTTGTTTAATCTTTAATTTTTTTAATTCTTAAGATTTTTTTAAAACATTTTAGTTGCTATTTATATTTAAATCTTTACTTGAATCTTGGTTGACTAATATTTTTTTAAACATCGTTTGATAGAATGTGTGTGACAAGTCTTTATAATCTCAAAAAATAACTTCAACTTTATATGTTATATGATTTTATTAAATTTATGAATAACTTTGTATATTTATGAATAACTTTGTGAATTATATATTATATGATTTTATTAATAACATCCATTTTTAAATATTATTCATAACATCCATTTTTAAATATTTGTATATTAAATATTTGTATATTATATTCCATACTAATGCTTTGTTATGATTATATAAATTTCAAATATAGAAAGAAATTAATAATAAATCAAGTGCATTTAATATAAAAGTATATTCTAAAAAGTATACTCATATAAAGTATGGACATTTTTATTTTTATTTTTATTAATGCACTTGTATTTTTTAAGACTACATATATTTTTTATTATATATAAATATAAATATTTAAATATTATATATCTATAGTTAAATATTAAAAATATATTTGTTGGTATATATCATCCTACTTTATGATATATATATATATATATATATACATATTCCAAGAGATTTATAAGCAAACCAAAGTTAAACAAATGAATAAAATTATATTTTGCACGATGTGGTGGTTGATCTAAATTTACTTAACATATTTATTCCAATTTATTTTGAAGCTAACAAGTAAAATAAAATAATTCTTTTATATATAGAATATTTGTTCATTAAGTAATTATGTTGATCTAACTAACTAAAAATTTAAAATAGTCATAAAGTCATATTCATATCTTGTCTTGAGTTGAAATGAAATTTGTTGATTCTTAGAGTAAAGATATTATAAGAAAAATATTACTTTGCTATTTTTATTGTTAATATTTATTTTTATCTATTTAAGAAAATTAAAAAATTAAAAAAAATCTTATTGGAGGCACTTTAAATTTTTTCTTTTTTCTTTTTTCTTTTTAAAAAGAGTTGGTGAAGTGTGTAGAAGTTTTAGCAATTATTGTTATTTGTTCATGCATCTAGTTGAATATTTTTCATTTATATCACTATGATATGATGCACACAAATTTTGAACTAATGTTGCAAAAAAAAAAAAACTATGCAACTCAATACATGATTTGTTTTGAGAATAATATCCAAGCAATAGTGCTCCAACTTTCTTTACTGGAGAAGAATAAATCTAATCATCCAGAGTGAATGATGGTTGTTTTACTCTCATGACAAGGCTGAGAACGAAAAACACATCTCATTCACTTAAGCCTACAAGTGGTAGCATTTCCCTACTACAACATGGAACATAATATTGGATCTCCTTCAGCTTAAGAAACGCTGAATTGAAAGAAATTAAGTCTGCTGGTGTGTCGTGCAATTACTTCTCTGAACTCATTGAGAACTTGGACGAGGAAGACTTGAAATGTGGGTTCCAACAGTTCCTAGCTCGATGAGACTCGTCAGAGAATGGAAAACAAAAAAACAAAAAATTAAACATGACTTAAAGTAAAGTATGATATGGAAAGTGGAATATTACTGCAATCTTAACCCTTCTGTGTAAGCAAAGCACCCACATGCTCTTTCACCGACTTCAATGTGGTTCCACTTTCCCGGCAGCAGGAATTTAAAGCTTCGACCGACTGCTAGAAACCAAGTTCTAGTATATTGATAGTATCCTTCATACACTTGTGGTCCACAAAAACTCAGTGGTAAAGCAAAGCCTTCATTCATTCTGACCCTACCATGGAGGTCTCATCTTCAAAGGAACGCACTGGAACATTATATACAACAGCAACTGGACTCAAAATTCCAGTCACTGTGCAGGTAGATTCGCAACAACACGAGAATTCTTGCACAATTTTGGACGAAATGGGTCACTAGCACAACAAAGGGACATGAAAAAGAGTTAGAGAATAGTGGCAAAAAGAATTTGCAAAGAGAGAAATAGATAGCATAGTGGAGGCGAATGAGAGGGGGCCACGTTATGGCCGGATAGGCAACGAGTGGCTCCCTCACCGTGGAGAAATGGATGTCCCAGATAAGGCAACGCCTTGGCCTCGCGCGGATAAGGCCCTCCTCGTCCATGGACAAGCTCTGAGGAGCTAGACTGGGCGTTTTGAGGAGGCCCCATTGTGCAAAAACACGATTTTTCTAGCAAGTCCCGCAGCTGGAGTTTGGTTGCTAGTGTATTTTCTAAGTTGTTTTTGGTGTGGAATTCCCCGCCCACAATGGCAGCCATGGCATGCACCTCCGCTGCGTCGACGGCCGTGTCAACACCCCGCTTGGGAAGTGCGAAGTCCGCCAAGTCTGTGCGATCTGTGCAGCTGACATCTGCCTTCCATGGCCAGAGTGTCGCGAGAGTGAGCCAGGTTGCGAGGTTCAAAAGTGCTGATGTTGTGTCCAAGGGTACCGGCAGGAGAGCCGTGGTGGTGTGCAAGGGTGCCGATGGCAAGACTGTTGTGATCGGTTTGGCTGCTGATTCTGGGTGCGGGAAGTCGACGTTCATGCGTAGGTTGACGTCTGTGTTTGGTGGGGCTGCGTCTCCCCCCAAAGGTGGCAACCCTGATTCCAACACCTTGATCAGTGACACTACCACTGTGATTTGTTTGGATGACTACCACTCCTTGGACAGATATGGTCGTAAGGAGATGGCTGTGACCGCTCTGGACCCCAGGGCTAACAACTTCGATCTCATGTATGAGCAAGTTAAGGCGTTGAAGGAGGGCAAGTCTGTCGAGAAGCCGATCTACAACCACGTCACCGGGCTGTTGGATGCTCCCGAGACCATCCGCCCTCCTAAGATTCTCGTCATCGAGGGTCTGCATCCAATGTGAGTTCCTCTACCCACACGGGAGATTCGATTAATCAATTGGGTGCTACATGTGTTTGTGCATCTAATCGCACTTTAGTCGCATCTAGGATTTCGAACCAATGTTGAAGGCCGCAATCTCTCTTCCTTCCTCGCTGATCTTTCTTCTTCTCTATCTCCCCCTCTCCCTCCAAGGGAATTCACAAATTCTCGACCATTATGGACCACTCTGTCCGAACCCCTAAAGACAGGGGCTCCATGTTACGTCAATTTCGAGGATGTAGCCCAGTGCCCTTGCGCAATGACGCTCAAACACACGTGAGATTGTGTTGCACTGGAGGCCATACGGTACTCGTTTTCAATCTTGGTCGTGGGTTGGGCTTAGTTTTATCCCAATGCCTCTAGTTCTCATATGAGGTGATGTATTACGCAGTAATTTGGGTTTCTGCTTCTCCACCAATTCCGCAAACCCCGCTGTGTTTTGTTGTCAGTACTACCACACGCACTACCCGTCCGGACAGATACCAATGAAGGCATCGAAATCGCTGATATCACGTCCATCCCAATGAATTCAACTGACTGGAAGAATTTGAATAAACAAAAACTACGTCACTCCCTGCGCATTGTGTTAAAAATGTGAAACTTGAATGTCGTCTTTGTTTACTACTGAGGCAGAGGTCATTACTGATGGTACATCCAAGTGAAGAAACAGTTAATTCCTACCTTCTCCTGCTATCTGTACTTATGTGTTTAGCGCTGAGCAGGTACGACGAGCGTGTGAGGGAGTTGCTGGACTTCAGCATCTACCTGGACATCAGTGACGACGTCAAGTTTGCCTGGAAGATCCAGGTCTGCTACCTCTAAATATTTGTAAATTCTTACCCTTTGTTGTTAGCATGCGTCCTCTGTTCCACATCACTTGCGGCTGAGGATCTGGTCTCCACGTTGATATATCCCGGCAGGGAATTCGTGGTGGATACGTGCACTGTTCCATCTCTGTCTCTCGTTCCATTGACGCTTCCTGTCACCACCCTGGCTTCTAGTTCGACTGACGCTGTGAATCAATGTGCAGCGTGACATGGCTGAAAGAGGACACAGCCTCGAGAGCATCAAGGCCAGTATTGCTGCTCGCAAGCCCGACTTCGATGCCTTCATTGGTATGTCCCGCAACCTTCGAATTGTATGTTTTGATGTGTGACGGTGCTTGAACTCATTCCGTGGACGGCCTACGTAGACCCCGTTGTGTCATTATGCTTGCGATGTTCTGAATGGTGCAGCCCTACATGGTGACATTACAGAACTGACCATAGAAGTCTGATTGTGAACAGACCCCCAAAAACAGTACGCCGATGTAGTCATCCAGGTGCTGCCCACTCAGCTCATCCCCGACGACAACGAAGGGAAGGTCTTGAGGGTACGCATGGTGATGAAGGAGGGTGTGCCATTCTTCGAGCCCGTCTACCTCTTCGACGAGGGCTCTACCATCTCCTGGATTCCCTGCGGCCGCAAGCTCACATGCTCGTACCCTGGCATCAAGTTCTTCTACGGGCCAGACACCTACTATGGCAATGACGTGTCGGTGCTCGAGATGGACGGCCAGTTCGACAAGCTCGACGAACTCATCTACGTAGAGTCCCACTTGAGCAACATCTCCACAAAGTTCTACGGAGAGATCACGCAACAAATGCTGAAGCACGCCGACTTCCCGGGCAGCAACAACGGGACTGGGTTGTTCCAGACCATCTGCGGGTTGAAGATCAGGGGCGTGTATGAGAGAATTCTCGCCAACCAGAACAACGCAGCCACGCTAGAATCTGCCAAGGCGTAGATAGGATCACTGTAATTTAATGAATTCAGCATCGTTGTTGTCCATCCTGGAGAGAAAGCCAAGGCTGGATCGATGGTGTTCCTGTCAACGATTCTTCTGATGATCCTGGTTAGCGCGGTGAGGGTGGCAAGTTTTGTAGACGTTTTATTCGTTGACTAGTCCCCAGGGCAGAGAGTCCGTCCCTCCTCTTCCTGTGCAGGTCCTCACAAATGCAAAGCCTTGTGAGCTCCATCTCGTAATCATAATTGCTCCTTTGCGTTTGTGCACATCGCCAGTCTCTTCATGATTGCCCTCACCTCCCCACCCTCCCCGCCCATTTCTAGCTCTCTTCATAGGCTCTTCAGCATCACCAAGCTAGCACCCACCTCACCATCTGCTATGAAAGATATTTCTGCTACTATTCCTTCGCACAGTCCGGCTGTGCTGTATCATGCTCGCTCACACTTTGAGGAATGCGTGTGCATTTCCCTAGTCTTGGCTTTGATGCATTCCTCGCTGCTAAGCCTAGCCTAAAACTCTTATCCACGTTGATTGTAATAACACTTGTAAATTCGCTGTGTAAGCCACTGTTTACTGTATTCACTTTTTTATATCGACTGAGTGTACAGTTGGACATGAAAAAAATTTATTACTCTTTGCGTTGAATTATGCAAGTGCCAGCATCCTTGCATACTTTGAAAGCAAAAAAATTCAGAATAAAATACTCTATTGTACACTTGTTGCAAATATCATCAGCAGGGTGTGTGAATGTAACAGATTATGAATTTTATATCTGCAAGAGGAAATCTGGCTCATAATGAATGAGCTTTTGAACAAGCAAACTCCGCGTTACATCATGAATGAATGTGATGAAGCGAAACGGCATGACAGATTACGCTGCAATTCCTGCAGAAGATACTCAAGTCTTTGGAAGAGCTTGGCAGCTAGCACGAAATGTTGATCAATGATGGAACCTACTACTTTCACTAAAAGTTCAGTTGTGAGAACCCACTGCGTGGAGAACCAATCAAGAATCAAGGCAGAATCAAAGAAGGATTTCAGTTGTTAAGCAAGCAAAAGCTGTTAAGTAGTCACGTACTTGTCAGCCCAGAATCAAAGATGACACTTTCGAGTAGCCCTTAATGAGTACAATGACTTTCACCCATTAATGGATTCAACCGTTAATCTAGTTGCCAAAAATATATGAATTCCACGGATAACATCATTTTGTATTTAAAAAAATTACGTATCGTCGTTGTATTCTGTAGTAAAGACCTAATTCCACTGATGATTAATGGCATCCAACACGCTTTCGTCAACAGACCAGAAAGACTGCCACAAAAGCTCTTGGCCAATCAAAGAACTTGACTTGGCAGGTGCTTCCCAGAATGTGCACTGCCAACAGAACGTATTCAGCTGTACTCTTCAGCACAGGACTGCGCTACTACCTCCTAGAAAATCAACAGGATAGTTGATGTCGCAGCAAATACTCTCATATCTGCAAGTTCAAAATCATGAAAACAGTGTTGATCAGTTCTGCAGAATAGATTCCTGAGTTTAAAAGCAACCAATACTTCCTCACCGAAAAACAGAAATAGCAAGCAGATGGGACTCATAAAACTAAAATATCGAAACTAGCTAGTGTATAGGCCTGACCGACCTATTTTCAAATTTTAAGATATAATTTTTCTTTTAGTTCACTATGCTTCAGAATAAGCATACTACAGATCATATAACTAGCTTTTTAATGATACAGTAGCACATGTTAACAAAAAGACGAATTATAACCAGAATGTTATACGAGGGACTTCAAGACATACAGAGAAAGCACGCACACTCGAACGCACACACCTGCTTATCCTAAAACGCATTGCCTAACCATGTAATAGAAGCCGGGAACATAAATGTTTCACATGAATCTTTTTTCAATGCAAGGTCGGAGAGACAACGGAACAGGTCCCTTAATAAAATACAAGCATGTGCATTGTGTTTTAATTTCTTCGACGTAGACCATCCACCAGTTTAGAGTGAACCGAGACAACTCCTTTCAGGCACACATGCAAATTCCCTAGCACTTCAAAACTGATTAAACAAATAGATAGTCGTGGCGGATTTAAACCTTAATGATTACGCTACCGCCCTAATTAAATTCAATTCATTTTCCAAAAGTACCTACAAAACCCTGATACAAGATCTAAAAACACAAGATTCCGGACATTTGCATCTTACGACAAAAGGACAGCCTACATACTCATAGGTACAGCATGTCATAATCTCTAGATACTTCAGATAATGTCTGTGGTTTTCAACAACATGAGGGTGCCTACCTGTGCATATCTACTCCTTTTTTACTCGTTTTACTGCCTTGCGCCTTGATGAATCCAATATAGACTTCCGTAACCGCACTGATTTTGGTGTTACTTCAATAATTTCATCACCCTGGACGTAGCCAATGGCCTCCTCCAAGTTAATCAGTCGCGGAGGTGACAACCGAACGTTCTCATCTTTGCCAGCCGACCGAATATTAGTTAATTCCTTAGTCCGCACTGGGTTAATCTCGAGGTCAGTCTCCCGAGTGTGTTCACCAACGATCATGCCATCATAAGTCTCCATTCCTGGCTTCACAAACAAAATGCCTCTAGCTTCAAGGCCCATGAGTGCATGAGCAGTAATTGTGCCTCCAGCCATTGAAACCAAAACCCCTTTCCGCACATTTCCAAGTGGGCCCCGATACTTCCCGTATGTAAGGAAGGCCCTGTGGAGGAACCCTGTCCCGTGTGTATCAGTGGAAAAAACACTACGGTAGCCAACAAGACCTCTTGAGGGGCACGTGAAAGTCAGTCGTGTGCGGCCAACGCTCTCTGGACATGGACCCATATCGAGCATCTCAGCACGGCGGTGAGAAAGTGCCTCAATGACGAGGCCGGCGTGCTCGTCGTTTACTTCGATTACAACTTCCTCGATAGGTTCCAACTTCTTTCCGTTTTCCATCTTATACAATACCGCCGGAGGTGAGACTGAAAGCTCAAAACCTTCCCGCCGCATGTTCTCCAGTAATATGCCCAATTGAAGCTCCCCCCGACCTTGAACTTCGTACGCGTCCTGCCTGGGCGTAGGGATCACAGCAATGGACAAATTGCTCCGAGACTCGACCATTAACCGCTCACCAATTTTCGGGCCCGTAAGCTGGTTTCCATCACGACCTCCTAATGGAGAGTCATTCACACTGAAGGTCATCGACAAGGTAGGCGGGTCCATGGCAGCAGCTGGGAGGGCTTCCGTCACGTCCACAGCGGCAACAGTATGCCCAATCGATGGTTCGGAAAGCCCAGCTATGGACACGATATCTCCAGCACCAGCACTGTTGACAAGGACACTCGTCATCCCGTTTTTCTTCATAAGCTTTATCACTTTGCCCTCGTCAAAGGCCACTGAGGTGTTTGCCTCACTGCTGCGAAGACCGTGTATCCGATCACCCACACGAACAACACCAGATGAAATACGTCCAGTAACCAGACGGCCTAGATATGCATCGTGGTCCATCATAGAAACCAGAAGCTTGAACGGTGAAGAGAGATCTCCTTTCGGCGGAGGAATGTGTTCAGCGATAGTTTCCATGAGGGGTGCCATGCTGCGTTGAAAGCCAGCATCCTCACCCTTAGTGTATGTTCTCGACACCCACCCCATTTTTGCTGATGCATAAAGAACCGGAAATTCTAGCTGCGAATCAGTTGCACCAAGATTCGCAAACAAGTCAAAAATCATACTTTCCACCTCTCCACAACGCTGCTCTGTAACGGATGGACGGTCCACTTTGTTAAGCAAGAGGATGGGTCTAATGCCGAGGTTGAGAGATTTGGCTACCACAAATTTCGTCTGGGCAAGTGGACCCTCTCCGGCATCCACAACGAGGACACATCCTTCCACCATTCCCACAACCCTCTCTACCTCACCTCCAAAATCAGCGTGCCCAGGAGTATCAACTACATTCATTTGCATTCCTCCCCAATATACGGAAGTATACTTCGAAGAGATGGTAATCCCTCGCTCTCGCTCCAGGGTGATGGAGTCCATGGCCCGCTCGTGCGGAACATTGGCACCACACTGGCGAAGTATACGGTCCAAAAGCGTAGTTTTCCCATGGTCAACATGTGCAATTATAGCCACGTTTCGAATTTGTGACGGCTCAATAACGTCATCTGTTTTCTCAACCTCGTGCGCGGCAGCTCCAGAAAAATGCCTTGAGACGTTGAAGGGATTTAGGAAACTTTGCCGCAAACTGTTCTGCAAAGCTAACCGGCCTGCCTGCCGGATGCCGCTGAAGCTCGTCAGCCTTGGCATCATGGTTACCAATACCTAGGCGGGCATTAGGGATTTCAATTATCTCGTGCCTATCAAAACGAGGGAAAAAAAACTTCGCAGCATCAGAGGATATGTAATTCAAAAAAGCAAAACATCGTAGAATAATGAAAAATAATTATTTTCTCCACCATCCAGAACAGCAACCTACACCAACAAGGCAATAGAAAAAGCAGATCTAATAAACGAAACAAATCATCTTGTTTCTGGTATCCGCTATCCATGTTAGCCGCTCTACTGCTCTCAAGCCAAAAACTGGTTGAGCACTAAAAAAAACCTGTCATAAACTAAAAAATTAAGAATTACAAACCCACGCCACTGCACAACGATCCAACGATCACAACGACGGTGAAGTATTTATCAAAGCCAACAAATTCTCATTCGATGCAACGCCGAAACAACACAAAGCCACTCGCAAAACCTTAACGTCTCAGTAGCTCATGAGATCTAAACTACAAAGCAGCAATGGTAGAATTCGAAAAGAGTAGCAGAATCGAATTACCACAGCCGACTTCAGCTACGTCTTTCAACACACACCCCACTGCAAAGCCTCTCCGAGACTGCGATGGGTGGAGATTCTTGCAACCCGGTTCCCATCAACGTGAAATCCCCGAAAGACTCAAAACCCTAAACCTAGTGATGACTACTTTTATGACACAGCCGAGGCGGAGGGTGGCTTGGAGAGCTTTCAGCACTCTTTCAAGGACTTGGCTGCGGCCCATCTGTCAACCTCAGGAGTTCAGCGATGGACCAAAAGCAATCGAGGCTGGCATCTAGGGGGTTAGAGCTGCGCGGCGACAGGGCGCGCAACTGTAAAACCCCGATAACCAACAAAATATCAACTGCTCGTCGTCTTCATGGCCTCGGAAACTGCTTCTTCCCCTCGCCGATTCATCCAATTAGATGAATTTGTTGCCGTTTACGCTTTTCACATTCATCCATAGTGGATGATCAATGCATGTGGGATGATATAAGAGAGAGATTCGTCCTGATTTTGGATGATTATTTAAATGCGTTAGGAAGTGCAAGAATTTGATTGGTTAATTAAAGGGTGTGTTTTGTTTTAAAGGCTCTCAACTCTAATTTGGAAGAGATGATATAAGAAGTTTAAAGATTTATGAAACATTAACATGAGTTTAGCATGGTAATAATGATTTTGAAACATTATTGATTTTTTTGAAAGTACTCTGGAAATGATATGCCAAAAACTTATTTCTCAAACCATAGGGCTGTTTCAATTGATAATCGTTCATTTCGTGTTGATTCACTTTGGATTGTAGTTGCATATGAGATGCATCCTCTCAAACTAAACAAAATATACACCGCCATGCTGATAAATTATTCAAAGGTTTTATTTTAAAGAAATTCTTACCCTTGTATTATTTTAAGCACTATTATAAAACATCATTTTGAGACAACAAGGTATTTTAACATATTTTTTCCAAGCTTAACAAATATTATAACTACACTCAGGTTTAGTAAAGTTTCAATATATAGTCTAAAATAAGTCAGTATTTTTAATGATGAAATAAGATTTTAACATTTTTTTTTGTTGAATTTTCTTTTTCACACCATTATTAATTTTTTACTTCAAAAGATTAAAATATTTATAAAATCGTGCAAAAAAACTAATTTGCATCAATGGCCAAATTTCTTCTTTAATACATTATTTTTTTTGGACCTTAAAGAATTGTAGCTAAACTGCATATATTGTAAGAAGTTAAATTGCAATCTAGCTAATAATCTTTTAACGAGTAATAATAATAATAATAATCCTTAAAAAAATAAAATAAAATAAAATAAAATCTATTATAATATTCAACCACCTTTTAGGAGAAAATTGTTGTTATTACCTAGCTTTGTCTTTTTAATCCATTTGAGGTTTTTTCTTTAAAAAAAATTGTACTTTTTATTTCATATGTTTATTTAACTTTAAAAAGATATCGAATTCATGATTTTATCCACATTGATTGCATCCACATGATTACAAAGTAAAGTTTTTTCGTTCTACTTGTTGAAGTGGTCGAAGTTCCATCATTTTGTTTCGCACTTTATCGTAATAGTTCATTTTATATTACATCATATGAGATTTAGTAATAGCATGTTTGAGCAACTCACTAAGTTCAAATGGAGAAGCTTTGAAACTCACAATGGCACTCATGAAAACTATTATAAAAGCCTGCGAAACTCAACTTTGGAAGCAGTTTCAAAAAGTAGCATTCAATGGCTTCAAGGATGCTCAATTCATGCAAGCAAGTAACCTGCAATAGTAAACTTCACACTGAGGAGATTGATGCCAGTCATTCTAATTCTCTGAACCACCACTCCAACCTTCAGACATATTGAGGGGGACACCACTATAGTGCTTCCCGAAGTAAGTAAACTCCTCAGGGATCTCCGAACGGAAGAAGTGCCGATCCAGGTCAATTCAGGTCTGCACTGAAGGTTACAACGTTTTAAAACCTGCAGAGATAGATGATTGAGAACGCAGAGATGATGGCAGTGAGAAGTTATTCCGAGGTTTAAGGCTCAAATGGTTTCACTCCCAATTGAGCAGCCCAATTTGGACACGGAGTGACTACTGAAATTGGCTCTTTGGTAATAGGATGTTTAAATGCGAGACTCTCAGCGTGCAAGGCATGTGAGTCATAACTTAAACCCTGCCAGACTAGAGGGCCCCCATACTTGACATCCCCGCACAAAGACAGGCCTAAATATTGGCAGTGTAACCGAATCTGATGAGTTCTTCCAGTTTCCGGAAATGCACGGACCACAGTCAGCTCCTGTGTCTCTCTTAAGCTCCCCTCTTCAACCTCATCCTTGGCAAGCCTTACCTCATCTTCCCTTCCAACTACAACCTCTAGAAAGTCATGTTCCGGTGAAGGTTGTGTATCCTGTTTTAACGAATTAGTACCTGCAATAATTTCTACTCTAGTGACCATGTCTCTAACGGTAGATCCTCCTGGAAGACGCCTGCCAATATCGTGTTTGGCATAAACACGCCATGCGCCATATCTGGATCTGCCGTGTCCAGACTCGATCCTTATCTTTCTCCACATGGGCTTTGCCCGGGCACACTGAGCCAGATATGTCTTCTGAACCTCGCGATTAGTGAAAGCACGGGTGAGCTTTGCAGCCGCTTCCCTGCATTTAGTGATGACCATGATTCCACTTGTATCCCGATCCAGGCGATTCGCCATATGTAGATGTAATTGGGTTTCTCCTGCAATACAAAGAGCGCTCAAATTTAAGCAAAAACTATAATGAAAATTACTGCTCAACTTCATGCAACTTGAGATATTGAATTACAGGAGCAAACAGCTGGAGGACTAAACAAACTAGAGTTGAGAAACAAACCACTTGAGCGACATAGGGATGGAATAGTTGCAAACACATGCTCGCAGTATAACCCCCGGGGCTTATTCACAATCATCAGCCAATCATCCTCAAACAACACACTTTCTTGCCAAATTGCCGGTCCAGCTTTCATTGCGGCCTCTGCCACTAAAGCTCTTTGAAGCTCTACTTCCTTCGAGAGTTCCCCTGCAAATGGTGAGAGGGGAATCGGATAATCCATCTCCTGCTCTTTCTCGACCTCTTCATCGCAATCTCTTTCGACCATCACTTGAGCAGCTACACGTGAAGTCATCCTTGTGGATAATGGTGAAAATATAGATTCCAAAGGTCCATTCCCAATTTGAGATTGGAGCTTCAAACGTAATGATAAGAATGTGCTAGTTCTTGGCAAACATGACGCATACAACATGAGTGACTACTCACCGATTTCTGCACCCATTCCAGTAACACCCAGAATGGTGCTTCGTAAAGATCACAAGAAATGTTGTAACGATTAACTCTTATGCCTCGGTGTAAGCGTTTGAATTGAAGTGCTCATAGTGTCAAATAAGAATTGAAAGAACAAGACAAGTAAATGAATAAAAGTAAATGAATAAAAGTCACAAGGTTACAGACAAACCTGTAATATATGTGAAACTAGTATTTCACTCACAGTTGAGATGATATACATCTCAGGCAGGAATATAGTCACACATTCATGTTGGAATTGCTCGTCACCACCCTCGTCTGCCTCTTCTGCAAATAGTCCCAAATTTCTCAGTGTAGGTTTTACTCAATAATAGTAAACCACACCTGACTGTGCACCTCATAACCATTTTCACACAACTCAACAAAGCCGTTACGAACGTCCTAAAATGATTTGAATACCAGGATTCTTGTTCTTAATCAAAGGTGACTTGATGGAAATCGCCTTCAAGGGCAGAGCCTGGCATCTTGGCTTCTATTCATCATATGACACTAAATCTCGACTATTGGAATCCTAATTAGGTAACTCACCGTCATTTCAAACGAAATAAGTATACAGCCAATTCTCAAAGGATGAAAGCCAGCTGAATGACTTCAAATCTGCTCGGAATTCAATAGCGTTGCGGTCTATTTTACCTCCACACTAGCCGTTCAACCAGCATCGCAATAGTAAACAGAGTGAGACTTGACTATGAACTCTTCCCTCGTGTTATAAACCGACAAAAATTTGTCCAACCTTTTCATAAATTCAGCAGGGTCAGAAATTTTGCTACAAAAGAAGATCCTACTTAAGCAATAAACTGAACTCTAGCATTACGAGGACTAAGCCATTTTCTGCGAAACAGCAGATACTCACCGTTCTGAAGGTTGTTGAATGATTCGTACAATGCTTAGAAAGTCCCGAAGGGCTTGCAGAGCTAAAAATTAGTGGTTTAAAAGCGAGTAGAAATTCTGCAGCTAGTCGGATAAGCGCAGAAAGGCGCAAACAGCATTGAAATCATACGAATCCAAGTTAGGGTGTTGGAGGCCGCATCGACAATCTCTGTTGCACCAAACTATACTGAAGAGCCGGCGGAGAAACAAAAAACTCGTTTTCTCGTGTTCACACACACATAAAAGACTGTCCCCGGTTATCAACTTACGGTAGTGGTATATGCAGCTCACAGGCCCGCCTTAACCCTCTCCAACAACGCAATGCTAGTTTATGTATAGTTTTAAAATAATACAATTCTTATTTATTCTCCTTACTGTTAATAACATTTTTATTAAAAGAAAAAATATATCTAGATTTTTTGGTAGTTTAACACATGTAATGATGATGTGATCAGTGGCAATATTTTCCATAAAATTATCAATTGCATATTTGTGACAACATTTTTAAAAATATCATTGTAACATTCTTTCAAGTTAATTTTTAACTTTAAGAAAAACATAATCAAATAAAGCACTCACATAGATATCACCCAAATATTCCCATATTAATGGTACAAAATATTCAACTAGAAAATCTTTAAGATACTTATGAACTTTTTTAGAATAAATAAAAACAACCACCTGGTATATAAATCCTCTCAAGCAGAAAACACATCTTTTAGAAAAAAAATGCAATCTCTTCAATTCCACAAGAAATTGTTACATTGTATAAACATTCTACTTTGATGCCACAAGCAGGATCTATATTTATGGTTTAAATTATAATGAATATATGATTTGAAGCACTAAAAAGTATGCCAAATCACTCTTGGAAATTTCATGAGTTATTTCTAATTTGTAAAATTTAAGACAACTACTTTACAGAAAAATAATAATAATCATCTTAAGGAATTAAAATAAATATTTTTCTTTGTTGGTTTTCATCCTTTTTTTAAGATTTTTACAATGGATTAAAACAATATGAGATTTGATAACCTGAAATAAAAGAAGAATAAAAGTTATGTTAAAAAAGAATACATTTACTAAATAGATTAACTATATTGACATTTGTTGCTAAAATTTTGATGAAGTATTTTTATGAAAAATGATTATATGTAATTAACTTGTTACTCATTTACATAAATTATAGAATATAAAGAGCAAAATAATATTATATAAAAAAGAATAAAAGACCATTATTTTTACCTAAAACAAATTCATAACTATGATATTAGTTGAACATTATAGGATTTAATAATTACATGTAATAAACATGGTTAATAAGTGTCTTAAGGATCAACAACTATTGTTAAACCATTTGCAAAATAAAGAAGTAAAAATAGTAGAAAGAAAGAGAAATAGCAAGAAATAACTAAATGTATGTAAAATAAATATTGAATGTAAAAAACTTGTGCTAAAATATATTACATACTTCATAGCCACATGCAAATCTTCAACATTACAAGTAACATTTTAAGTTAGTAACTAAATGGAGACTTTTTAAAACAATACAAAGTTTAAGTAATGTTGTACACAACCAATTGTCCAGTGATCATCAAACACTACAGTTCTACCATGCAATTCTGAGACTATACACCTTACAGTTCAATAAAATATCATTCCAAGCTAAGATGTGCAGGGTGCAATGTCATCCATCATTCAATATTTTCTTTAAATAACCATTTTGCAGGGAGATGGAGTTAAAACTAGAGTAGCTTTTGTTCAACTCCACACAAGCTTACACTAGTTATCAATTCAGGAGCAGTCACAGTTCAACTTTGTAGGTCACTGCTCCTATATGTCACAAACTACATTCATGTATGGGTTCATGCAACAGTTAGTTTAACTTAACACTGCAAGAAGATATTATGTGTATATGTGGGTCAATGCACACATTAGGTGAAGATGAGGGTTTATTGAGGGCTTGAAGTGGCTGTGGCATACAGAAAGCTATTTCAGATCAGAAGTGATAATTTCCTTGTAGGTTCAGTATGATATGGACCAGGTTCTCTGCACCGAACTAACTCCTCAGCGACGGATCCATGCCATATCAGTCTCAGTTGGGTGCAGAGAACCTGCACCACTTGTAGTTATAAGCTATTAGATTAGCTTCACTGCGGAGTCTGTCACCGACACACGCCATCGGCGCAGAATCTTCCGTTGATTGAGTGGACGAAATCGGCTACTACAATGCTTAGTCACGGTACTGAAGAGTGATCTCGTCACTTCGGAGGGGAAATTTCGTCACAGGTCCGAGCTTGGCATATGACAACACCGATACGAGATTAAATTACTCACGCAATGGTGCTGTTCACACTTCTACAGAAGATGTTCAAGGCCCCATCACACGAAGTTTAATAATTTCAAATAAATTTGCCACATCCACAACACAAGAAACAATCAAGTCGATTGGGAATCCAGTTACAGCAGGATTGAAAAAGCTTGAGCCACACCAAAACGCAATAGATTGTATTAGGCATCTCACAAAGAATGTTTTCATGAATTTACGAATTTCCCGAAGGGCACACGCTGTAGACAGCTCTGACGCGCCTCTTCGAATGCAGTCCATGAATGCCTCTCATTGATAAAGTGTTTTCCAAGAACCGACAGATTCAACACTGATGTGAACACCAACAATCACGCGTTTGGATACTATGCAAAACTCTATGAAAAACTATCATCGTCTAATACAGTAGACAATGTGGGGACAAAACTGATTGGGCCTGTTCATTTGCTTGGGCTGAGACAACTGTAATTCCCTACAGCTTCAACTGGAGAGTTTCTGCAAGCCTCACGGAGCCCGCTAGACTCAAAATCCCCTGACCGAATAAATCATAGTATCGATAATTAACTCTCAATCAGTTAAATAAGTATCATACAAAACTGATTGAACATCCGCCTCATGTAAACAACGATGGGTGGAGCACGGCCGGAAGTCTAGCAGGCATTCTGGTCAACTCCCTAGGTGGGGTGAAAGACATGTGATCCAAGAATGATTCAACCAATTCCGCGCCATGAAAGCTTCCATCATCATTGCGGAATCTGTCGACATCGAACCCTCTGGTTGTGACAACATCAGATCTTCCTTGCTTGTCTCTGAACTCATCGTTACCTATGTCGTCCTCAAACATGAAACCATGGTCGGCGGTTCCCATAATTGATGATGCAACAGCCATGTCATGCATATCCTGCATATCAGAAAGTGAATCATCTTCCCACGAAGAAGTTGGCTCAGAAAACGTCTGATTCACGAAGTCATCATCCTCGTCAGAATACTCTTCATTTATTTCTGGAGGCTCAACCATTGCCCACTGAATGAAATGTGGCCGTATAAACCTGTCTGACTCCCTGAGTAGGTAAGGGTCGAACGGGAAAAACATGTCGAGTCTCCCTTCACCACCAAAGGAACCAGCAGCTTGAACAGCCGTCGCATCCCTGGTGTTCGACCATTGCCTGCAATCCACAAGTTGTGCAATGCTAGCTTGCTTTACAAATTCGTCAACCACAGATGGTAAGCAAACCGTCAGAGGTTTTAAATGATGTTCGACCAACTCCTGAAGAGGTAGGGTCCGAAGAACACGTTTGAGCCGTTGATCCTCAGTCAAATCCTTCAATCGGAAACAGAGAACATACATTACAGCTTGGCAAGCACAATAAAATACTCCGTGCAAAACTGGGTCGGCAGTTGTCATTGTCGGATTTCTTCGGTCTTGAGCCAACTGAGCATACGACACACACCAATCCAACAACCGCCTCAGAGACTCCACTACAACGGTCAACGGCAGGTACCCTGCTCTACCAAGGTAGCTTGCCAAGTACGCGGCGGCAGACATCCGAGTATTCGGAGGCCGGGTCTTGGATTCGAAAATGTCGCACAAAAGAGATGCAAATGTGTTTCCACAGGTTGCTGGTGCAAGTGAACAGAGGTAAAAAATAAGAAATTGCGTAAACTTAGACTTGTAGGTATCCAAAATTGTTGTTTGGAACGACCTCATTAAAGTCTCAAACACTAAATCTCCGTGGCCATTTTGAACACAGGTATGGAGGTGATCAAGAGTCATATCCATAATCAGGTCCATCTTATCGGCCATTTCATCCAAGGTAGGTAATATCCCGTTAGGGGCAGACCGATTCCCAGCTGCTTGAAGCTGCTGCTTAGCTTCACAGCCAGGTCCAGAAGAATCAACAACACAGAAACCTTCGTCAGCATCGTTAGCTCCAAATAAGTCATCATCTTCAAGGTTCATGTGAAACATGAAAACTTTACTGCTGTCCTCCTCTCTCAATATATCCTCCCATCTGATCTCCACGTCAATCTCGATAAGACGGTCAACAATAAGTGAAAGCATCTGCCCTCCAAGTACACTGCTCAAGGAACTACTTTCCAACCTCAGCATGTTCTCTACGTAGAGAGCCAACCACTGCTTGTCACACGTCCTGTGAGGCATTCTCTGTACGACAATATGCTGCAGCCGAAAAGCGGCAGTGGGAACAAGATCCACGGTACGAACAAGAGCAGAATGAAGACGTTCCAAAACCTGCGAAAGAAACCCTAGACTGTTAATACACGTGTATTGCAATCCGAAACACAAATTCTTACAACATGATCAAACCCTACAAGTCACTCGCAAAGAATACCAATGAAACCACCCACACAAGCTCACCTTGTCCTTTTTCGCGAGATGCTCTGCACCTTGGGACTTCAGCTTGTCCATGGTAGTGATCCCCATCATCAGTCCGGTTCTGCTGAACGAGTCGAAAAACGACGGTAGTCCACATGAAGGGGGCAAAAAATTTCGCACTAACATATCCAAGCAATCAGGCACAAAGCAGCCATTGGCAGTCGACAAATTAACTACAAAAGACAGGAGCGCGTCCACCACTTCGTAACTATAAGTCCAAATGCTCATCCCAAGCAGGTACTGCAAGAGAGTCCTGTGGGAGCGTTCGTTCAAGTACGACACAGTCTGCGAAAGCGCGTTAATTCGGACTGCCAGCTCGGGCGCACCGTCGTCTAAGTGCAACCGAGGGTCACGCACGGTTTCGCAGAGGTGCACATAATGCCCCTTATCAACACCATCTGAGCCAGACTTGAGCGCTTTCAACACCCAGCCGCGGGCTACAATCATAACCTCCTCCTCGGTTAAAACCTGGTCACTGAGTTGCTTGTGCTGCTGCGGCAGCTCGCCTTTCGCAGCCGTCATGGCTGCACCAGCACTATCCGTCTACCGCAAGCCCAGAACAGCAACGCTGCACGCCCTCAGCCCAATTCCAACTCCTCCAAGGCTGTATGATACGTCGCAACAACACCAAGTTGGAAGAAATCTCGAACCTGCAGAAGCTCATCAAGCCGCGTTTCTCCAGCTCTATCACTCTACAAGCGAAGCCCCTCAAAACCCCAAACCTCGCGCGTCGACGCATCAACTGTGAGCCAATGCTCTAACTTCAGAGTTCCCAGCCAGTGGCGGCTAGCAATGTCCAATACCAGAATAGCCTGCTCTGCACCAGCGTTTTAGGGTTTTGCCATGGCGACCCCAACAATCTGGGGCATCCACAGTCGTCCGATGTTCAATCGCACGGTCGCTGCTTCCTGAGTTCGCGAAAGCTGTTCCCTCCCATTCCACGTCCTCCTGCTTATCTCGAGAGGAGCCTTCAGTTCCGAACCTGAACCTGGCGGGTGTAGTGAATTAGGTTAGGAACCACGTTCGGAAGAATCCCTCTGATACCATCTTCGCAGATGCAGTGGCGGTCATAAGCGCACATGGCAAGATTCTAATGTGGGGCTATAAAGTTTAATTTCGAGGAAAAGTTTCATTGAATATTCATCATCCCTGACGAATATGCGTATCCATGGTTAGGTTCTGGCCACAAGCGAACCTTGTGCATTTATAACTGATAGTGGTGCATATTATGCCAATCAAAAACATGATTAGCAGATATAGTTTTGTAAATGTATTGATTATTTGTTTTAAATTACATTCTTTCAATGCTATATTAAAGTGAAACCAACATCCTTACGGCATTTTTTAATACACAAATTTGTTCTTATGTCTTCTATAAATGTAAGATTGTGCCATTGAAATTCATGACTATTAATGTCAATGATGGTTGCTTATTTAGTTCCAAACAGCTTCCATATGAATGTTCATAAGATTTTTATTGTTTTAATAATATAGCAGAGTATACATTTTGGGAAAAAACAAACAAACAAACAAACAAACAGAAAAAAACAAGGCTATGGTGCCCAGCTTAAGTGATTAGCACAAATGAACCAAAATAAAAGTGTATAAAATTAATGGCTAAAATAACGATCATGTTAACAATGCATCAACAGTTCAATCTTTGACAGATGATTTTTGTATTACAATTAGATTACGTATTAAATGTCAAGTAAAAAAAACTTGCAGGAATAATAAAACTATAAATGAATAAATTTCATATCAAAATAGAGTTCGTATTAGAAATTTCAGCACTTTTCCAAAGTATTCAATTATCTCTTCAAACACTTATGAATACTTGTTATATATGTAAAAAAAATAAAAATAAAAACATGGGAATTGTGCATCAATGTTTCATGGTCCAAAATATTATGTGGTACATTACAAAGAAGATGTTGAGAAGTGGCTCATGTGTGGTGATGCACGTGCTAGTAGTTGTGTTAGGTGCATTGACTACGACAGCAACTCATTTCACAAGAGGCCACGTCTTTCTCCTTCGCCTATTTCGCTCAGATGCAAAGCTGCTTCTCTCATTCTATATCAGATGTTCTTGGATTGTTATTGATAATCCACTCACTAAAGGTTTTCTAAGAGAGTCTAGAGCTGGAACCATCGGCCGGTTCAATGTCGAGGCTTGTGGCATGGCTGGCAACAGTTCTTCTCACTTTTCCAGCTTTCTCCAGAGGCGGTAATTCTTTGCCTTGATGCTAATGCGCATGCGGGCAGCATGCTTCAGCACCGTTACCCACGGCTTCTATTGACTTATTTGATGTGCTTGAAATCTCACTGTTTACTTGATATCCTCCTAGGCTTAATCTCATTGCGTTAAATATATATTCAGATACTTCTCTTGTTCCGAATTCTAACATTCATCATTTGCAATGTTTTCATGCTACAACATCGCGATTGCGGTGTTTATTCGGTCGCAAAAAGGTCGTTTCACAGTTTTGCTGAAGTGAAGTGCGCGTACATGGTTGGAAAAGACCCATGTCAACCTTGACATTCGTGTTTCTGGTTTCTCACGTGCAGCCAGGGTTATCACAGAGTCAGGAACCCAAGTGACTAAATCTGGATATCCTACAATAACTGCTCCAATGGCCGGTAGTGCTTAAAACTCTTTATGAAAGGGCTCACCCGATTAATGTAGTTTCTGTATTTGATGATGCTTGGTCACATACAAGTCCACTGACCAGCCCTTGTGTGGTTCAGAATACTGCCCAACTGATTTCTCCGAAATTTCTTACGAGGATGTGAAAGCAGCATGTCCAGCAGACGCGATCCAGGGTGCCAATCCAGCGTGCTGTGTTGCCTTTAATAAGAAAGCTTGTCAGTATGAGGCACAAGTTAACAACTTCAAAACCATGTGTCCGATGCTCTTTATCAATTACCTCGATGCCGCAGGTCCATATCCAACTGGGTATTTTGTAGGCCCATGTGTGGATGGCTCCAAGGGCTTCTGCATCCGCAAGAAGAAGCACTCGGGTCATTGAATGATCGGAGAGAATCAAGAGTCTTCCTCCCGAGAGACTATTCTCAACCTGCATCCGCATACAAAAATCCACATATGTAAACTCTGAACCTGACCGTGTGAGTACCTCGGTACTATCTAGTGCAACATTGGCACGATTAGCCTGAGAAAAGAACTTCAAGTCAAAAATCAGCTTCACAAGCTCCCAACGTGAAAGTTCTGTTATGATATTGACTCCAGGTGAATTTAGGAACTCTGAACTGTCGTTTGCACTTCGCAACCAAGAGCGCCGAGAAGGTTTTTGCTGTTGTTTTCATCAAATAATTTCAATGCAATGCTTTACGACTTGACCCACAACGCCCAACGGCCCTCTTCCACGCTTAACTGATTTCGTCCATGAATTGATACTCTTTCTTTCCAATTAATACTATAATAATTTTACCTATCATTATCTCAAAAAGTGATACTGCACAACAGCTCTGATTCCTTCGAAAACACCCCACTAGAAGGATGTTAACAAGCAACTTTGCTGTCAACATCAGTGTGAGCGCCTTCAGGAATGTCTGGCAGACAAACTCTAGAAACAGCGCGGTGCTCGTAAGGCCAGTGAATAGGCAGTGAGTGGAATTTTAGTGATGAAATACATGATTTTACTACCTGTGTTGAAATCATGCACCAAATGAAGTTTTTGGTGGCAGCTGCAGGTTAGAATAGAAACGTCCAGCTTCATTAAGCATCAAGGAATTGACATGCTAGACTTCACCTGGGTTCAGAGGTAAGTAAGTTGAAAATCTAATACATGGCACATTACCAAAGGTCAAACAAGGAGAATGGATAGGTAAAATTTTGTCATGGAATACAAAAATTGTAAATATTCTAAAATTATATCAAGATTCTAAATTTTTTTTGTTTTAATTTGTTTGCTTTGAATGTGTGGATATCATTTTTGTAGTTGAAAGAAAGAGCCTTGGATGAAATAGACTGAATGAATATTTTGCTTCTTCATATACTATTAATGTGTGCTTCGTCATAGAGTCTTGTTCTCTTCTTTTAATTAAAAAAAATCATTTGCATCCAGCACTCATACAACTCTTCTAGAAAAGAATTCAGTACAAGGCTTTGCAATTCTCAGCTGTTCTTGTGAGATTTTTACGTGTTAAAACATTCCTAAAAGACTGCAAAAAAACTGACTAGAATCCTCACTAAACCAAGTGGATTGCACCTTTCCATGGTACACAACACTAGATTGATCTAACAAAGATATGTTACATCTCATCACGAGCATAGTTCCTAAATTAGATTTCTTCCAACAAAAATTTTTTTATTTAAAGAAAGTGAACCTAAAATATTCCGCTTCCAATTAGGCAATCCAATTAAAAATGTGGCTAATGCCCATTCACAATGTACATATGCAAATGCATCTAGACAACCAAGCTGGAGAATTCTCTGCTGTGGAAGCCAGGGAACAGCGTTGACCCTGCCCGTTCCTGCCCTGCCCTGCCCTGCCCTGCCCTGCTTCAACTTACAAGAAAGGGGATGTGAGGCCCAAGGCAAGGGCGGCGCAACGCGCGCCCTGCGCAGCGGCTTTGCCCGCGGCAATGTGGGCCTCGTCCTCCTCCACTGCAAGAACCTCCACCTGCGCTTGCAGCCCCACGCTGGCCGCAGCAGCATTCGCCGCGATCAACCCCGTGACGAAGGCCTTCTCCTGCGACAGCCCCCTAGCTCCATGCGCTCCAGGTCCCTGTCGCAACCAGTCACCAGACATGAACACATTCTGGAAGCTGGTCGTGGTCGAGGGCATGTGCTGGTGGGAGCCTGGTCCGAACAGCGTCACCGCGCCTTTGAATCGCAGTACACTGCTATCTACCACTTGTGCGCCTGCAAAGCCTGGCTCGCATCGAGTCAGATAATCCTTCATCACCTTCTGGATCACTGCGCCGTCTGAAAGTGGAAGCAGCTGGTTAGCGTGGTAGAAGTCTAGCTCCAGAACACTCCCCGGGTCATCGGCAAATTCACCCTGCACAACAGGGATTCAAATTTTTTTGAGTCAACTTAGAATACTCCGCTGGTCTCAAGAGCGAAAAGAACGTGCATTCGAATTGCTGACCCATGTCGAGAGATTTCACTTTGTGGAGATGGTGAGTTTGATCAGTACTTGCAAAGCGTTCAAGTTGAAGAGTGTTGCCCCCGTGGTGGGCTCAAACCCCGCCAGCACGTTGGATGGGTTCTTCAATGGAACACGCCGATCGAGCCATAACCGAGTTGCAAGGACGTCAACAGTGCCCAGATTTGATATCCCTGCAAACTCTTCATCCGCTGCCAAGGCCGTAGACGATGCCACGATCCTCTGCTTCATACATCGTTTGAAATGAGAATATTGGCAGTTGTTTAAGAAAAACAATCAAAAGTATGGGTATTTAGCTGTGAATGCTGTTCTTACACAAAACGTCTTGAGATAGAATATGCTAACAGACGGCCCAAGAGAAGACAATAGCGTGGTTTTAATAGGGTTACCTGCATTGCTTGAACTCCAACTGCAAAGACCACTACATCAGCTTCGTATACTGTCCGTTTCCCACTGCCGTCCACTGTACATTGTAAAACAAGTGAATAACTCATACCTCTACATGACTCGAAGAAATTCATGATGTTGGACACTCCACATGCCAAGGATGTACCCATAGACATTCTCCAAATATCTAAGCCAGCACTTCCTAGACCGTGTTGGAATTGAATGCAGAGTAAAATGTTCTAAGCAAGCTAGCGGAAAGCTGTTGTGATGATCGTGTACGCGAAGGCTTACTGGCAACAATTCCTGTGATCTTGTTGCTTTCTTCTTCATAGATAACATCTACTACACGGTTGTTTCCCAGAATGCGGCATCCTTGAGAGTTCAGCGTATCAAGCCAGGGCTTGAAAATAGCCTCTGCCACTGAGCCCTTGCACCAACAGACGTCGAAGTCTGCCTGGTGAGCCAGAACATAGTAGTACAATGCTCCGAGAGCTGCTGCCGCTGATTAACTCATTTGCATACGAGAACCACAAAAGAGTGAGCGAGGAAATGACGATGTCGGCTAGTTTAACATCGTAGCATTTAACACCTTGAAATGCAGACAAAATTGCTTTTAAATGTTGTACCTGAGAGCTGCTCCCCAGGAGCGAAGAGGGTGACTAGGAGTATTGGTTGCAAAAAGTCCCGGTAAAGCTTTGCCGATACTCCTGCCTTGCGAAACAGCTCCCGTGCTGTCATTGCATCGTACTTGGCGTACGTTTCCTCGTCCTAAAATCCATTCCTATCTTGTGAGTGAACGATTTGAAACCATTGATCAGAATAACAGGATCAGAGAACTCCGAAAATACTCAATGTAGTGTGAGACTGCACAGCAGATTTAGAAGAGATGGGCATAAATTGAGGGTGCCTGAGAAGCCTCAGATGTTTGCAATTACGAAACATCCGTGGAGTGAGGGAGAAAGCAGAGACGTGTAATCATACTGCGTCGAATTCAAGAAGGGCTTGAATGAGTGGAAGTGCAGTGAGGCGGTCCACTACCGACAAATTTCTGCCTCCCGGGACAAGGTGAGGATATGTAATCAGGACCCCAGAGATTAATCGCACAGAGTAATGCAGCCATTGATCATCTAAACGAGAAAAATTTCAACTAAAGCCTAACAGAGGACAAATACTTAGAAACGAAGATTCTCGGCTGAAAATCCTTGGAAAATGTAGGATGAGGGTGATCATGAACCTGAAATACGGAGAAGTGTACAAAAAAGAACCAAGCGGAGTCGGAAGGCGAGGGAGTTCATTGAAAACGGGAGCCTCTACTTGAATGCCCTCTGGTGAGTAAAAGGAGCTCATCGTCCAATCTGTGAACGGCCATACCTGTCCGCAATCACAATTCCCTCTATCAAAAGCAGGGTTCTGAAAGCGCGTCATCAAGTTGACAAGCATTCGACAGTAAATCAGGTGGTCCATAAGCAAGAGGTTAAAGAGAATGAGGTGCTTACCACGTTGAGCTCTTTCAGAAGGCTGTAAATATTGTGGTATTGCCACCTGCATCATCCGGCGTACTCCATCACCCGAACAAGAAAACCATACCCAACGACATAGTCGAAATACTACTCGGCAACATAGAGTGTGTATGGTGCAAAGCAAGAATGTACTCACCAAAATCCCTTGATACCAGCTTCGACTGGTCGACCTTGAGCAGTGCGGAAGCCTGTACTTAGCCCCCCGGGCGAAGGAGAGGCGTCTAAGACAGTGACGCTAAATCCTAGCTTGGTTAAAGCGTGTGCTGCGCCAAAGCCCGCCCATCCTCCGCCTACCACAACCGCCGTCCTGGCCTGCTTGTCCACTTCCTCTTCGGACACTCTGATGCTCCCATACATGTACGTTCCCGAATTCTTAGTACAAAAGTCACAAGGAATTCACCGCCATGTCCAGATGCAGGGGTGGAGCTGCATTCTCCGCATCCAATTTCACAAACCCATCAGCGTACCTCTTTGCATAGGCTCGGAGCTCAAAACTCTGTCGTGGCTGGGAATGCCCCACACCCAGGATTCCAGAAACTTGTGAGCGCCGCTTGACAGCAATATTGAACGGGTGAAACCCCCGCGACGACAAGCTGCAAGCACACTGTTGCCGGAGGCTCGTCCATTCTCCGGCATTGCAAAAGCGTTGCTGAAGCAAGTCCGCCATGTCGATCTGCTTCCAGTCAATACCCAATTCCAAATTGGCGAGCGGTCACTATAAACTCACCACTTCATTGTTATCGCTCTCCCGAATAGACCTGCTCCAAAATCCAACTAAAATTCTGCATTCGTGTCACCAACATTCTAACGATCTAGGCCAGGAACTCTCACGCTGCCGAATTAGCCTCAAAGTCGTCATCCAATTGGATGAGTGCCGAGTTTGTCCGGTGGGGAGAGTCCATGAGCAATCGGAGTCAACTGTGGGGCAGGATGGAAAGGATTGACACTGGAATGCTTCAGGATGAATCTTATCGATCATTCTCCCGAAGTTTTCCCACTACGATTGTGTGCACCCACAACGTGATCTGTCCGCTTCCGATCACAACTCCACATTTTGCATACTGATAACCTCAACGGCAGACTTCCATGTCGATCGATTCCATTGAAGTGCTGCTCAAGAGGGAAACGAAAATCCCGTGTGCTCTTGAATGTGTCAACCAATGTCTGCAGTAAAAATGATCCTTCAAAGCTTGAATTTGCAGTGGGGAAAACACGAATTCATGAGTAAATCCACACAGTTAGTTTGTCAATGGTTACAGTTGAGAAACAGCATACTAAGCATTTTGACTACAGCCAATAACGGAAGAGTTAAAATTGGCGGAACTTACTCAACACTTGCATTATCGAATGTGAAGGCATAATCCACAACTTCAGTGTGCTCAAACTTCTTGAGTTTCCTTGTATGTGGAAGGATTGGAAGGAAGCATTTTGAGTTCAAATGTAATGGTTGGGCTATTTTATAAAATGCTTGGATTTTTCTTTTGTTGTGACATGTTGCTATTATAACATGTGAAATATGTTCTAAAAATTACAGTTTTTCTTAAAACTCATTTATAACAACAATAAATTACTTGCATTAAGTCTAATTATTGACATCAAAAATTATATTTTTATTCCAATTTATTCAAATTTATAAATTAAAAACATAGTGCAGTCTCAATAAATCACATGTATATACACAAGAGAATGATTTTTTAAAGAATAATCAAAAATCAAATAAAGAAGAAAACTATGATATTTTTTATCTATTTTTAATTAACTCAACATGTGAGTGCAGATTATACATTTGGAAATTAAAAATTGCAAATCACATAAAATTCATATGAACAATAGAATGATAAAAGTTTAACAACTCTTGAGGTAACCAAAACTTATTGAGATGGGTTGGTGGAACAAATGCCACGATCCTATTCCAACACACTTTTTGTAAACGTGTCAACTATACATTGGTTGTGGAAGGCAGAATTACATCTCCCAACATTTTGAGACCATCGATTGGATAAGATTCAATGGTTCAAATCAAAGTACTTATTCATTAGTTGCTTTCCACGAGACGTTCGACTTGTTGACGGACGTTCGTCGGGGTTTAAGACGATTTTTTCCAACGAAAGATTACATTGCAATAGGATTTGCACACCATGGGCGCAGCCAATTTGTGGAGTCACACTATCACTGGATGTTGCAGTCAAAGCGTCTCATAGTTTTGGGATTTGAAGTCGACGCGCTTGTTGACGATATCATGCATAATCAAGTAGTTTAGTTGCCGGATGTTGCAGTCAAAGCGTCTCACAATTTTGGGATTTGAAGTCGACGCGCTTGTTGACGATATCATGCACAATCAAGTGGTTTAGCTGCTGGATGTTGCCAAAACTGCTGAAGCCTATGCTTGCGGCCATGGCCAAGTAAGTTGTGCCTTCAAAGTCCAGGGCAACGAAAGTGTTGTCTGGAACAAGAGTGATATTGGCGCTGTTGAAATGGAATACCACAGAGGGATAGGTCGGATTGGCGACTCCAACCGTGGAAAAGCACAACTCCAGTCCAAAGAATGACCCATCTGCTTCTGGATATGGAATTGCTGCTTTTAAAGCCTGCTCAAACAATGAGGGAGGATTTTTGGCCACAAAAGATAATGTTCACATTTCATGTATGGTGGTTGCAAGTATGAAACTGTTAGGTATAGTGTACGAAGGCTAATATCAGTTTTTGAGATGGAAATCTATACCGCGACAAACGGGGTTGAAAGCGGCCGTGTCAAGGTAAGTTAGAGTTGTCCCTAAATCCGGAATCAATCCCCCGCGTCCCAATGCATCAATCTTGAATGTGTCTGCGAGGAAATTCACGGCCTTGCCTGCGACACTGATCCCCTTCATTCCAACATAATAAAATGTGGAATATACTTTGTTAGCAACCATGGGAGTGTAAACTACGCCCGCACTAGCGGCAAAGTCGCCAATGTACAAGGGGCTGGTTTTGGTGCTTCCTAAAGGTACTAAGCAGTAGCAAAACTTCTTGCTGGTGACTTCGCCCAGTTGAGAGATAAGCGACAAAGGTCCCCTGCCCCTACAAAAGTTCCCAAGTTGCTGTGCTTGCAGCCAAAGGCGACATTGGGGATCTTATCTGAGCCGAGGGTGACAATGTCTGTTGATAATGCACTGTTGGTTGAGGAGCCGTCTCTGTACATGTATTTATACTAACAGCTTTTGGCACAGGATTGATATGGCAGATCTTGAGATCATTCAACAATCATGCATGGGAATGAGAATTGTCACGATGGATGGAACCCGAGTTGGTGAATTTCAAATCTTAGCACAAGCAACAAGCATCGGAAAAATTGTGAAACGATTGTGGAGGTTGATGGAAAGTTGGGAGTAGAATCACTTGGCAGAATTTGTTTGCGCAGCCCACAATTTTGTAGCTTAAAGACTTTGAGGGGTCAAATTTGACGTTGTTTGTCTCGTAGCAGGCTTTGCAGGGCAAGCATTGCACCCAATTTAAGTCACTTCAGTGCCCACTATGGCGATAGATTTTTGCAAAGGATTTCCATAGGATATATCAATCAAGTATTCTCCATTGCCAAATGAAATCAAGGCAGACACCTTTCTGATTCAAACCAAAATATAATGGACTTCAAAGTATTTGTATCGCTCCATATTTGGTCTGAGCATGTGAGGGGCTCCAAAATTCTTGCCTTATCGTTGGCTGTAGTATCTCTTGCTGCGAGAGTATGGCTTCTGGGATCTATTGTCAAGAACAACATTGCTGCCAATACTAAAGCTTGGCATCTGATTGCTTCCATGTTTTCTAGTGTTCAAAGAGAACTACTGAACCTGTGGCCAATTGATGACTCTTGTTGAAACAAGGCAACACAACTTGAATGAAGAATCCTGATACCTAATTAATCACCAAGAGATAGAGGTAAGAGACAGATGCACAAGAATACAAAGAGCAAGAAGAGATTCTGCTCTCACAGAATGGAAGCAGAACCTTGGAAAACTGGGTTTGCAAATGATAGAATTTCTTGAGATGGGAGAATTATGTACTGATCGAATCAAAGACTTTAGTGCTTTGTAAGCTATGAATGCATATTCTTTTGCTCCGCTGCCGGGACAAGGTTGTTGGCATCCAAGATCTGACTAACTTTAGCTACTCAGAGAGATTCAAGAATTAAATTTCTAAGGCTGCAAATCAAACATATTCAAGAATTAGAGCATATATTTCTATGGAATGAAGATACTATCACATCTTTGGAATTTTAAAGAGTAACTTTCACACTATCAGAAGCGTTGTTCAACTCTTGATCATTAAGTATTTGGTCCTGGCGGTTTTGTCATCATAATGCTGGAACTCAAAGTCTAGATATGTGCTTTCACTTATAATGCAGGTACACTTGGAGCTTTTCGCCGTCGCAAGCTTGTTGTACTGATTGTCTCTGCAGACAGCTCCCTTGAGGAGGTTGCGAGAAAAGATGAGCATAGTCTAATCCATAGCATGCACAGGGAAAAAATATTCTCTTATTGCCATATGCTTGCTATAGACTTTACTGGGACTTTTCCTATGATCTAGTTACTTTCAACAAATAATTTGGTGGCCCACGACCTAGCTTGTGATCATTCATATAGTGTTTTCTAAAGTCTTTTCCTAGAAACAGAATGTCTTTGGCCAATTTTAGCATTGTCATGCTTGTTTTTGCTCAACAGTAGTTTATAACAATTATCGCAGAATAAGAAGCTCTCACTTGTTTATACGAATCTCGTTTATAGGTTGTTGAACACTCCGAATGTGTCAAACCTCTGACTCAATTTAGTGCAAGCCTGTTGAACCATTTGTTCACGTCTTACAACTTGTATGCAGGCAATCCTCAATGGTTTGAGTTGTCAGGAATAATGTGGAATTCTTAGGATTTCTGCCTTATTACGCCTAGCTGCAAACAGAAATAATCAAATTAATACAGTTTTGTAACATGTGCAATTGTTGAGTTCATCTGTCTAATCCAAATCATCTCGGTAAGCATACCAGAGAGGCTTCTCTACAACTCTACATTTGCAATTATCGAAAATGCAAGTTGATATTCAGTCGTACTAGCAAATTGTTACAATGCAAGTATGATCAGAGTTGAGTAAACGCTTCAATCAACGTAAGCGGCAAGATTCGTCCCGCTCAACCCCCAATTGTCATCGCAGTTCTACTGCACCTGTTTATCACCCTTGGTGTCAGACGGTTCTCTTAACTTTGAGCAGATACCTGATTAGAAATCTCTGTATTCATCATGAACAAAATATTCTCTGCAGACGCAACATACGCCAACCACGTGTGTTATGATTCTGACGAACTCTACGAGTCACCGTTCACGACTCAAAAATTTATCACGTCCTAGCATAACAGACTCTCACAGACACGTCAACTGATTGGTGCGTGATTCTAAAAATAATGCAGTAACTTGCCACGTTCCTTGGATCATAACAGCTCTAAACGTCGTTGACGCCCTCGACAAGTTTATCAATCCTAATTTCTAAGCAACCATGTGCAGCTGGTAAGCGGTGGACGGTTAATTACAACAATACTGTACCTTCTCGTAGTAGATTATTCTCTCCCAACATGCTTTGTTCAGAGTGCCTTCAGACTTCTCCATCGGGGGCCCACCTTCAAAATTGAGTTTTCTTAGAAAGCGGGAGTGAATGCACCAAGAACGCCTACATACTCAAGTCACTTGTCAGTTAGACAAAATTGAGTTGGTACATGGCATACTTCATACTTTGACCGAAGGCTTGTGATTGTGATAAGCACAAAAGATTGATGTATCCTTCAAACTTGTCTCGAGTAATCCCAAAAACTAGAGTTGAACCGATCATATTACCGTTAGGGATAGATTCTTTCAACAGGCTACATTTAATTTCCTAAGTTCTCCACCACACTCCATTCTTGGTGATTGCCACCAATAAGTACTGCGGCCACTCAAAATAATATCTGCCGCTAAATTTCCGAAACATTTAGAGTAACGTGCAACATACTAACTAGAGTTATAAATTATTATTCCACATTCCTCCCTCTGCAGCTTTCTATTCATAGAGATAGTTTTAGTGCCTTTCAAGAATCCTGTTACTTTTTAAAAGTCTTAGCGGCTGCACTGGTAACGTGAAGATTCATACAATTAGAAGCCTGTAAAGTTGGAGGTAGAAACCGACTACAAAACGATGCTTCATAGCACACACCTTTGTAGACATTTTCGTCGTTGAATTCAGCATTATTTATTTGATTAAATTATCTTGGCTCATTTCCATCCTCCTGAGATGCAAAACATAATACGTACACGCGATTGCCGTTGCAATCAAAATTTGTGCAATTGGACCATTTCTGCATTAAAAAAAACAACAAGGGTGAACAACACCATCACCAGCTTCAAATCTGGATTGTCGCTCTCATCACTGTGAACCTTGGGGGCGACGTAACTAAGGTCTCTCAAAAAATTATGTTCCAAAATGACAAGAATGCTCGTTCTTTTTCGCATGCCATGTCTTGAGAAATAGATCCTTGACGTCTCCGATGAGAGTCGGTTGTGCGAGGGATCGGCAACTTTGATTCACTTCTGGTGAGCAAACTACACTAGTTGTCACAATGATTCCAATTTGCAAAACATGCATTCCTGTAGCATACGCACGATTTCCTTCAGCTGCACGGCCACACCATTGCCAGACTGCGACCTCTTCAAACTCTGAAGCAACAACAGCTATATCTGGCTACTCTTGAGTTCTACCATTCACGGTGGAATTTTCACTATCTTTGAAAGGTTCTAGATTGATACTTTCTAAATCTCATTAAAAAATGCACATCAGATATTTGAGTTTTAGTTGACAAACTAAGTGATTTTGTAATGAAATATTTTGTGCATCATTGAATTAAATGTATTTTGTAAGTCACATCTATACAAAATCCATAATGTGGATGTTGTGAAAAAAATATGTTCTATAGATTTTTTATTAACTTTTAAAAAAATATTATTATTATTATTATTATTATTATTTAATATCTTAAATCTTATTTTAAAGTTTTTAGATATTTAAATTTTTTTTGTATTTATTGTCATCAATATAAACCTATTTAAAATATTACTGTAATATTTTTATGTTGCACATAAATCCTTTTTTTAGTTTTAAGCAAATCTTAAATTTTAATATATATATATATATATATATATATATATATATAAAACCATAATTTAGAGTATTTCTTAATTTTAAATGTGATTATTTTTTTCAGAACCAAAGTCATAACTTTTAAAAACTAATTTGTATAAAAATTACTTGTTAAATTTATATACTTATATTATTCTTTTATTTTTTCTATTAAAATTATCTTTTGAAGGTATTTAGAGATATGACTAATTCTATGTTTAAGCTATAATTGTTTTAACTTGATATTAATGCTTTGTATTAATATAAAAAAAAATAAAAAGATAAGAGCATTTTGAATCTTAGTAGTGGTTTATACCTATAAAAAAATTTAAAGATTATTACTCTCTTAGCAATGATCCTATAAGATTTAACAAAAAAATTTAATTCATTTTGCACTCTATTTTACATCTTAAATATTGTATTGATTTTGATTTTTTTTTAAGTCATTTTTAACAATAAGCATATTTTATCTAGTTTATTTTGTTCTTTATTGGCTAAATCATCATCTTCTTAGCCAAGCTAAAACTATATTTGTATATCCTTACATTCTAATTTAACGGCCAAAATTATTTGACATTATAGATTATATTAAGCAAGAAATTTTCTATAAGCTATTCTTAATGATAAACTCAAATTAGATTTTAGAAATTTTTATAGTTTTATTTATAGTTTTAAAAAATACTATAATTTTATCCATAAATCTTATTTAAACCTTTTTTATGAAAAAATTCTTACAAAATTGTATATAAAAGAATTATTTTTATTCAATTAAATATATTTAAATAAAAAGAATTAATTATTAGAAAACTTTGATTTAATTAAAAAATATTTAAATATAATATATTTTTTAATTTTTAAAATAAAATATATTTTTTAAAATTCTATAAATCCTCTTAAATATAGATATTGTTTTTTTTTTTTTTATTTCATACTTATATAAATATGTATTTGGATTGATATTGAAATAAAAATAATAAATATTTCAAATGAATATGCCTTGTGCCATAGTATTATGCATTTATTATATTCTTGACAATGGAATCACAACTAGCTTGTTGTTGGGAGGTCTAATCACTATTTTAAATTTATGGTCTATTCTTTTGTTTAGAAACAAGCTTGCACTTTGATGGTAGAGGAACCTATCATCAATACTCTAACCTACAAAGTTGCATTTGTTAGATGCAACTAATGTTACAAGTACCAACTCAAGGATCCATTTTGATATGGATGAAAGTTGTTCAAAAATCTCTAAAAGTCCATAGAGCTTCTTATTGGAAAACCTAATCTCAAATTTGGTTTTGTAGGTCTCATATTAATTTAGAAGTACTATTAAACAAATATATTTACTTCAATGTTTGTTGCAAGTGTATTGTGATTTTGGCAGATTTGGTATTATTTTATTTATTTAGTTTTTTACTTATATATTAATCTTAGATATTTTATTGATTAAATAGTCAATTGATTAGTAAAATTATCCAAATTAATAGTATATATCACTACAAGAAGGGAACAAAGATCTATTGCTTAATGGATCTAATATCCAAATTTTGGTACTTTGGATGTAAGTAGGTCTAAAATTTGATAGGTTGGAAAGTTCTTCTGAGACTTGGCTTTGGTTTGGAGAGAGCTTGTTGATTGCCTTAAATCATTACTAGATTATTATATCTCCTGTTTGATAATAATTTGCAAGTACTAACTTCAAAAATAGTTCTTCTTTTGTCAAAGTTGATAAGTTGTAGTCAAAATTCACGTTAAGAAGAATTTTGTACTAATTATTAGCTTAAGCTAGACTATATATAATTCAACTTCAATAGAAAGATCATAAGGACTTAACTTAGATTGAATAATAGAAGAGACAAAGTAATAATATAAAAAATAGTCTATATTTATAATTAATTTTTAAAAAATTCTAAAATAAATAATAATAATAATAATTGTCATAATCCTCTGTACTTGGTACTACATATTACCAACTATTGGCCTTGATAGTTATTTATAGTACTTTAATTAATGGCAGCTAGCCACCTTTCTATTAGTGGCTATTTATCTCTTTGATTTAATTTGCTCTATCCTAAATTTTAAGATGTCCAATTCTTACATGGATCAAGTATTTTCAACATACCTTCTACTATTTGAATCCTATTAGTCTAAGTTTTCCTATTGGATTGGTCCTTCTAAAATCCCTTTTGTAAATCAAAGAGATTAACATTATATAATATTAAACATCTTGGTATGATTTGAACTTTTTGTAACCTCCCACTAGTTGAAGATGAAGTATTTTGAATGTGTCTTACATAGATTAGAGATTTTTTTTCAAATTCTAGATAATATTAAATCTTATAAAACAGTCAAAATATAAAATATAAAAAAATTATAATACAACTACTAAAATAGATTATTTGTGTAAGATTTAAAGCTTAAAAAAAATCTATAATAATAGTATTTATATAATTATATTAATGATATTTATAAATAATTAAAAAATTTAAAATTAGAATTTCTTAAAAATAATTAGTTGCTTTAATAAATTTTAAAAAATAACTCATTATTCTAAAATATTATTACTAATTTCAAGATTATTAATTTAAGTTTAAAAAAAAATATAATATTGTGAATTTATTTAATTATTATATTTTTTAAAGTACATATGTTATTTTTATATTTCTTAAAGTTTACTATATTATAATACAACTTGAATAACATATTTGTGATGAATCATCTATATTCTTGAAATATTTTCAAACATGCTATAATATCACTTTTTAAAAAAAGATAATAATAGTTTTGTATTAAATAATTTCAATTTCAACTTAACAACTTCATAAATGTACTACAAATATTTGAAATCTACAATCAATTTCTATAAAGAATATGAAAGTATTTTTTAAAATAATAACAATAATAAATTTTCAAAAAAAATATCTTACAATGTACATTATCACCTAATAAGATTTAGCAATCAATGAGGATTCAAGCATTTATGAGTCAAAAACTGTTTGATAATAATATTATTTTAATAGAAAAGATTATATATTATAAATAATTTAAAAAAATATTATAATTATGTAGAAATAATTACTATATGTGACATATAATATATATGTTAGTATATGCTTATTAGGGTGAACTTAAGTGAAGAATTTGAGTGAAGAATTTGAGTGAAGAATTTGAGTTGTAACAAACCAGCATAATTTTTCATCATCTTATCAATATTGGAACAAATTTCATTCAATTTCTGCATTTTTAAAATTGATGTAAAATTACATTAAAATTTGATTGAATTCAAATTTTAGAAAATCATTTTGATATGTGATTAAAAACTTAAGCTTGCATTTTGAGGAAGAAGTAGAACAAAACAATTCGCAGTGTTTGAAACTTTGAAACAAACCTTCAAATGCTCATTGCTCATAAAACATATAGAAACCAAGTGACAAGACTATGACCTTTCAAAAGCACTTCAGGCTTTACACCAAATGTAACATCATGCATTCAACTTGATGGAGACTTATGGAAGATATTACAGTTCAAACTTTACTACAAGACATGATTGTAGAAAGGTTTGTGTTTTGAAATGGAAGCATATAGATGTCTCATGCAAGGAAAAACTCAAATCAAGAATCTGGTGTGCCCAAGTCTCTACCAGCAAAGAAAACTCTAACCGTAACAATCAACAATAATCCTAGCCCTAACAATTAAAGAAAATCCTAATCCCCACGATTAAAGAAAACCCTAATTTCAACACCTAGAGAAAACCCTAACCCCCACAATCACAGAGAACCCTAATCCTAGCGATCAAAGAAAGCCCTAATCCTCACAATCAAAGACAAGACAGACAAAACCTGAAGGAGCTCTGGCACGGTCAAAGCAGAACTTGTGGCCAGACACCACCTCTTCAATTCCGAAGAAGAGCATCACCATATCACCATCCCTGTTCAACGGGCCCTTCTGTTGGTACGCCGCAGTTCGTGAAGCGATGGTTGCGCTGGATCCTTCCTCAACGCTTATCTTTAGAACACTACCTACCAATCAACTGAGACGAAGAGAATAAAATAAGTTTAACGAAACGCCCAGATTACACGTGTAAATTCGAGTGCTTCAAAGAAAATTCCAGGATGGAATATTCTCTGTGTCATGACAACCGAAGATCTTGTCTGGTTCCGCCTTAATTTACTCCCGTCCCATGAATAGGTCGAAGGCTTCCAAAAGACCTAATTCGTGGCCAGAACTTGGCAAAAACAGCAAAGGAATCTGGTATGACGCATTAGGAAGTGACTCGTAAGGGTGGGGATCCCCAACTTCCTGGCTGAAGAGGAATTTAATTTTCGCTGAGTTTTCTGGGGTTCCGCGCGTGGCATTTAGAAGTCCTGTTACTTGGACAGCAAATGGATCTCCTTTGTTTTCCACTGAGGTAAGACAATTTTCATTACAACAGTCCAGCGTAAGTGAATGAATTGAGTGACAAATTGAGCAATATCTGAACCCCGAATCTGAGTGCATGAAATTGAATCTCATGGGTCCGGCATCTCTCCCACTTCGACACCTGACCCTTGGACTGCGAGAACCCGCAGTTACTGTAAGATTAATCGGATTAAATGCCCAGAATTCGAGGTTTAGCGATGTCGTACGCCTCAACGGAAAAAGCAGAGACGACAGTCGTTGATGCAAGCGTAATCTCCACAGCACGTTAGTATTCTATACTTGCGCAATCGATATTCGCAACCACCGAAAAATGACGGAAGAGCACAAACAAGAGCATAATTTACTGAGGCTGAGTGCCCTAGCCTTGCAACGCGATGCTGCGCATCGCAGTCGTTACTTTTTAAAAAGCGCACCCCAACTTTCTTTCCAGTGTATTGAGGACCTAGATTTGGAAAGAACACATTCGGCAGAAGTGAGTGATTTTAACAGATTTGATGGCGGGGGCAACATTCCCCAACAGCGGTGACAACAGAGATTCGAATTCTACAATCCCACGATTCGCCGCCTTCTCTCACTGTCAATTTGCTTACCTCTTGTGTCTGCTCAACTCCACCAAACCCCACCAGGAACTCTCGATATCTTGCAGACGCTTCTCATAAATTCGCCTCATTTCCAGTCTCTGAACTACTACCGATCGTCTTGCCTTCTCTGCAGCTCTGCATCTGACGGCCTGGTCTTTATCATCTCGGAGGACAACTGCTTTGCAGTAAGTGTGCTCAGTCGAACCACGGACCAGTTGTCACTTCTTAACAACGTGGAAGGTGCACAATTTGCCATCCGAGTTCCTCAGGACTGTGGAAAAGTATCGCACTTGAGTTGCAAGTTTAGGTTCAGTGAGTCCAGCCCACAACTCCGTTGGAAAGTGTGGGCAGAGCAAGGGTCGTAGTCTTCCTCAACTGTAGCCATTGGCAATCAGCTGGAATCTTTCGAAACCCTCGACAGTTCTTAGATGACTGGTGTCCACTTCTGGTGCCAGTTACAGTGTAAAGTAGTAGATGGAGAATTGCAACGTTTGTCAACCATTTTCGTTATTCACTATCAGTCGTTAATTGGGGCTTGCTAACGAAGTTGATGGAGTGGTAGTGTCGCAATTATGTGTCCTCATTGGAATCTATCATGTTCGCGATTTTACGTCGGTTGTGTCTAACCATCAAAATGAGTTTAGCTTGCAAGTAGCATTTCTTAGCAGGTGTGAAATTTGCGATTCAAGTGGCTGAACATCGATCAATGTTCCTTTGCAGAACCTTACAATGGATTTTTCCCGCAAACTTTCTGTGGCCCTCTTGATCACTGCAGCAATCTTGGGACTAGCAAGCCTTGCTGAAGGACAGGTCTTGTTCAGTAAATTACCGAAGTCGTTGGTAGTAACTGCTACTCTGCCTGATGGCAAACCAATTGGAGGTAACTGATTCTAATTGTCCTTGTCTACATCATCAACAGCCTGAAAACTGACCCTGGATTGCTGAAAATCACCACTTGAATCAAACTGTGGTTCCCATCACAGGCAGAATGTGGATCCCTTTGCAAATCACGTTCTGATCGAACGGTTTTTCTGAATTGCAGTGGTGAAGACCGGAGAGGACTCAATTCTAGTGAAATGGGCAGTCAACACCAGTGCACAAATTCCTGCCAGCAAGGTCAGGACCAAACTGTGTTTCGCATCGGAAAGCCAGCTTCTGCGAGGATGGCGCGCGACCAACGACAACTTGAAGAAGGACAAGACCTGCTTGTATGATATCGCCACGCAGGATTACACAACAGCTGGAGGTGCAGTCACCTACAAGCTAGCGAGGTCTGTTCCTGGTGCCAAATACTTCGTTCGCGCATACGCCTTGAATGCCGACGGGGTCCAGGTTGCCACGGGCCAGTCCAGCCCCGACAAAGTCGCCAACACCTTCACCGTCATCCCCATCAGTGGTCGCCATGCTAGTATCGACATCGCCGTGGGTGTGCTTTCGGTGTTTTCAGTGGGATCTCTCCTCGGATTCTTCATCCTGGAACGCATTTACTTGAAGAGGAAGAAGGGAGTGTAGCTTTTCGCATGAGATTTTATCACTAACTGAAGCTGATCAGAAACACTGGTATCAACAACCCCAGAGAGTGATCGACACCAGTTCTCGCACTTTGCCACTCAAATCATTCTTCAGATTTTGCTAGTGGGCTTTTCTTTGGGTCTTCTCACTGCTTCATACAGCCAAACTTTAGTACTCTAGAGAGTTGAGAGGGTGAAGCTTTTCTCCTTGAGAAAAAGCACAATTTTTTTCAAGGTTGCTGTACAGATGAAACTAGGAAGGGGTGGGGGTTTATGATGAGATTAGTGGGTTAATTCGCGATAATCTGATTAATCTTGAATTATAATGGTCGTGAATGGACACGGAAACTCCTGCTGTTCTCATGTGTCTTAACTCCTTTGTAGATATTGATGGTCTGTGGGAAAATTTATGAGTCTCCTTTTCCGTGACTAGTTGCTTTCTCTTGCTTGCCTTCTAGATTTTGTACGTTGGACTAAACTGCTACTTTTTAGGGATGTTTTCTCTAAGGCTGTATTTTGTGAGATGGAGCATTAATATTCTCATTCATTTATATATATATATATATATATATATATATCCACACTCACATCCAAACACACTAGTGGAAAAATATCTGTATTTCAATTTTGCAAAAATGTGGTTGCTGTCTTTGGGCATCGTTGCCATCATATTGTTGTATTATTTCATCATTACAATGATCATTATTTTGATAAGGTTCCGATGCTTTGAAACTCAAATACACACCATTTTTATTTTCTAAGTTGATTGAAATTAATTGTATATCATTTTGAAAAATTTTAAACGTTCATTTTGAAAAATAGTTAAATAGTTAAGAATTCATTGGTAATTTCTAAAAATAATTTCTAATAGGGAAACTGAAACAAAAAATAATTTGAACTATCAAGATGTTGCCAACATAGGCCTTATATATTTTATTAAATTTTTTTTGATAAATCATGTGTATAATTTTACATTTAAATATTGATGAGAAGAACTTTTAAGAAAGATATTTTTATCAACCAATTAAAATCAAGGATATGTTGAAATTTTAATAAAATTTGGATTTTTCAAAATTATAAATATATATATATATATATATATATATATTTATATGTGTGTGTATATACATTCACATTATTATCAACATATTTAGAAATGCATGTACATTAAAATTATATAAGTTTAAATTTAAATTTTTTAAATTTGTAAATCAAGCTTGAAGTGTATTTTAAAATTTTATTTTAAAAAGATATTTAAAACACTTATTTGTAACATAATATGGCCTATCATTTTTCTTATAAAAGTCAATATTCGTATTTCTATTAGTTTTTGGGATATAAGTCGCTGAATTTGATGAAAGGCTATGAGAGACATTAAAATTATGAAGTCCACCACAGTGTATGCACAATTCCTGATTTGCACAAGTTCCATCAGTCTTCTCCTGCGTCAAAAAGTGACAGCTCCTGGAATCTGAACAAAGATTTACTGTTAAAAAAAAGTAATTCATTGAATGGATCACCATATCTGTAGCTTGTTTTATGGGAGGTCTTGTACGCACGGTGGAGAAGTTTGGAAGCAAAAGTTCCAAAGATGCGTCGGATAAGCACAAAGAGACCCAAGATGAGACACACAATGGGTCGTCGTGCCTAAGAATGTTTTTGGGTTGCGAATTGTCCACAATATATTAAGTAATGCAATTACATCAAGTTATCACTATGGGTTCACATCTCAATGAGTCTGCCAGTTTTAGCTTGTCAGTTACAAAACCAGGAAAAAAAAGAATTCGTGACAATGGGTTGTGGCACTATGGTTAAATGAATGTTCTAATAACTAAACACTCTGCTCAGATCAATCTGTGTTCGTCACTTAACAATGACTTCATAAAAGGGATAAGAATGTGCATTTTCAAGCATGCTATTGCACTCAACAGATGATTAGCTTGTGGTTGGGATCTGGCGAGTACTTCACATACTTATTGAATAGCTGCCTCACATTGTCTATGTATCGTTCATGGAAGTCCTCAATGCTTTCCCCTTCCTTGGCAAATAAAGCATCGCCGAAAACTAGAAGAATTTCCCTGCGAATGCCAACTAAAAACATCAGCATGGACACACTTTGAGGGAGAACAAGCAAACGGTTTTTTTATTTTACAAAGAGGACCACCCGTTAAGGTCGTCGAATCTGTTGCTATCTGACAAAACTGGAATAACTAGACACACTTGATTTCCTTTGTGGCATCACTGACAGAATAATAATAAGAAATATATCTAGGGTGATCTGGAGAAGAGGATGAGGTGCGTACTTGCGATATGGCATGGGCAAGTTCAAGATTCCTCGCATAAATGGAACACCAATCTTCACATACTTGTTCACGAATTGCCAGAAGTTCAAAACAGCTTTGGGATCGTGCTTGAACAGCTGCACAAACCAAAGCTTACAGTGAGTTGGAAGATCTCTAAGGACTTGATACGGCCCAATCACAGCTTGAAAATTGCCTGCAGAAAACCAAGGATGGGAAGAATGTGCTGGGATTTAGACAAAGCAAACTACAGAACTTGTACCTGGTTTTCATTGAAGGCATAAACAGGCACTACACCAGCACCTTCGTCCATGGCAATCCGAAGAAATCCTCTCCTGTGAAATCACGCCCATGTTTGTAAATTTTAACTATTCAATAGAATAACGTGAAGTCGAACGATCGTAGGGTATGTTGATGAAAAAATACACAGCAAGCTCTTACAACAAAGACTAATAAGAGAGAAGAAGCTAGAGTTACACACCTAAAACATATGCCATCTTCGATTACAGCAAGGAGTTGAGCTTGTGGTTCAAAAATGGAATATAGAGCAATAAGGATTGTGAGATAAGTACCTGTTTTTCAGGTACAAAGAATCAGCTTCGTTGCTGGTACCCAAACATACTTCTCTCACTCCTCCAACTGCAATGGTTACCTACATGCACAGCTCTCAACTTTGTGTGAAATTATGTCTACCCCCACAACCCCTAATAACTGATTAGATGCTCACGATTGGAACAGCTCGCAAATTGAACAAGCTCAGTTGCCAAAATTTCTTGAATTAATTGGGGAAATTACCAACAAAATCATATTAAAGAGCTGTGACCTGGCGAAATTGAGATCATGCACGAGGGATACTTACATGATCCTTGTTCCTTAGCTTAGTTACGATATTCTTCTTGGTGACTGGCATTACCCCAATGCTGTAGAACCAATTCCTTGCAATTGGCACATTGAAAAACCCTCCCGCAGCAGTTTGGAACAAATCCCCTGACATTTGTTACCCACACACCAGTCAAACTCAAACAATCTTAAGCATATCAAAAACTTTGCCATTATTTCAGATTTTTAACAAGATTCATGTGTTCGGCAGTTTGAAGTTCAGGCAAATACCACTCTTGAACATCGAACGTATGGCAGTTAGGCAATCTCAGCTCGTGAAGTTTTCAATAAACACTTGTTCTGAAGGAATTTTGAAACACTAAGTAGTTTCAGAAACCAGTTTGTACCGTGGGTGAGCCCAAGAGGCGCTCTCCAAATCTCATGCAATTGCGAAAACATGGCGTTGGAGTAAAACATGCGACCGTGCGGGTGGATTGCAAAGATATATCCCTTTCCTTGAGGAAGAGGCTCCTTGGGAACAATAATGAATTTAGCACTCGGCAGATAAACAGCTAATTCTTCATACAACCATCGAACCTTCCTGCGCAGAGTCTTCGAGTAATAAGGTGGCATGACAACAAGCACAAGCATCACGCCCAAGTAGAGCGTCAACTTCACGTACTCCGATCGTTTGTAGAGCGATAAGGGGAAATACAACAGGCCGATGTTGGGAAGAGCGGTGAACGGCAGCATGTGGTACAAAAATATATTAACAACGGTACTAAGAGTGGTAGAATTGGGTCTCGCAAAATAGTGAATCTGTGGTGCTTCATCCTTTCCTTCACCCTGCTTGAAACTCACGCCACCCGATTGCACATCAGTCACAACTTTGGTTTCTCCACTCAACTCCGGATTCACAACCAGTGACTCACCACCCAAGCTCCCCATGGCGCAAAAATCAAAAGATTCAAGCGATTGCTAGCTTGTGATAATTCCTCCCTCCTCAATCTTTCCGCTCTACCTTCTCCTGCACCCACTTCCTCACACAACTCCGCTCAAACTCAGTGGCAGCTGCCACTTTCTATCTCTCTCGGTCTGGTATGGTCTGGTATCGTCTGGTCTGTGTGCATCAACAAGTTCTCTGCCAGTTCTCGATGGATGACTTCCAGAGCTTGCTTAAATGGGAACTTGGAGTTGCCGACGCAGCAACTCCCGGGATATGAAGCACAGTTGCGCAGGAACGCCGCAGGAACGCCGCAGGAACTTGCATGGGAAAGATGCCCACTGTTGTGAGGTTATCTCCGTCCGAGTTTGCAGCCACGAGGAGGGCCATAGTCCCGTAGTTTGACAACTGGGTCGGTTCCACACACAAACACAGAATCAGACAGACACACAGAATCTCACACTTCTCAGTTCATTCTGTGCCTCAACTTCATGGCTGGCTGACTCGGCCTTCAAGATGTTGGGGCCCATGGTCACGTTCTGAAGGACCGTGAAGCTGCATGAGTTAGCTTTGCATTGTCATTCCTGCAATGAGCGACAGAGAGAGAGAGAGAGATAGAGTTAGTGAAAGAGCCTTGTCTGGTGCTTCTCTTGTGGGTACCCACAACGTTGAGAATATTGTCTGCTTGTTGGTCGTTTCAAAGTGCTCTTGAGATAAAGTTCCATGCAGTTGTTCATTGAACAAAGATTGGCTGGATTAATCTTTATCATTTTTTATCTTTCTTTATTTTTTTTTGTTGGAGTTATAACAAAGTAGTTTTCTGACCATAGAAATGTGGGACATAAATGGATAATTTTTGAAAAATGTATTCTTATATACATAGGTAAAACATTTATAATTGAGGAATTAGATTTTTTTGAAGCTATTTTTATTTAGATATTATCTTTACAGTGATATTTCTGTATTGTTTATGTATTGGTTTTACTTATATGTTGTACTTATATATATATATATATATATTTGAGGTTTCAAAAGTTGATATTTTATCCATATTTTTAGAAATAATTTTAGAATATTATAAAATAGGATTCCAAAAGGACACTAATTCCTAGTATAATAGAATTAATAGTATTATTACAAAGTATTGAATAAGCAAGGAATTAATACATATTCTCAAGGAAATCAATTGAAATTCTATACATATCACAAACATCCATCTAAAAAAGATTTTAGAAGGTTCTAAAAGGTTCTTGATAATTCTAGAAGATTCTTGAGGTTGTTTCACATCAAAGCAATAAAGAAGTTGCTTAAGAAGTTTTTTAGGATGACATGATGGCAAAGCCTTCTACAAGAAGCTACTTAGAAGCTTTCTAATTTCTAGTATATATAGGTGTCAAGGCTAAGGGACTCCTTAGTCTTAACAATGCATATCTTGTGGTTTAGTTTGGAGTTTCTAGTTTTATTGTTGTTCTTGTATTGTGTTGTTTTGTAATAAGATTCATATATTCTATTATTTTATTATAATCTTATATGGTTCCTTAATCTTATTTATAATAGTTTGTTGAGATTGATATAACATTATGTCATAGCTTTATATGATTACATATAATGGTCAAAATATAAAACCACCTCAGTTGCTACTACAAGTCATCATAAGAATCCTATTACCAAGGTCTATTTTACTAAAAGATGTATGTATTTAAGAGGGCAATTCAATATTGATAATAAAAGAACTAAAAATTAACCTTCTAAAGAAGTTTGAAGAAACTTGTTTAAAGTTTTGTGGCTTTACAAATCAAGTATAACTTATTATTTTACTCCAACCTCAACAATATTTTATAAAAGCATTTTATATTGGTGTGATTAGAATCTTACTCATATATCAAGCTTTTTCTTGGTTTATTTTATTATTTGAAAATGATTCTCTCATATTGCATATCTTTGAAATATTTTTAATAACATTTATAAAAATATTTGGTGAATATAATAAGATTTGCTATATCTTAACTAAAATTTAAGTCATTTGATAGAAAACACATTCTATATCTATTTATGCTTTGGAATTTTGACAATTAGTACAGGATATGAATTGGGATGAAAACATTATCATATGGCATGATTTTTAATTTAAAAATATATTAGATATCTAACTGCAGAAAGTTTACCTATAACTTATTGGCTAAGCTTTGATAAGTGATTTGTTCTTAATGAGGAAGACAAATAAATAAAATAATATTTTTAAAAAATATTATATTAATAAAAACTTCTTTTATTTAAGTAGCTTTGTACATAATATTTTTCTATGGTATGTAAAAAATCCTTAATATCCTTTTCTATGCCAAATCATAACTAACTAATTTTTGATAAATTAGATTCTCAATAACTTCTAAAAAAATTTATAATCTCTTTTCAAAATTTCATCTTTATATCAAAAATATTATCATAGTATTTTATATTCATTTTTTCACCTCCACAAAGTCTTAACTTCCAAAAATCCCTTTAGTTTGTACAAAAGATTCAAATTATAATAAAATCCTTTAATACCTTATTCATATGTAAAAAATTAATTTCTTTTTAAATTTTAGGATCTAATAACTCTTAATCTAGCTGTTTAGTTTTTGTCAAATTTCTTGAAAATGTAGCTTATATCTTTGAGCTTTACCATAAGAAAAATCAAGTATAGATTTGCTTTTGATCGTCTAATATCTCAAAAATCCTAATAAGTGTTTAAAATCTTAGTTTATAGATATTTGAGTGCTATTTTTATATCTCAAAAATCAAAAATCTAAATACCACAAAATTTTTGTGTGTAACTTTACAACATGAAAATACACACTTTTAAAAATTTTGAACTAAAATTTTATCAAATTGCTTAAGATATAGCTCAAAACACAATCACTAATTAAATAGATCACTTACTACCTTTAAATTATAGGCACTAACTTCAACTCTCAATATCTCCTTTATCCTAACTTATAATTCATCAAGCTATATATGTAATGTATAGTCAAGAAAGTGCTCTCTTTAACCTCAATCATTGATCCTTTATTGCTTTTTGTACATGTGAATTATGCCCCAAAGAATGACAATAGATGCAAAATCAACACCTTGACTTTGAGCACCTATATCTTCTTCATAATAATTCCAAATTACTCAATTTTTGCACCAAAATTATATCCAAAAATCTAAACTTGTTAATTCTAACTTCTAATATTTAAATGCCTATAAAAGAAAAATACTAATCCCTAAAAAGACTTCAAATAGTCTCCTTGAAGTCCATTGGGCATGAATTTTAGCTAATAGGAATAGAGATTTCTATCATCTATCTCCATTCATCCACATAGATGGCCTAATTATTCTTTTTAATATCAAAATTTCCTTTCTAATTCTTTTTTAATAAAATTTATATTATATGTGTTCTAAGTACCAAATAAAAGAAATAAAATGAAATTTTAAGAATCACCAATGTTTAACAAAGGTGATTCAAAATATATAAAAATTATTATCAACATAAAATCAACTACAAAATTCACAATCAAAAAAAAAAAGAAAAGAAAAAGAAAAAGAGAGAGATTATACAATCATTAATAATAGCCCTTTTAAATAGATTCTTTTCAAAATAATAATCTAGTTATATTTTATAACCAACTAAAATCCATTAATATGGCTCTCATTCAGCTGCATAATAAATTATATATTAAATATATATATGTACATTATTTTCACATAGTAGCCAAGTTATAATATAACAATGCATTAATAAATTAGTTTTATTAGAGATTACAAGATAATGTGAATAATCTATTATTGTCTATATTTGATTTTCAAATTCTTAATGAAATAATCAATCAAGCTATGAAATAGGACAATTAGTTATTTCAACATCAATAAGACAAATGTTCTTTAGGTACACCTTGACTATATATCAAATAGTTGATAGCTTCTACATCATCCAACTTTAATTACCATTTGGAGGTCAAAGGCATACAAATTGATGTAATTTATTTTAAACCTCTTTTTAAATAAGAAAAAAAATAATGAAGGTACCAAATTTATGCATATATTGTAAAAAGATTGGCCACAAGGTTGACAATTGTCTTAAGAAATACCAACATATCTATTGGATGAAAAGTACAATCATACCAACAAATACATTGTCAAAAAATAAAGGTATCTAGTTACAATAGAAACTATGCGGCTGAACTCTTCTACTTCTCAAAACAAAATATGTCATGTATTATATATTAATCTTTCTTGTTGTTTTATCATATTAATCTATTCAAACTCTTAAAAATTCAAAATCCTTGTTTTTATTAGACTCAAAAGCCTTTACTTGTTTTATTTATCAAAAGTTTTAAATTATAAATTTTTTATAGTTAGAAAATCTAAATCCATCCATATAGAAGTTATAGATGGTCAGCCCTTATTGTCTAGAGGTATTACTCATGAAACAATTCCATTTAAATAAAAATAGAAAAATATAATAGCTAAGTTATATTTAATATCATCAATTCTTTATTTAATTCAATCATGTTAGAACTTTCTTGGCTTGAAAGATATAATCTACATATAGATTAAATATCTTATAAAATAATATTTCTTATAATAGAGCCTATTTATATAAAACATATTATAAGATCTCATAGATCTCATAAATTTGAAGCTATACAATCTTTATTTATTGAAGTGAAAGCATTAATAAGGATTGCAAAAGATGTCTCTTTTTTTATTATTTATGCAACTCCAACATCTAAAATAGTGACTATATTGATAACCATTTTAGAGCATTATAAGGATTTTCAAGATGTGTTTAGAAGAAAGAATATTAATACGTTACAAAAATATCATCCATATGATTGTGCTATTGATTTTTAAAACAAGGCGTAACCATCATTTAGTCCTATCTATAATTTATTATAAAATAAGCTTATTGTATTAAAAGAGTACATCAATGAAAATCTAACAAAGAATTTTATACAATATTTAAAGTCTCCTACTAATACTTTAATATTTTTTATTAAGAAAAATGATGGATCCTTACAAATGTGTATTAATTACTATGGCCTTGATAAGGTGACAATAAAAAATTGCTATCCATTAACATTAATATCTATATTTTTTAATCAATTAGGATAAATAAAGATTTATACAAAAACAAATCTTCAAAGAGTCTACAATTTGGTATGCATTAAAAAATGGAACAAATAGAAGACTACATTTCAAATAAGGTATAGACATTTTGAATACAATATTATACCATTGGACTCACAAATGCTCCAACAATCTTTCAACATTTGATAAATGATATATTTTATAAATTCTTTGATAATTTTATTATTATTATTTAAATGATATCTTGATTTATTCAAAAATACTAAAAAAATATAAATAATATGTTTACTTTATCTTACAAAAACTTTGAAATATTAGATTATATGCCAAGTTGAAAAAATGTATATTTCATAAGCTATAGGTGGAATTTCTTAGTTATATTATTTCCAACAAAAGCTTATTGAAGGATCCAAAGAAGATCAAGGCCATTAGTTATTGGACAATTCCAAAATTAATATATGATGTTCAATATCTTCTTAGATTTATGAACTTCTATAAGATTTTATCAAAAATTATTTTCAAATAGAAATTCTATTTATTTAACTAATATATGAAGATAAATTTAAGTAAAGCCCAAAAACAAAAAATATTTTTTCAAAGCTTAAAAATAACCTTCATTACAACACCTATTTTGATTTATTTGGATTTTATTAAATTATTTTTTATAGAAACTAAAACTTCAAATTTTTCTTTAGGAGCAATCTTATTACAACTAAGAGAAGAAAAGAGACTTCATCCAATTGCATTTTACTCCAAGAAATTCTTAGCTACAAAAATCAATTATAAAATCCATGATAAAGAATTTCTTATTATTATAGACTCTTTCCAAGAATAGTACCATTTGCATGAAGGTGCTTCACATCCAATGATTATCAATATAGATTACAAAAATCTTAAATATTTTATATTAGCTTATATTTTAAATTATTATTATATTTATTATAATATATTTTTATTTTATTTTGATTTCAATATTATGTATGAATTCAAAAAATAGCAAGGATTATGAGATGCTTTATCTAGGCACTTATATCTTGTATCAAAGGAAAAAGAGGTAACAAAGAAAACTCTTAAAACTTAAGAAAGTTTGTCTTTGAATAATGATTATATCAAATTTGATATATTTTTTTAATTTTTAATCAGATTTGTATAACAATAGCTATAGATCCTCTAATCCTTGATGTTAAAGAATGTACTAATAATATTTGAGATAATCTTAGCAAATTTGAATTTGAAGACAATCTCTTTTATATTGAAGAATATTTATATATTCCAAAAGGACTAATACACTTTTGTATTTTATAAGTATACCATGATTTCTTACTGTTGGATATTTTGAATTTAATAAGATATTAAAATTATTTTTTCAAGGTTTCCGATGGCCTCAAATATAGAAGACTATAAAGAAATTTTCACTTTTATATGACATATGTTCTAAATCAAAGAATCCTCAACATTGCTCATATGGACTTCTTCAACTACTACATGTTCCAAAAGATTTTTAGTCTTATATTTCTACAGACTTCATTATAGATCTTCTACCATCTAATTTTTTTGATATCATATTTGTGATTTTCAATCAATTTATTAAAATAGTATATTTTATTCCTTATAAAAAAAAAATTATAAGTAAAAAAATTGCCAAATTCTTCATTAAAAATATCTATCAATATTATCAATTATCAAATGATATTATATCAGATTGAAGGTTGTAATTTGTATCTAAGTTTTAAAAATTATCTTTTGAGATCTTTCAAGTAGATATTATATTGTCTTCAATATTTTGTCTATAAATCAATGGTCAAACAAAGTAAGTCAATAAAAATTTGGAGTAATATTTAAGGTATATTATCAACTATCAATAAGTTGATTGGACTTCCTACTTGCGACTTTACAAATTTGCTTACAACAATATCACTCATACTTCTATTCAACAAATATCTTTCTATGCCAACTATAGATATTATCTAAAATTAGATATATTATTATCTTTTAGATTCAATAATCTAATAGGTAAAAAATATGCTACTAAAGCTATATTTAATTTTAAAATTCCAATTGAAAGAAGCTCAAGAACAATATAAAACAATAGCAAATAGGCTTCAAAAAAAACCATCTACTTTTGATGAAGATGACAAAGTGTGGCTTTTTTAATACAATATTAAAATCAATTGATTATATAATAAATTGGACTATCAAAGATTATGGATATTTTTTATTTAAAAATAAATTAATCCTATTGCTTATTGTTTGGAATTACTAACATCTATAAAAATATATCATATTTTTTACACATCTCTATTGGAACCTTATAAAGAATCAAGCATATCAAGAAAAATACAAAGGCCACGATCTTCTATTAAAATAGATAATTATAAAGAATTGAAATAGAGGAAGTGTTTGATTCAAGGATAAGACAACTATAGCTAGAATATTTTGTGCATTGGTGTGGTTATACCATTAGTAATTGTACATAGGAACTAGCTTATAACTTAGTCAATGTGCCTCAAAAGATACAAAAATTTCATCAACAACACCCTTGTAAATCTAAAGTAGCAATACATATGTCAACTATCCAATAATATTGTCATATCATCTAAATTAGAAGGCTTCAATATGATACTTTCTAAATTTTTTGAATTCCTTATAGAAATAGAAAAAATAAGCTACAAAAGTTTCAATATTAATTTCTATATATAATATAAATAATATATCCAATACCATCTTATTTTATCTAAAATTTATAATTTATTTTTGTTTAATATATTAGCTATGGATAGCCAAAAAAATGATACCTTGCAAATTAGGCCATCTCAATCAAGTAGTTCAATCCATTGATTCCAAAAAGGAGAATTACTTGAACCATAAAGGTAATGAAGAACATCTAGTAGTCAATTAATGATAATTGTCATTGAAATTAAACATGTCAATAAAAATTGTCCAAAAGTTGTATTTAAAGGATGTTTCTATAATGAAGACATACAACATAAGCTTGGTCTCAAATAGAAGGCATTGGTCATTATTGTTAGTTACAATGACTAATGAGACTTTTAATTTAAGAAAAAAAATTAGAATATATTGGAAAGACTATGAAATATATATTTGATTTTTTTTTGTCTTTAAACAATATTGGCTTTACCGATTCTCAAGGAATTCAAAGCTAAAGGAGGAGGTGATGTCACAAACATCCATCTAGGAAAGATTTTAAAGGTTCTAAAAGGTTTTCAAAGGTTCTTGATAGTTCTAAAAGGTTCTCAAGATTGCTTCATATTGAAGCAACAAAGAAGTTGCTCAAGAAGTATCCTAGAATAAGTTGAAGGCAAAGCCTATTACGAGAAGCTACTTAGAAGCTTTGTAATTTCTAATATATATAAGTATTGAGGCTAAGAAGTTCCTTAGTCTTGACAATACATGCCTTATAGTCTAATTTGGACCTTTTATTTTTATTTTTATTCTTGTATTGTATTGCTTTGCAATAAGATTTAAATATTTTATTATTTTATTATTTTATTATTTTATTATTTTATTTTAATCTTATATAGTTCCTTAATCTTATTTGTGATAATATAAGATTATAAAAGTCATTCGCAAGAATTGTTATTTTTTAATATTTTTTAATATTTTTTTATATTATAAATATTTTTAGAAGTCTTTAGTATATATTAAAATTTATAATATTTTATATTATATTAAGAATAGATTTTATATTTTTATTAGAAATAAAAAATTATTAAGATTATAAATTAAAAATATTATATAAATTAAGAATATTATATAAATTAAAAAATTAATAATTCATATTTGTTAAAAATATCTTATGATTGAAAAAAATTAAGAAATTTATAAATTTTTCTTTTAGTTGTTAAAATTTATCAATATGTGATAAATTAGCTATAATTAAAGAAAGATATTTTAGAAGCTTTAATACTAAAAACATATAACAAATTTGTAGTTTTAAGCACCTTTTAAAACTTTTTTAGAATCTTCTAGGATCTTCTAGATATGTATATAACTTTATATAGATCTTTATAAATAATAAAGTCAATTAAAATATATCATAATATTATTAAAGATTTGCAAGGTCTTCTATAGCCATTTGGAACATTTTATAGGCTTCTTAAAGTTCACATAAAAGATTCTTTAGATTTCTAAGATATATTGCAATTCTTAGAATGTCTTCTAAAAGTTTCTTTGAGATATAGTTGTTATAGTCTAAGGAAGAAACAAGATAGATTCTTCAATCTTTCTAATATAAGTTTTTGAGCAATTTAGATGTCACTTTGTTTCTAGTCTTGTATTTAGTCTTGCATCTAATCAATTTAACTTATATTTCTTTAAATTTAAATATCTTATCCTTGCATCTTTAGTATAATAAAATTATTAAAAATATATATATAATTTAATTGATAATATAAAAATTTAAGAAAAAAATGCCAAAAGATTAAGAAATACAAGTACAAAGAAATAATAAATTAGAAACAATACTAGATGCAATATTAGATTAAGACAATATTTTTATAAATTCAAAACTTATACTAGAAAAACTAAGGTATTCTATATCTTGCCTTCTTATTTATATTATAAAAACTAGGCCTCATAAAAGATTTTTTAAGAGATTCTAAGAATTATAAAATATTCTAGAAATAAAATAAAATAAATAGTAGAAATTTTGATAAGACTATAAAATATTCCAAATTAAAATGAGAGACTATGAAAGCTTTCAAAAAGCTAAAAAAAATCCAAAATCTAATAGAAGTTTCTAAAAGACTTTTGAATCTTCTAGAGGTATATAAAAACTAGTATAAATATTTGTATGATTCTAAAAAGATTAAATTAAATTTTAATAATCTTAAAATATATATGTCAAATCATAATTTATTTGTATAATTATAAAATCACCTTTTTAATGACAATGATAAAGTTAATAAGTTAATAGAAATAGTCATTTTTTCAACAAAGAAAATCATATGTTTTGTAGAATTAAACACCTTCCAAAATTACAAAATTATTTTGAATTTGTTATATATTATTTTTTTTATATTAATTGATCATGTTTCTTTTTTAATCTATTTTAAGGAATAATTACTTAAAAACATGGTTAAGTTTCTATATGCTAAAATCACAGTCCAAAAACATTTTCAAAAAATCACTTCATTGTCCAGATTTCCTAAATGATGTTCCAATCATAATTTTATTCAAGTGACATTATAACTTTTAAATTATTATTTTTAACTTAAATTACAACTTTAAAATCATTCTTTGATATTTTGAAATGCTTTTTAATTCTTACTTAGAAATACCTCAACTAATCCAAAAATACTTGAAAATAATTTTAAGACTTTGAAGTTAAGTCATCATTGATTTCCTTGAATTGTATTTTGATGCTTGTTAATAGATAAAATAACAACTTTTGTACCAGATTCTTGTGCCACACCACAAAAGTTTTTGAGCCATTACCTTCAGATCATAGGACTTATCATCTTAGAATATCAGAATAAGCCTTAAAAATTGATTTTTTCTTAAAACTCATTTCTGACATTATTAGACTTAAAATCATTAAAACAACATATGAAAAATAAAAAAAATAATTTACATCACAACTTGAAACCTATTAAATATTTTTTCTACAATTCTTTAATACCATTGAAAATTTTAATCTCTTACAAAGCACCATCTAGTCCTAAATGATCATAAATAATAGTAACTCTTTTCTACAATGTCTGTAAGATATGAGACCCAATACTAGTTCTCTCTCTTGCCTACTGTTTAGGATAATATTTTTTAGACAGAGGACCACATTTTTCTTAGTTTTTCTTCGGTTGATTATATGTCAATGTAGTTTTAGTTTACACAATATAATTTTTGTGTAAATATTTTCATTTTTATTGAGTACTAATATTTTACTTTTTTAATTTTAGAAATTAAAGATTTTCAATAATTATCCTTCAATTATTTTTATTCCATATTAAAAAAATATATTCAACAGCTTTAAAAAAAAACATTGATTTTATTTTATACTTGAAAATGACATACTCATTTTTTTTAAAATTAAAAATAAGGAAAGCTGTTTATTCTTGAATACCTTAATATCCAAGTATTAAGTCTTGATTGTTATGTTTGAATGTGTTTTTTATTTTAATGTTAATTTTTTAATTATATATATATATATAATGTTAGCCACACCTTTTTTTATTTTTTAAATAAATTTGATAACTTCATAGAAGTAGAAAAGACAACCACACCTTGATTTTTATTTATTTCTTAAAAAGCATAAAATGGTTTCTTTCTAAATTTAAGAAACTACAGAATTTTGAGGTATCACTTTTTTTTGTTTTTTGTTTTTTTGTTTTTTTAATTCTTATTTTTTATTCAAAGATTATAAAATGGTAATAAAACTAAGTTCCAACTTTGTTTGAAACCATAATGTTTTAACATTGTTGCACACATAGAGGTAACAACTTGATTTTTATGTAAATTTAAATAGAATCTTTTATTTTATATATATGAAGAATATTTTTAATAATTTCAGAGTAAAATTAGAGTACTAAACAATAGAAATGAACCATATGAATGAGCATAGAGGCAAATTGGAGACTCATATGGAACTCCAGTTATGTTTGGTAAAGGCCCATTCTATCTCATCCCAAGTTCAACTTGGCTAGGGTACATATACCACCACAATCACATATACAGCATTTGCATGTACAGTTTTTTAAATGTTATAGTCACATTAATTGGGTTCAGACATGGACCCCTTTTTGTTTGGAGGAGGTCTCTCTTTACTTGTAATATCAACAAGAAATGCACCACCATGCAAGCTTGTTTGGTTGGCTGTGAATAAAACAATGAGTTGTTATTTTTAACTACATAGCAATGTATGGGTTTGAGGGAGTTAGTGGTTGTGGTTGGTCTCGCATGAATGCATGTGATTTGTCTCGGTAAAAACAATTGGGTCACATTTGGTGTGCATACAAGGTTCTTTGAATGGGAGGAATAATAAATGTATTGGTTATGAAAATGTATGCCAAGAGTGGTTCATCTTCTTTGACTAAATGATTGAATTAGCACATTATAAATGTGTGTTAATAATGACTAAAGTTGGAGAGTGGAAATCAAGGACTTGGAGAAAAAAACATCAAAATAAAATAGTTCTAAGTAAGCATTGTTGTCAAGGATTTAGCCTATGAATGAATTTACATAGTGGTCATTGGAGAGTTTTTGTAGATGATACACAACTAATTCTTTATGCACCTTTATGACAACTTTTGCTAAAGTTTGCAAGAAAGAAGAATTTTCAATGTAAGAGATTGTATTGCAAAAGTTACACCTTATTACTTATATGAGGATTTTAGGATTTTAAATTTTAGATCTATTGGAGCAAGATGCTCTTGCATTCTTTACTACGTTGATTATAATTCTACAAAATGTGGAATGCATTACAAGGATGTTAGCCAAAAAAGCCAATTCTTCTAATGACACCAAAGATTTGGATTTAATTAATGGTGTCTATAATGTTTAGAATAGTATGGACCATTTTTCCTTATTAATTCTTCATAAATTTAGAACTTTTGAGTTCTTTGTTCTAATGAAAGACAAATACTGCTTTTAGATATTGCATCATTTAATATCATCATTTTTTGACTTTATGATGTTTGAATCTAATAATTAGATGTGGTTAGAATTTTTTTAAATATCTAAATAAAAAATATTATCTATTATTAGAATTATTTGTTTCTATCTTTGGCAAATAAATACTTGTTAATACAAAGCTGTCTTTGTTGTAGTCAAAGTAATATGTGTATTTTGCAGATTATTACAAACAATTTACATATATATTTGTTTATATATTTTGAGATACTTTTTATTAAAAAAATTATTTTATTTTCAATTTTGAAGAATTTTTTGTATTGTGAACATTGAATTGTACTTCAAAAATTGTCTAACTAAAAAAAATAACATATTTACTATTGTGGTTGATTTTGAAAAATAATATAGTTTATATGTTTTAATTAGAGCAATTGGCAAGATCCACATATGTATTACAAACATCTTTACTAATCACAAAAGAGTATTTTTACTTTAAGCTTGGAGATTACATCATGTGGTGTCATGTTACATGCAATAAAAAAAACTCTTATTGGATATCTTTACTGATATGCTAAAAAATACTAATAGCTTAAAATATTACAAATATTATACCTTATATCAACAAACTACAACTTTGAATCATTTATTTGATTGAAAATTATTACAATATAGATTTAACTCCTATTTAATCAATAAAAATAGATATTTTTAATATCCATAGCTAGTAACTTCTTATAATAATCTTCAAAATGAATATCATTTTGCAAAAAAGTAGCTTTATAAGTGCAAGCTTTAAAAAAACAAATATATGATTAAGAATGTATTTGAAATTTTAAAATAATTTTTTGTGAGTTGAAGTATGTAGCTGATTTTCACATGACCATCTTCTCAAATGTAAGTATTTATTGTAAAGTGTTGCATAATATTTTAATTAAAGAATCCATTAACTAAGTAAAAAATTATTAGAGGTGTTTCTACATAAAGACATGGTTCTTTAATTTGATAATGAATTAGAAATTGAATCATTTATATGCAAGCTATTTATCAAAAAAATTAATTAAAGGAATAAAAAATATTAAGAGTTGGATATATATATATATATATATATATATATATAAATTTAATAAGATCAAATATAAAAAATATTTTTATTTTAAGATTTTTTATTTTATTTTATTTTATTATTTTTAACTAAGCATAGTTACTTTCAAATCTTATATAAAATAAAATAAAAATAATGTACTACCTAAATTTTATGCCAAGTTGTTTGTTATAAGATAGAAATTGGATGATCTACTATTTTACTTTTTATTATATAATTTTGAAGTAATAAAGTCTTATATGTGCTACTCTTTTAAAATAACATTAATAAGTTGCTTGTATAGAGATTCTTAAAAATAGTGGTAATCTAGTCTAAAAAATCATGTTTGTATTGTTATTAGTCTTTATACATTGAAATGACTTTTTTACCATTAGATAAGTGGAATTGTTATAGGAATAGAATCCATGCTTGATTGCTTGAAATATTATCTAAAAGATGGTAGCTATAGCTTTTTTAAATAGAAAAGCCACAATTAAATTGTTGTGTATAGAAGTTGCTAACTAATTAAATTAGTTTTTACATCTTAAGATCTTATATATATATATATATATATATATATGTATTATATGGTTTCTATAAATATTTCTATTTTTACTTGAATTTTATATTATCATTTAATTATTAATTAAATTATTTCTCTTTTAAATTTTACATAAGTTTCTTGAACAATAGAGTATTAAGTTGGCCTATACAAATTCATATCTTACTTGTATTGAGGTGGTATGTAGATCCATGTCATTGATACTTCAATGATGTATATACTTGTCTTTGCTCCAAAGACTTTGTTTTTATTTTAAGCCTATAGATGGATTGGTAGAGATGTTAACTAGAGATTTGCCCTAGTTGTTTATTTCATTGTTGGATTCTTCTAAATTAACATCTAATAGTGGTTTTTTGTACAAGATTTTTTTTTTTTTATCTATTAGATTAAAAAAGTTATGGTGATGCAATAATATTATTAAATAAGAAAACTTGAGCTAAAACTGGATATATAATTAAATCCATTCTAAGAGTAAAAATATAATTTCTTTTTAAGACTTTGATGCTTATTTAAATCTAAATTATTAGATAATTAATGCATATATTTTTATAATTATCTATTTTTTTATACTATAATAGTATTTTTATTCAAAATTCTCTTATATTTGAATAAATAAATTAAAGAAAATTAATAATTATTTTGTTTATTTGTGCAAGTTATAAAAATTATTTCTTATCTTTGTAACTTTTTTGTATTAAGTTAAAAGATCTTCTAAAAGTCTCAAGTTCTTAAACTTTAACTTTTCTTGTGAGTTATTGTTAGACCAAATCTACCAATTGCCACAACCTTAATTATCATAATCAATGTAATTCAATTTAATCGAATGATATATTTAAATATATATTTAAAAAATATTTTATTAAAAAATAAAAAATAGAAATAAAAAAAGTATTTTTATTAAACTAAAATTAAAAATAATAAAAATTTAAAAAAATAAAAAAATAAAAAAAATAAAAAAAATGAAAAAAATATAAAGATAAAGTTACTTAACATTTAATAAAAATTATATAATTCAATTTTGTAACTACATATGCTTAAAAAGATCCTATAGTTTATATATATATATATAAGATAACTATTTTTTCATATTAGATTTTAAAGAAATTTCTTACATTACAAATTAATTTTTAAAAAATATCCAAAAACATTCATTAATAAGAAAATCTATTGTTGTATGTGTAGAAATTATAGATGGTCATATTTTAGCTTCTAGTAAGATCACTTATACAACAATTATTTTAAAAGTAAAAATATAAACTCTCTATAGATTTATTATCTAAAATCATATTTAATGCTTTAGATATCTTTAGCATAAATAAGTATAATAATCATATAGATTAGAAGATATAAGATCTTAAATTTTCTAAAAAATTTATTTTTTATTTAAACATGTAAAAATTATTTAAAATTAATAAATTTTATTAGTATTTTTTATATAAGAATTTTTTAAAAATGTAACAATAGATAAAAACTATGATATAATCTATATATTGTCAATACTTAAAATTGTACCATTATAAACTATATTTTTTAAAAAAGATAAGAAACTTAAGGATATGTTTAAAAAAAAAAGTTTTTCAAGTATCAACTTAATAATTTTCTAATCAATCTTTTTAAAAAAACCATAACTATCTTTTAAACCTATTTATGATTCATTTTATTAAATTTCATAATATGATTTTATTGAAAATTTAAATTTTTTGTTTGAGCATTTATACTATTAGTAAAAACGAATCATTGAAGATATATGTTGATTATTATAATTTCAACAAAATAATTATAAAATTAATTATATAATATTGTTAGTTTTAAAACTTCTCACGCAATTTTGTGAGATAAAGTTCTACACCACAATTGATCTTTTATAAGTTTACAATATAATCCAAATTAAATGAAGAAATTAATATGAGATTGTGTTTTGAACAAAGAACATGTATTTTATGTAATATAACATCTTTTTTTATTATTATCCATACAAGTTATCTTTCAAAATTTGATGTATCATAAAATTTTATAAATTTTAAATGATTTTTGTTAATTACTCAAATAATATCTTAATATATTTTTAAAATTTTAATAATATAAAAATTATGTATTTCTTAGTCCACAAAAAATAAGAAAAATTAAAGCATTCTAAAACTTAGAAGTATATATTCTACTAATCTAAAGAATTGCAACATTTTTTTATCAAATAATAAATTTGATACATGAAATTATAAATTATAAAAAACCTATAGTATTTTATAACAACCTATATTTCAATTTTGAAACAATTTTATTTAAACATATCACTATCTTGAATCAATTTTTTTAATGTAATTCTAAATAAGAAGGATATTTAAATTCTTTGTTAAAAATAATTCAAAATGGTCTTTTGATTGATAAAGCTTATAAGAGACCATAAAGATATGTTGAAGATTTTTTTTATTTAACACATACATTGTACTACAAACAATTTTTATAGTCTTCCATATTTCAAACTACTAAAATTTTCTAAGAATTAAACTGTGATATTTTTTATCTAAATTTTTTAGTAGTAGGAAAATTACGACATATTTGTAATATAATAAGTTGCAATAGCATCATCAAAATATAAAAAATAAAAAAAATTAAATTAATAAGGCTATTTTAAAAACTTATATTAATATAAAATATATAAATTAATATGTCATTTTAATAGATCTCAAGACAAATCTTTCATAATTACATATATTTGATTTTTAGATATCTTATATTACTATCTTGGTAATAAATATATTAATATATTTAAGATAGTAGACTACTTTAAAAAAAATTGCATATTTCTTCTTACAAGATAATAATAGATAAAAAAATAAAAAAATAAAAAAATATCATAAAGTTTTGTTAAAAGCATTTATTGAATTATGATATTCAATTCAATAATATAATATTCAATTAAGGTCAATTTTTAATTTATATATTTTAGAAATTAATATTAAAAATATCTAAATCAAATTTTTTATTTTTTTATTTTTTATTTAGAAATAAAGTTTTAAATATAAATGAACTAAGTAAGGATGTTTACTAATATTAAAAGTATATTATCAAGTACCAACATGATTATTAGACATCTTTATTTTTTTTAGATAATTTTTTTATTAACAAAATTGCTGATTCTTTTGTTTAAAAAATACTATTTTAATCCAATGATGGTTTTTTTAAAACCAGAAATACTAAAATAATTAAAATTTAATTATATAATAATAAAATAATCTTAAAGATATATAAAATAATTATAAAATAATCTTAAAGATACATTTTTAAAAAAATAAAAAAAGTATATTAAAATATTAGATAATCAGCTGTGAAAGAAAAAACTAATATTTTAATACAGAAATAAAGTTTGTCTTCTTTGTTGTAAAGTAATGATTAATTGATCATATCAAAAAAATAAACCATCAAAGGTTGCCATATTGAATGAAGGTAACTCTATGGCATGTCTTTTGGACTTATATATATATATATATATATATATATATATTTAAATACATCATATTTGTTATATTTTTCTTTTGAAGTCTTATAAAGAATTAATTGTCAATAGAAGAAAATAAGTATAAATTTTTTTTGTGAAATTTGATGACTTTCACAAATTTGAAGTAGAAGAAATTTTAGATTCAAAAATAATGCACAACCAGATGGAATATTTGGTGTATTGGTGCGAATATGACATTAATAAATACATATAGAAATTATTAATAAATTTTAAAAATATTATATAAAAAAGTATATGAATTTTATTAAAGATATTTATCTAGAAAAAATATTTTTTATCATTTTAATTTTAGTACTCTAATAAATAATCAATAAAATTAAAATGATAAAAAATACTTTATATTCAAAAAATTAAAAATTACTTTAATTTAAAAAATACTTTAATTTATACTTAGAATTTAAAAAATACTTTAATTTATAAAATACTTTAATTTATACTTAGATTTAAAAAATACTTTAATTTATACTTAGAATTCCAACTTTAGAAAAATTTCTTATTATTTAATAATTCTAATTTAAAAAAATTAAAGAACAAAAATTTTTTTTAGAGGAATCTTCAATTTATATTTAAAGTTGTTAAAAATATCAATATAGATTAGATTTACTAGTGATCATTCTATCTTCATATTGGCTATAATTGTTGACTTTAAGATCCAATTTTGTAGTAATAATGAAACAAAAAAATTATCAAAAAATTTAAATATGTACATGGTATTTTAGAATTATGAATTTTTATTTGCTTCTTACAAAATTTGTTGTTAAAAGGAGAATTATTGTCACATATATAAACCTGTAAACCAATTTTTTGCCTTTTAAAAAGCTTTTTAGAATTTTTAATAAAAAATATTAAATTCAACTTCTATAAGAAAGCTTCTTTAGAAAATCTTCTTATGAAGTTTCTTTAATGACTTAGTTGAATTACCTTGTTAAAAAACTTTCTTACAAAAACATTCTAATCCTAAGATACTAAAAATTTAGACCACAAGCTTTTAGACTTACAAATAATTTATTTAGAAGCAAGATTGAAGACATCATCAATCTTGTCAACTCTCCTCTTAAGTCTTGTTTTCTCCTTGCTTAAAAAAGTCATCTTGTATCTTGGCAAAACCATCTGGATATTTCAGTCTATAAGAAAGTACTCACATTTGTTATGAAAAGAAAAGAACTCTAAATAAACATAGAAGTAATTATTATTTTTAAACAAAGAAAAAGGTAGACATGAAGCATGTTCGAGGTAGAATATACGAACATGTTGCATTATTTCCTTCCTATTACTGTCGGTACTCCTGGTTCATTCCTTTCGAGGTAATCGTTTGGAGGAACAGATATAAAAAAAAAAGATTCCAACTTGCAGGAGGGTTAATCTGCACGAACCTATCGCTAATCACGTGCGTGGCAGAAACAACGAAAAAGCCAGACCTTGGAATTGGGCCTCTTTACACATCCCCCCTCGAACTTCTCGGGGGCCGCTGCCCGCTTCTGCCCGTCCCGAATATTCATCCACCCAGCCCCCGCCTTCCCCCGCACCTCATCTCCATCCTCAGGATCCATCGCTTCTGTGCTTCATGGATGTCTGGAGTACTCACTCTCATTTGTGCCATTAAAGTAAGAGAATGATGTGAAGTAAAATTCTCAGAGAAAACATGCAGGAGTCAATGTTTGTGGATGAATGTAGTGTTGACTTTGCAGAACAGTGCACACCGTTTTCCACATGCGAATAGGTATTTTCAAGAGAATTTTCATGGGGTGGAGCCCGTGTACTTTCAACTCACCATGATATTTACACTCCACTTTTTCTTACAAGAAAAATTAAACCTTCAATGAATTAAACCTTGACCCTCTCTCATTTGCTTCTCCATTCTTCAATCAAACAAGCCATCTTCAAATTGTGAGGCCCCTATTAAATGAGACTGAAGGTTGAGTGGAAGCAGAAATCACACAAATGCACAGAGAGTAGCAAGCACAGTGAACCACTCGAGCGTATTTGGCATAGTGGTGGACGGATGTGGCCGGAGGGGATGAACATTCACGGAGGGGGCAGAGGCTACCAACTCCACTCCGCGAGAAGTTCGATGGAAAAGCTTAACGGTCCAGCTGGAATTCACTGAAGGAAGTCAACTATTAACCAGAAAATGACCATTTCAACACGTGATGAATGTGCAGGTAGCAAGTTGCAGCGCTGGAGTCGGCGCCGCTCCGTTTGCGCCGTGCCCCATGTGACGGCTACAAGTTCCCCTACACCGCGTCATGAAAGACTCATAGTCAACAATCCATCAAAAATGTAGCATTGATTCTTTTGTGTTGTTTAATTTCCTAGGCTTGTGGGTATACTGATCTTGTCGATCACACAGGTGGGTGCAGCTCATTCCGCCTTCTTGAGCTTCGTGTACACTGTGTGTCGATAGCTGTAGGTAGAATCGTAAGCCTTGACCGAGGTGGGCCACCAGTTAATGTGCAGGGGGTAGTGAGATCGGAGAGCAAACGTCATGGGGTGCAACTGCTCGAAGACTCCTCCGCCGGAAGAGTTCAGAAAGGCCGTGGGTACCTGGCGAGGTACCAACTCTGAAGGCGCCACAGTCACGTTTGTTCTCTTCAGCGAGGGCAGCTTCTATTATGCTCGCGAAACGGGTATGAGCAATGTGAGCATGCAAGGGCCCATCAACAAATGGAGCGGGGGCAACTTCGACAGTAAGCCGTGTTGTTTTTGCTCCTGGCATTTCGAACTGGAGAAGCCCGTGGAAGGGCCTGACGGACTCACTATGGAGGTCAATGGCGTGAAGCTCTACTACGCTGGCGTTCCCTCCGTTGTCGACAAAAACTAACAATCGAATGGGTGGAGAGAGTAGGTTGTGAAAAGAAACGGAGAGATCATTTGCGTCAGGACATCACAGAAGTATGTGAAAGAGTATGATGAACCCGTAGCTAGTTTAGTAAGTTCTGTAAATCAATAAATCTATAAATCAATTCATTATACATGCACCAAGGAGTAAGCCAGTGTTGAGCGAACGTTGCGAACCAAATGGAATATTCCATTTTCCACTAGATCTCTGTCAACAACATCCAGCATCCTACACGCAGTAAGGTAAGGTTCATTTGAATGTTACGCTCACCTCATCCTTGCATTCAAATCTACTTCATTCCAACACCATGTAAATGCCCGTCATGCTGCAATCCCAACTCTAATACACGTCAGCAGTTGACAGAAACAAGATAGACAATGAAGAGATCCTCGGTCACCATCAACAAAACAGGTTAGTTATGTTCTTCATTGCCTTAATGCTCTTCTGATACGGGGCACTTGAGTTGGAGCCTCACAACTGCTAATCAAGCTAAAAATTCAACAATTAATGATACTCATCTCAAATTATGGCAGGGTTTTTATAGTCAGCTAGGGAATATTTAAACTACCTCCCACCAATATCCAGTAAAACGGCAATATATACTGACTTTTGCAGAAATGGGTGCACGTTTTGTTCGTTTGTTTGGTGTCTGTGACAGAGGTGCAGATGGATTCACTGGATGTTCAAAAGAATGGGAGACATATGAGTCTCCTCACTCAAACAATAGTGGTGGGGATTATGCGGAAATCAATGAAGACGAAAGGAAAAGAAAACAAATAAACAAAAAAAAAGTGTACCCACTGGCGGCACATTGCACTTCCATGCCATCTTTTCCAGCAAGACAAGCTGCTTCTTTTTTGAACTTAACGACAGTTCCACCTTTTGAGCCATTACACCTGTATTCAAAACAGCCTTATAATTAACTCAAACCCTGAGATCACATGCTCATAGACAAAGAACAGGATCCGACCAGAAGTGAACAGAATGCCATCACAATTTCAATGAAAAGGTTACTCTATCTGCGGCTAGAACTGAAATTTCGAACACCCTGCCGTTTAGAACCCAATTTTCAAGCTCACAATTCTCAAAAGCAGCAGGGATGCTTAACCGAAAACATCTCTTCACAGTTCTCTGGTACATTACAAGTAAGAAACATGCAACCATACAACCAGCACAAATCTTTTCCAACTCGAAATCAATTCCTGCACATAAAACCTACGACAACCCTAATCATGTCAGATCAGTCTAAGAAAAGCCAATTTTGTCTCATCAGCGACAAATTGACTTCAACCCAGTTCACCACAGCTTCCCCTGCGCATGCCGAAGCTTCCACTCACAGGATCTCCCCATATCTTGATTGCATTAATCCTGGATACATCATTTGACACAACGCCCAGTCTTGAAACAAAACAAGCAGAGATTGCAAAACATGCAATCTGAAAGCCACTCCAAACCAGATCAACTTCGGACAAGAAGCCTAACCAGCTGTTTGCAAAAAAGGGAAAGATTGGAGCTTGCCTTACAAGGTAGACTAGAATGCAGAGGCTGCCTCAGAAATTTGACAACAAAGGTGTTGTGCCATAGCTCTGTGAGACGAGTGAGGCTGATGTGAGGAGTCTCTGATCCAGGCAATCAGTCTATGCCAGTTAAGTTGCAAATTAATACAAGTTTGACAAAATCAATGCTGTATTGAAACCTCCCACATTCCCTCATCAGTAGGGGAAGCAGAAGAGAACATATTGGACAAAAAAAATACACTTGATGTCTGATTTCTACATTACAGTTGATCGATGATTTCTACAGAGAATGCAACTTGCACAGAGAGGAGCTGGAGTTGCATTCTCCTTCTCCCTTTTTAATTATGAGAAAGCAAGCTTAGAGCCATGTTGCAAAGGTCCAGTTTTTCTTTTTTAAGAAATTATTTTCTGTTCTTATTAGGTTGTCATTTTAGCGGTTTAGAATTTGGAATGGTCTTACGTTACCACTGGATGGCTAGTTGCACCCGGAAAATGTAAATAGTATTAGAAATGTTGACAATTCAAATCCCAATCTCAATCATGTTGGATGAATTCTTGTATAAGGTTTATCATTACTATGTCAAAATAATTACACGAATTACAAGATAATTTAAGTGATTTTCTTGTCATCTTCTTCCATCTATTGATAGTCCTTTAATTTATTATTTCATTGCTAATCCATATTTGGTAATATGTAGAAGTGAACATTAGTATGCTCAAAATTATGTATATATATACATATATTAAAAATTATATATGTATATAATAAAAATTAAAAAAATCTAAAATCTAAAACAATGAATTTATATTTTACTAAACTCTAAATCCTAAATCCTAAAATATTTGGTTTAAATGCAAAAAACTAATTGTATTAAAAATACTAGTACCATTTATAATAAAGCACTAAATAATTAAATATGCACAAATTTTATATATCTTATTGGTAGCTATAAGATGCAAGTCTTCAACATAACAAGATATTTAAAACAAGTAATACAATAATATTAACAATTATCACACCATTTTTCTAATAAAATTTATTTTACTTGTCAAAATTTGTAACATAGATGGTTTTTACGTTCAAAACTGTTTTATTGTGTAATATAGTAAATTAAATAAAAATAGTAAAATTAGATATACTAACTAATTTTTATTTATTTATTTTTCTTGTATTTTACGCATGATTTGATACCATAGTGGTTTAAATTGTTTTTACAACTAAGTATCATATAAATTTCATTAGCTTGGTGCAGCTAAGAATGTGTATAACTCGTTCAAAATTCTTGCATTTTTTTTTTCAAACATAAATAATATTAGTGTACTAAAATATCATTTAATTTTTTAGATTTTAAAATAATGATTACCATAAATTAGTGATAAGGATTAATATTTTGATAATTTGGGGGAAAGATGCCACTTTTGGGGGTCTTCCAGAACTGGAATAGCTGTGAGGGGGTCTATCAGTCTTTTCTTCATGCTGAACGCTGGAAATCAGTGTTTTCTTCGGGAGTCGGTGACGACGCCAATGAAACGATCTTCGCAGTTAGATTAGCACGAGTTTCTTTCGCAAATCTCTTGCTAAATTCATTTATTTACACACTGACGTGAAAGCCTGCAACGGGAGAGTTCGTGTTGTTTGGATGTGAAGGTTTTGGGGAGTTTGAGATGTGTGGGTGTGTGGTGGTCGCAGTTATCGTTATTGTTCGAGCATTTCAGTTCATGGGAGTGGAGTGGAGTGACAATGGGATGGCGGAAGAGTAACCGGCCAAGACCTAATTAATGTTGTTAAATTTGGATTTTATGTAGAAGAACAAAGAGTGGTGGTTGCCGCGATCAGTATCGACGCAGTTGTTTTCAGCGAATTGTAGTTGTGGGGTATGACTTTGGAATGTGGGCTGCTAAGGAAAGGTGAAAGAGGAAAAGAACAAGGAGGCAGCAAGTGGATTTTGTGCTGAGCTGAGGTGCAGACCCTTTGGGCCTGGAAAGATGCACATTAGAAAATTAGCGTGTCGTTCGGGTGAAACAAGGTACATCAAGTTGCCAGAGCTAGGGAGTAGCAGCATGGACGTGCCTGAGATATGAGATTGTGAAAGCTTCTGTATTGTGTGTTGTGGGGTCAATACTGGCAATGGAGCAAAGCTGCCGAGTATCAGTGCACAGGTCCCAATCTATCGAATACGTACACTTTGCACGTGAGAGCCTCCAGCTTCCCTTGTAATTGCAACATAAGTTGAGTTAGTCGTGCCTGTTCAGTAATGTCATCATGTGTTTGCGATTGGCTGGGATATGAACGGGTTTGCTGAAATTATGTGGGAATGCTTTCATGGGGACAGATTTGAGGGTGTTTTATTACATTTGTTTGAATACTCTTGTGAATGATTGCTTTGATGTTTGTTTGCAGGATGCTCGTTTGAGGAGCTTGGATTACCTTCTTCTCGAGAACTTCTAAAGATTGAGTTTGGATTTCTTATTGGCAACTTCAGAACGTGTGCTCTGCATGTAAACTTGAGTTCAGTCTTAGTGATAATCACTTTGAAGATGATTGAAAGAAATGAAAGTAACCATCATATTTAGACAATGGCTTTTTTCTCCTTATTGTTAAGGCAACATTAGTACTACGTTTCTGACCGTCGATTCTGTATCTACAGGTGTGAAGAATCCTTGTGGGCATATCCTTTTGGTCTGGACGTCAGTTGCAGTGCTCCTTTGTACATTTCTTATCTTTTTTGGTAGATTTGAGGGGTAGGAGGCTGAATTGTCTTCTTGAAGACTGTGCATCAATAATTGCATTAAATGTGATGCATATTTATGTACAAGAAAATTTCATGTCTTTTAAAACCCAGAAGTATATTAGTTTGGCTTGTTAAATCGTGGATTTGATTTAATTCTTTGGATAATTTAGGAGCCATCGTTTATCAAAGCATGTAGCAACGTACAAAAGTATATGCACATGTTATTGATGTGGAAGTGCGAAATGGCCTAAGTATCTCATTTTAAGTAAACTGAATTACTTGATGAATCGTGGGGTATAAACTTACTGTTGAAGGTGAACAGGTGAAGGAGAGAGTATAGAGCAGTTGTGGAAGAAGTATTTTATGAATTCTTCTCAGAGGTGGGACAACACAATCGTTAAGGTATGTGTAGATTGCGGATTTGGATAGGAATCATCAATAACAGTACTAGTTTTTGCGAAATGTCTGAAAGTTTTAATTAGCTAAATTTGTGAACTGTCTCTCATATATTTCACCATCATTGGAGCTCTAAGGATTAGTAAAATTGCTGCTATATCAATTATACTCAACTTGTTTTTTGAGAACTTCTTAGTATGTTTTGAAATTGGATGCGCATAGGAAAATCCCAGAGCACCTGATTTTGAACATAAAATCACTGGGCAAGCACTTTGGGATTGTTAATCCGTTAACTACATATTGGGTAAAGGAAATGCTGAAAGACGTGAAACCTCCTTCCTCCATTCTAAAACAAATCTCTGCAACATCTATGCTGCTGCTGGCAAGTGGGATCTGGTGTCATTGGTGCGTAGTATGATGCAGGAAAGAGGTATCCGCAAGGATCTAGATCGCAGCTGGATTGCAATTGACTACAATATTTATTACTTTAATGTAGGAGATACATCTCACCATGAAGTGAAGGGAATTTATACAGTGCTGCATAGTATGGTCGAGAATCTAAAAGCTGAAGGTTACATTCCTGACACCAGGTTTGCATTGCGCAACATAGATGAGGAAGACAAAGAAGGATCACTTTGCTCTCATTTTGAGAAGTTTGCTATTGCGTATGGGTTGATGCATGTGGCTTTTTGGAAGCCAATTCAGAACCTTCCGGTGTTCACAGATTATCATACAGCAACTAAGTTTATTTCAAAGGTCACTGGACGAGAGATTGTAGCCAGAGACGCTAACCTCTTCCACCATTTCAAAGATGGCGTATGCTCTTGTGGCGATTACTGGTGATCAGGTGGGTACTCCAGTTTGCATCGTAACTTTCGGAGGTCCTACTGTTAACATAGAGCAAAGACCGTATTTATAATCTGTTTTGAGTCCTTATAAGAGCGAGGGTGGCTAGAGAGAAATGGCTCTGCCAAAGTCATTCGTTTCGTTCCGCTTGGGCAAGGTAGGCTGCAAAGATTTACTTAATTGTGAAAATCATTGATGCGATCCAGTATTTGTTTTTATGTTTTTTGTCCGGTGTAGCATGCATTGCATCATTAAAGACGGACATCCAAAGATTTTCCAGAAATATCATAGAACTTGAATTCTCTACTGAACATTTCCTGAACATTCCTATGGTATTCTCTACTGGATGCAATTTTCCCGTATTATTCTATGAGGTAATCCCCTATATTAGTTCTGAATCAAATTGTACAAGTTATATTAGATTCTGAAAAGATGGAATATGTGTTGGTTGCAGGTTACAGGACATATTCAATGACAAGGTGCACTGAGTATTGCTGTGGTAAATTTCTGATGTAAATTTCCTACATCAATACTCAGTGATATTCTTGACTGTAGTATCCCAGAACTGCCACATAATGTTGTGAAGATTCCTGATGTGTTACTGATTGTGAATGTCAGTGCACGAGGCTCTTCAGTGCAGCAATTACTTTTCACCCCATCACTTCCTACACTACCTACTTCAGGTAGATATATCAGGTTTGGCCTCTTCTTCAGAGATTGGACATTTGGACCATGTGTGTGACAACAAAGATTCATCTGACATCTTCGCTTCTGATTTTGACAGTGCGTTCAATCTGCTTTATGCTCAAGACACTTCAATGAGTCGAGGTCTGTAATTATTGTCATCTTAGTTTGCAATGCCTCCAAGAACGAAGGAGATCTCAAGACCAGTAACGGCTCTGCAACCACCGGCTCATGGCTTTTAAACAAAGGTGTAGTTTTCGTAGAAGTCACAGTAGTCCTATGAGTTCTAGTAGACTCTTTAGCCCAACCCAGTTGATCGCCAACCATTGGTAAACCCTGCAAAAGCATATGATAGTGAGAAATGGTTTATAAAAGACCTAACTATATTTCCACGCTGCAACTTACCAGGGATGTTTATGAGCATCTTTATTTTGCTGTATTGTCATTCGTACTTCAGATTAGTTCTCATTATATGTGGAATCAAAAGAACTAGTTGTCAACTCAACATTCTGTCTGGAAAAATGAACAGTGGTTGCCTACCAGGTCCTTCTAACATGACCCATTAACCATTTCTCAGCTTGCATTAGCAGCATCCTATTTAAAGAAACCCACTGAAAAAACCAATACGTTTGTTATATAATTTTTGGTACTATGTATAATTACGCACGTATATATTCAGTCTAACGTCTAATTTTACGATTTTATTAAATTATTCCCGTTTTATTCTGAACAACAAGTGGAACAAATTAGAGATTTTTTTTAATAAATATATCTAGCGAGAAAACGTGAAAGAACCTATGAATACATGTTGAATTGAGTCGATGTAAGTTAGAAGAGAAGAAGATGAACACTTTGACTTGTTTACTGTGAAAAACAAACATCGAATGGCAACATAGATTTGTTAACGAAAAGAAGACAACAGACCATGAGTTGATTCTTATTGTATCCATACAACAGTGCCCTGAAGGTTTTGATTTACATTTCTATGATTATCTGATGGAAAGTACGTAAGTAAATCTGAAAGTGCAAACTCCTTAGCAATGAAATATTTACAGCAAAATTGTTTATAAATAATCAAACATTGCTTGTATTTCAACAAACCTGTTATTAAATGTTCTTTAAATTTGGAAGCAAAATATAGTAATATTTAAAAACCTGTATTGAAATATTGAATTTCTCTTGTGTGATCGATTTGCACCAAATGAAAATTCAGATTTTTCTTGTGGATTGTAACAAATAACAAGATCTGTTCCACAATATCCACCATACTTTGTTTGCCAAATAAAATAATTTTTTGAACTATAAACTAATTATCTTAAGACCATGATATTGATTGATACAAACTGAGAAAAAAAAAAGAAAAAGGGACAAAATGAAAAGAAGTTCCCTTTAAGATTACACTGATGGAACAAAGAAAATAATTATGTCATTGTGAAAGCAGTTTTGCATTATACATAAGAACACAGATCTGCAATGCTTTACAGATTGTAAATGAGATAGTACATTGAACATTTCAAAGAAAAAATTCCAAAATGCTTCATTTCACACAATTTATTAAAATAACAAGAAAAAATTACTCTTATTGTAGAACTGCAGAAGGCATAGAATTCTTCTTAGCTGCAACGTTGGTCCCAAATCCTGTAAGATGCTTTCTAAGCAGCTGCTATGGCATAGATCACTTTTGAAAGTACTTCAATAAACATACACTGTTTACAAAAAAGTTTTTTTAATAACTTGCACTGGGTGTAAATTATTTCTTAAGTATTTGGATGTAATTGGTGAAAAAAAAGTAATTGAACAAGTGATATCAAACATATTACATATTAGAATCTCCTGTGACATATATACATACATAACAAAGTAAATAAAAAATAAAAATGAAATGACTTATTTTAATATTGTATATAATTGATGGTAGTTATTGCATATTTCTTACGGAGTTGTTTAGATTTCAAATTTTATTATAATGTTAAAATATTTTTATGTGAGAAATTTATTGAATCTAGATTTTTTGTGGTTGCATAAACTATATATATGCGTATTTAAATATAATTTTTTCTACTTTTATAATTTTAATTTTATTTTATTTTATTACCACAAATTAGTTTGCAAAAACAAAAGATAAAGAAATTAAAACTTCATAAATTAGTAATCAAGATATTAAGTGCTCATCTATATAAAAATAGATTAATGATATTAAAATTTAACTATAATCTTGTAATTCAAAAAAACTTAAAATTAAAAATATAAATTGATATGTTATATTTATTTCTTTAATTAAATTTTTTATACATAGATTTTTATTAAACTAATTATATAAATAAGTAAATTTATCATAAATTTTTATTTCTATTAAATTTAATAAGATTTAATAGTTATTATATATCATTATATATATTATTAGTATATATCCAATACCTTCTTTTCTATTGTTTATATTTCAATATTCTAAACTCTTAGAATTTTTATACCAATAGTTAACTTATTTAATATTGGTTATAGGATTTTTGTTAATTTAAAAGTCTTAGAATGATATTATACTCTTATATAATTTACTTATACTTATTAGTATTACCATCCTACCATTTACTATCAATGGTGACTCTTTGAATTCTACAAATTATTTTATTTGAGTAGTGACGGAAAAAAGGCAACAACTCTTATGGTACATCTTTTAAAGGTTGCATGCAATACCAAGAAAACAAAGATCCAAGACAAATTAAAAAGTCTTAGAAGTCTTGTTATAATAAAGTATAATAATAGTCTTTTAAAATTATTTTATATTTAGGATAATTTTAAATTTTAAAATTAGAAATAATCTTGAAAAATCATAATTTATTAAAAAATAGAATTTTAAATTTCATAGATAATACTAAGGTAAGAATTAACATTTTACTTCAGTAAAATATCATAAGAATATTTTATAATAAATTTATTACAACAACTTGCAATAGGATTTTGCCATAATGATATTTAAATAACTAGATGATTGGCAAAATTATATAAATAACTTTCTAGATAAAAGGTGTTAAGTTGGTCTAATTTTTGTTAGTGCAATGACTAATAGTTTAGTATTCAAAAATATAATTTGATATTATTTTAAATAAAAAAATCAACCAGATTTCAGAAAATTTCACCATATGTTTGGTTAACTTCAAAAAAATAATTTCAATAAAAAATAAATAAGTTGTGATAGAAATATCATCTAGATAGAGGTGTTTTTATATTAAAATGTTGGTTTTATGTGACCATGTCATGATCAATTAATGTTTTCATGTTTTTATTTTATTTTATTTTTATTAATATATTATAAGTTTGGAGGATTCCTAAAATAACTTACTCTTTGGGTAAAGTTGACACTTTTTAAAAGGAGGTGAAAAAAAACACTCACACAAAGCTGTTATCTCTTTTCTCCACCAAAAGTATCAACACTTCTAGTGATAACTTTTTCCTTCTTGTTTAACTTTTTTCCTACAAATTACTTAACTGATTTCTAAATACTAGATAGTTCTATGTGAAATTATGCTTTTATTACTGAAAAGCATCAAGTAAGTTAATGTTTTTACAAAGCAAAAATTCAAAACAGGAAATAATAAAGAGTTTTCTGAAACATGTGTAGTTGAATCAACTTAGATAGCTCTTTAGTTTGAAAGCTGTTTTTAACTCAATTATGAACTGGACTGCATCTGGGTGTTTCTTAAGATGAAAAATGCTTATTCTTCATGCTGCTTCGTCTGGGGTCCAGTGCTGTGAACATTTCCAAATCTTTGTGCAGTCCTTTAAGAATCTAGAATGCAATTGTGCTACTTTGCACATTCTATAAAGCATTAAAATGTCGGTTACACAAGAGCTAGAGACCCTTAAAAAGGAGTCATGTCAGAGAAACAGCAGGAGATTCGAAGTTCCTGCGTCCATTTCGATGACAAGTGGTGGTGATATCTCGACTCCAGCACTCATACTGTTAGATTCCCCGGTACATTGAGGCCTCGTTCGCTTCTAAGCGGCACTAGTTTAGAATCAGACACTGCTCAATTTCACTACCTGATGACTGGTGGGCTCGTCCGTCTGCGTGAGTTGCACGCCCCTGGACTTGTGTTAACCAGTGCAAATCTTTTCTGACCCCACCCACTGAGTCCACAATGGATCAGAGAAGGGGAATTCAGTCGGGGAAATTGTTCTCAGTTTCTCCTGCAGGTGTTAGTAATTGTAACATTCCATTTTGTTAACGTGGGCCTTGCTTGTTGTTGTCGAGGGATAGCTCAAGTTTATGTCAACACACCTGAGCTTCTGATATTACCGTGCAATGACCTATTCATCTACAAGGTAAATTGCCAGTTTCTGAACCTCTAAAACTCCCCGTTGTTATCCATTCGCGCGTAAATGATGCAATGGGGTAAGTTATACAAAATGGAGGGTAATGATTTGTAGAGATTTCCCTTAAAGATTCTATCATCAGTAGTATTGCGCAGTGGATCCAGTCAGAAAAGCTAGTTTTTGTTGTTGACAAGTTCAGGAAAAGTCACGCACTGAATCGAGTACTGCGATCGAATCAACCTCTTTTTCAACCTCGATCATGGACTGATTCTGGCTTATGTATTCCTCGCCTGTGCCAGTCTCATTAATTCGATTTCTATCTACTTCTACAAAAGATGTGAGGTGGCTCTGCCAGGGACTGCAGATTGGTCATCCATCATCAAGCATCAGATGAAGACAAAGATTCCATATCAATGATCAGGCACATTGCAAGTTTCAATGGGTGGTAAAGACCTTGTTCTACAAATGGTCAAAGTACTTGGGTACTAAGTCATGAAGCCCTTGAAATCATGGCACGAGAAAGCATAGGATGCACCACTGAGAACAAAAATGTTATAGATTGTACTGCGCTCTAATAGCAACTGCAGCTCCGGGGTAGTTCAATCAAGATAATACTAACTGCCCAGATACAGTACCAGTGGGAACAGGAGAGCGCTATTGATTAGATTCTCAAATGTGAACCCAAATCGACCACCTGATGAAGTTGCAAAGCTAGTACAAATTGCGTAGGCTTTAATTAAAAGATTTCGATCCGAGTCGCTCAATACTATAATTTATTAGGATAAGTGATCAGGCCGAGCTCGACGTGGCCGCTCAGAAGCTCCACAATCTTGGTTCCCAAGCGTATGCCGAAGTGCCCTCGTCGCTGTCGTTAGCGGAAGATTGCAGCGAGTCTACCATGGAGTTTGGCATCTGGTCGACTTCTATGAATGAGGACAGATACTGAGGACTGGTTCTGTCATCACCTTCCATTTCGACGTCTGAGATGTCAGTGCAAGAGGCGGAAGAATTCGGTAACCAGCAAAATTCTGAGTCGCTGGAGGCCGGAGCTGACGTCATTGGGATGATGTCCTCGTGGCCACAGGATCGACTCATGTGCTGTGGCAGGTGATGGTTCCTTCCGCTTGTAAAAGTAGCCAGGTTGTAATGAGTGCCATTGCCTAGTAAGTGCTGATGATCCAGTGATGAATTGGTACCTTGATCTCGCTGATGCAAAGAATGTGTTCGTGAATTTGTGGCAAATGTGTGACACCGGGATCGATCACGGCTTTGCGACTTCATCTGCCGCGAAATGCATTGAGCAGCTTCAATCGCTGCAGCTTGTATGCTCTTGTCCGACAAGTCCTGGGGCCGCGGCAGTGAGCTGACCAGATTGGGGAAGTTTAGCTGTGCATCAGCTCCTCGTAAAACTAGAGCTGCTGCCATGAGCAAGTACCTGAAAATGAGGACTTTTCTACAAAAAGCATCTAAAACAATTCTTGCAGATTCCCATCAGAAGTTATTAAAATTCGCTTTTTAGATCTACTTCAACACAGACCCTCAGAATTACTGCACCAAGTTCAGTAATCCACACTTTTGAAAAGTATAAAAACTGGTTAACTTGCGGAAAATGTTCACCAACCTACCAATGCAGAATGCATACTATACTTAATGTTGAATCGAGGAATGATCAAAAGTTAGTAAATTAAATACCAGTGTCGTAGGCTGTAGCTGCCATTTCGGCAGTGTCAAACGATCCCAACCAAATGCGAGACTTGGACTTGGGCTTTCGGATTTCCGACACCCAACTCCCCCATGGCCTCCTCCTCACCCCCTTGTACAGTGGGTGGTTCGAATCGCCCAGCTCTGTGCCCAGCTTCGTCTCCTGTTGAGCTTGGCCGCCTCCGATCATTCTTCCGTCAACCTAACTGCCTGTCCTATTCGGTGTGTTCTGGCAGCAAGACAATGGGAGGAAACTCTGCTTAAACGCGTGGATTTTGGTACGATTGTCGCGGTCGGACGATTAAACGAATACCTAGATACACAAAGTACTCCTTTGGAAGGACTGCACTAGGGAACTGCCTGAAGCACCAAGCTGCCCGACTCCATGACCATCAACAGTAGTGCTACAAGTCGAAGAGAATGTTTCAGCTTGTGTCGGATGCTAATAAATCTGGCGGTCTTCTTCTGCATGCATCGATCTTCTCAAAGTGAGTCACTTCCTTGTAAAGTCTAGTGACAGATTTCGTTTTCGACTACTTCGCTGGTGAAATTATTTATGCTCTCTAGATCTCATGGATTTCTCCTCCAGGCACTTTTCTTTTGCTCTGATTGAATCGGGGAGTACTAGTCTCTCCTCTCTGCGGCAGTCGATGATCTTCGACTCCAGGACAAGTGTCTGATGTCTGACACCACTGATTACGTCTTGCCCAATGAAGGTACCCTTGGTGGCCAGCGCGTAACATACACACCTGGTAAATCAACCGACAAGTGAATCTTCGCATGTTGGCTCTGTCGCCATTGGTTCAACATTATACATGCAGCTCAAAACCAACTTCTACCTTCCCAACTTCCGCAGTGATTAACCACAAAGAGCTATATCTATATTCCATTCTATGAATTTCTCCTCTACTCCCGTATATTTCCTTGGGTTCAGCCTGCCAGAAACTAGATTACTTTGTACAAAATATCAGCTTTGTATCTCATAAGACGTCGGAGATCACGACTAAAAAAACCTACCTGCAACCGTTGCACGACTTTCTCCGCAAGTCTGACCCACAACTAATTCAAAGTGCGTCAGTTACATTAAAATCGACCGTGAAGTTGCCTGGAGCAGGTGAAAATAGACTAAACAAAATTGGGCTACTACGAGATAACATTAACCATCAGATTTTTCTCCTGCTCAACAGAGAGCATGCGGTCGATGACGTGGCCATCTGCACGTGTTATAATTTAAATTATTCAATAAGAGTGTTCAAGTATGATAAAGTTTGGACGCCGCGTGATCAATGATCTCCACCATTTAATCGATCGAAATTCATGTCAACCTGACCCATTCATAATGACAACATAATTACCTTGCACATATATAACATTATCGGGGACCCACAAGTTTGTATGTACTTGCCAGTGGCGACTGTTAGCTGCAACTTTACAGTTTGAATTCATCGCGACAATAATTCAGACGGGAAACACATATCCCATGCAAATGATATCTTATATTTTTGCATTCCTATATGGCAAGGAGTCTGGAAGGATTGGCTGCAGGAACCAGGTGCTAGACTAGCTGCGGGTAAGTACTGCCCTAGTGCTAAAAGAATTATGTCTCATCCAATGGTGGGTGGAGAAGATCTCTTAGGAAAGCTACAGGTTATTTACCATACGCACGCGCACAAGGCGCGGACAGAGAACGAACGGTTCAGGTACTTCGACAGGCGATCATTTCATGAAAGTGAGGGGCATGGGGGAGAGAAGGAACGGCGATCCTGCATCATGACAGAGCTGCCGCTCATGATGCCTTGCTCACTGATTGTCATCTACACTTGAGATCAGGTACAACTAGTGCACTAAAGCGATTCGGGGTAGTGTCACCGAAGAAACTCGCAATGATTATGCCCCAGTGGTAGGGCACAGCTAATTCTCCCTATCCATCACCTCAGAATTATAAATCGTGGACAAAATCCCCTCTCGCTTTTGTCAATAATTCTCCATAGTTTTATCCCCATGATTATCTGCACTATGTTGGAATGTCGCAGGCCGATCTCTTTTGAGCCTCTAGTGCTGAGTTCCTCCCCTCCTTTCCCCCTCGTTGAACCGCGCAAATCTGCTTTCCACTCTCGTTGGCGACTCTTCAATCGCTATTCAGGAATCTTCTCGCGCAATCTCTAACTGTCATCCTGTATGAGTTCACGGTGCTACTCGCACACAACCAACTTCAGAATCTCACCTAGTCACCATGGCCGCGTTACAGCTACAACATAAAAGCACAGACATAGTTCTTGTGAACTCTAGATGGTTTCCGCCTTGCTGCAGCAGCCATGGAGGGAATCATCCCGCCCAACATATTCCGAAGCTGACTTTCCCAATTTCGGCGTCCTTCCAGTAGCTCAAAAATTCATCCCAACAAAATCCCGAGTCCACTCCAACTACCTCTCCAAAACCAAACCATGATGGCATGCCAGGGATGCCCTTTCCGGCGAGTAATCCCGATCATGAAGAGGCAGACCTCCACCCATGAAGAGCAATCTACATCGAACTCAGGAATTCTTCTAACCGCGGCGACAGCGATGATATGCATACTAGACCTTGAACCAGGGAATATGACCTAACTCAACAAGGCCACGCTCAAGACCGAAGTGCAGTAGGTGCAATCGATGGCGAGGCGGCAAGCGGCGCGAGCAGCGCAAGCGGCTTCAACCAGGATCGAGTGAGAATATGAGCGGAGCGTGAGCGCACAGATGCACCGGGAGGTTGTCGCCATTGTCGACAAGATGATGCAGGGAGGCATCGAAAGCCAGGGGATTGGGAGACAGCTCCTTGTTGTTTGTCTCCTACACAAAACTTTTCTTTCATTATATGTGTTATGAGACTTAGCCATTGGAAAATATAATAATGTAAATTATGTTTTTTCAAAATATTATTTTGTTTATTGTATTATTCTTCCTCACTTTTTTTTTGCTTGTTTGTACTTACCATTGAAATTTGTCATTTTTAAACCTTGATTTTTGCAACAATCAAGATCAACTTATATTTTAGTAATACACACAAGATCATGAACATTTTTTTTTTAAAAATTCTTAATAGCATTTTTTTTTACAGACTATTTTTAAAAAAATTCTATTAACTAAAAAAATATATTAAAGATGTGAATGAATTACCTTATGTGAATGTCATAGAATATGGCCTAACTTGATGCCTAAATGTGCTATTGATGGAAATACATGACAGTATTAGAGTTCATAATTTGGACTATATATTGAAGCTAGAAATTGTTTTGCAACATTTCACAACTTTGCACCAAAAGCTTGCAAAGGCATGTCTACCATTAAAAGAAATGATGAACTTAATAAGATAGTTACAAATTTTTATATTGATTTGTTATATTGTTTCTAACCATTACAATGCATATCAAAACTACTAGCCAAACCATAGTGTTGGTATGTATATATATATAAATATATACATGGTTTTAAATATTGTTGAAAAAAGAAGATTTAATTGTATTTTTGATCTTGGCATCTTTAGTAGATATTTAATTCATTATATATAAATATATATATATATATATATAATGAATTAAATATATATATAGATATTTAAATTTCTATATATTTTTAATATGTTATTACAATCTTAAATATTAAATACTTGAATTGAATCCAACTTGGTACAATAGTTGTAATTGAGCAAAACTATTTAAAATTAAGTAAATAAAATTTTAATATTTCTAAAACAAAATCACTACATACAATGTAAATATGTTGTGCATCTTAAATATATAATAGTCATATTAAAAAAAAAGATATATATATATATATATATATATATAATTTTTTAATTAAATTATTTATTTTAAAACAACTATATTTTAGTATGAAATTATTTCTGATATGAACATGCATCAAATATTTTATAAAATATGCTCTAAAACTAACTTTATTATGCATAGAAACTATTTATATTGATAGATGTACAAAGACATAAAGTGCACAAAGTTTTAATAAAATATAATTACATATAAAAGTAAAAATTCTAATATATTTTTTTGATGATTAATACAAAAGTATAAGATGTGCACATTCTAATTAATATAGTCTTAGTAATAAAAAAAAAATTTGTGATGTTATTTACTATCTTATCATTAGAAAATAAACTTTTTAATTACAATAATGAAGATTAATTTATTAAATTTTAATACAAACTAAAATCTTTTATATATGATAAAAATAAAATAAAATAAAAAATATTTTATTAAAACTTAAAAATAGAAGAGACCAAAAAAACTAAGATTGAAGAAGAGATAAAGACCAAACAAGTCTAAAAAGCTATTTATTTAGAAGAAAATTATAGAAAGAGTCAAAATAATTTGAAACATACATATCTTTAATATTTCTATATATATATATATATATATATATATATATACATATATACTTTAAGAACATGGTTTATTTCAAATAAATAATTTTGGATAAAAAAAATTTCCTAAAGATTTCTAAATAATATTCAAATAAACTTGTAGCTACTAAAAGAATTTATTACACTCTTTTTTTTTCTTTTTTTTCTTTTATCTTTATATGAATTATCATTTAAGAAATTATTATCTTTATATATATATATATATATATATATATATACACACACACACACACACTCAAGTTTATGTTATTAAATATAATTGAATTTCAAAAAATTATAAAAACATCATGAAATAATTAAATTATCTTAAACATAAAAATCTATATGTGTTACATAAAAATATATGAATAGAATAATAACCAATCTTACTAATTATTTCTATATTTTATAGATATAGATATATATATATAAACACTAATTTACTGAGATTTAAGAATATATGAGAATAATCATAATATTTTCAAAAAAATTGAATTGGTATATGAAAAGTAAAATTTAAATAGCCATGAATAATTTATTGCAGATTAATACAAAATTATGAAGGTTTGTTGCCATGTTGCATAATTATTGGTCTTAAACTATATTGATAATAATTTAAAATATATTCAATTAATTACTGAAAAAAATCTTAAATATAATGTATTATATCTTAAATAAATTATTGTTTATAACTAGTGTTTAAACAAAAATTTATAATAAATCTCATAATTAAATCAAATGGATTTAAATAATTTCTTATATAATATCAATTATCCTATTAAATATTTATAAGATTATTTATAAAGATTAGAACTATTTTCAACTATTATCTTATGAATCAATTCTTAACATAAATTTCAATTAGTTTTTTATAATCATAATATTATTTATAATAAATAGAACTATTTTAAATGAAATCTTTTAATTTAATATAAAACTATAGTGTAAAATAACCTTCCTCAAAGTGATTTATTTTTATTACAATCCTTTGATTTCTTCTCAATAACTTTGTTTTAGAAGACTTTTAATTTAAAGCTTCTAAATATGTTATTTTTAAAATAAATATTTTAAAATTTTAATTGAATATTCTTCATCATGCCATAAAAAAATTGCATATTTTTTAGAAACATTATTCTATCAAAAATAAAATATAAATTTGATTTAAATTTTAAAAATAGTAAATAATTTTATTTAAATTTAAGTATAAATTTTAAATTAACCTATATAATAAAAAATTTAATTTAATTTAATACATGATTATTTTATACAAAAATCACTCATTTTTATAATTTATATTTCACAAAAACATATGCAAGGTTTTTTTTTTCTTGATTTAATTATCTTATTAATATATAATATAAACTAAAAAATATTTTTTTTATTCTATAAATTATAAAAATAACTTGATTAAAAATTTATAGTTTATTTTAAATCATATGCAACTTTTGTATTTTTGTTAAATCTTCAATGAAGTCAAAGATATAAAAATAAATATTTTAGCAATAAATTAGTTTTAGCAATAAATTCTACTTCATTAATAAATTCAAAATTTATAATTACACATCAAACTAAAATTATTACATGGGCCAATTGATTCTTTTTTAATAATATTTTTTTTAAAAAAACCAAAATTAAGTATTATAGAAGAAAAAATAAATTCATTACCAAGTTTTTTTAACCATAATGTATACTTAGTTGCTTTTATAATAACCATATATTTTGCTTGTGTGGTTAAAAAAGCTATGGTAGATTGTAAAGTAGATTTTTAGCTTACATTTCCATCATCCATTATAAAGACATAATTTGTAGTAGACCTTTTCTTATCCAAGTCTCTAATAAAATTAGTATCAATAAATATTGTAATGTATCATCTTCTTTCATACTTTCTATTAATAATAATATAAATATTTATATTATTTATTATATAAAAAAGTATCTATTCTATACTTTTTTTATATCTGCTATGTATATGCTAACTACACTTACAACAAAGAAGATATCTAATCTAATATGCGTTATCACATATATAGAATACTTATGATATCCAAAGTTTGCATCTTTTATAATTTCTATAGATATCAATATCTAAAATTCTTTTATTAGATCTTAAATATTTTGTATTAATTATTTTGCTTAATTGTCTCTTTAATCTTCTAATATTTGAATTCTTCTTTGCTTCAACCAATATCTTATAAACATAGAATATAAATATAATATAGCCAAATAAGCTTATTTTTAAAAAATAAATAAAATACTAATAAGAATCAATTTTACTCCAAATGTCTTATTGCTTTATTATGAAAGTATCAAATTTTTCCTAATATAGCTTAAGATTCAACTTCAAATTATAAATTGACTTCTTTAACTTACTTACAAAGATCTTTTTTTAAATCTTTTAAAACCTTCAAACTAATATACGTAAGTTTCTTCTTCTAATTCTTTATATGTAAAATTTATAATAATAAAAATAAATAAATAATTTAATAGATAATTTTAATTTTTTTTATACAAGAAATTTTTTATTTTTAATATATATACTTGACAAATTTTTCTACCTTGGTTTTTTATTTGCCACCATTGTATCACCTCAATTACACTTGTATATCAAAATTTAAACAATAAAAAAAAAAATTCTACATATATAGAGAAATATACATATAATAGAGTGTTCTTTTACTAAGATTTGGTCAAACACAATTATAATTATAATTTTCTTAATTTATCCATTGAAGTTGCTAAACTTCTCAAAAATCATTTACAAGATACTATAATTACACATCAAATAGGATATACATTATATTGCAAAGGTGCTACTTTGCTCAACCTACCAAGAAGTAGATAAAATATTACTTCTACCTCTTTTTTGGAACTTCCGTAGGAACAATCTTAAATGACAAGCAATCTTGTTATGCCACTTTTATATTAAGTAGACAAAATACCAAATATACTATAATATTAATTATTATAAGTAATAACTTATAAAATAAATTTATTTAAAATATTCATATTTGATATTATAAAAATATATATAATATAAAAAATATAAAAAATCCCTTCACACCATACTTAAGACTAGATATATATTGATTAATGAGATTATTTTAATTCCAAATAAAAAATTAATGATCCTATTATTTTTCAAAAACCATACAAAACTAACATAAAAAAGAAAAAAATAATAATTCTTAGAAAATTAATATTATATATATATATTTTTTAATTGGTAGCATAAAAAAAATTATTTGATATTTTCTATCTAATTATTTTTTTAATTATCTTTAGAAATTTTATTTATATAATTTTAGCTAATAAAATAAATACAAATATTTTTTATATTTATATATTTTACTTTTTATTTTTGGGTAAGAAATAATATTATTTTATAATTAAAAAATAAAATAAATTTTAAAATAGTAATGAAATCATTAAATTAAATTTATGGTTAACAATCAAATTTACAAATTATTGAATAAATCGAGCATTCAGTCTTATGCTTTAAAATATTATTATAAAATAGCAATTTTATGTTATAATCTTAGGATGGTATATGCCTTAAATCCAAAAAAAAATTACAAACTTGCTATAGAAGTTTCAAATATCAATTTGCAAGATATTGTCTATTATAGCTTAAGCTAGGTCTATTAAGTTTCAATCGTGATAAAAATTTTACTAAACTAATTATTTTTTACTTATTATTATTTAACTCTTTTAAATATAAAGTAGAATATTTTAAGATTAAAAAATAAAAAATAATGGATAATTATATAATCCTCTTTTAGCATCTATTTATACAACTAGTTTATACAAACTAATTGATAATTTATACAACTAGTTTTTTTAATAAAGTAAAAAAAAACTATGTTATATAATCTTAGTATGATATGTCAAATATTTTTTTTAATTTATTATTTTGAGTAATAAAAATTTAAAAGCTAAAAGTTTTACAGAATAATTAACAATAATGATAATAATACTAATAATAATAATAAATGCAATCTAATTTGTCACAAAAATCACTTCAAATGTATTATTTGTAATTTTTTAAAAAGAAAAACAATGTAATAAAACGTGCTACTTACCAATCTTTTGACTTGGATAAAGAATACATATTTTTATACTTCTTTGTATATGTATTGATAATCTCTTTTTAATTTTATTGGATATTTGATATTTAATTTTATTGGATATTTAATATATTAATAAATTTCTAATATTAATATTAAAAATAAACTATATTATATAATGTATATCAGAAATTTATTAGTTTATTGATTTTATATTTAAAAATTAATTACAATTCAAATGCTTTGTATAAATCACAAATTTATACAAATCTAAAAATTTCTTTTTAACTCATAATTGTTTTACATACAAAATGAGACTTTTGTTTTAAACAAAATGCAAAACAGTAATCAAAAAGTGGAATTTATATCTTTGTATGCAAAAATTAGTTATATTTAAATACAAATTAGAGTTCTAATTTAATTCAAATCCTAAATAATTATTTTAAGTTAATTTTCAAAATATTTATAAAAGATACAAAGTTCAACATAAACACACTAATTTTTGAAGAATTAATTTAAAAAGTAAAATATAAATGAATATACATCTGTATTTATTTATTTATTTTTAAGATATGATATTCTTGCAAAGTAGGACTTTGAGGCTCACAACCACACAAATATTTAAACAATTAAAATAATTATGATTTTTAATATATTTGATGATGTAATATTAATAAAAATTTAAAATATATTCAAAAAATATTCTATTCAAAAGATCTAATTGTTAAATTTACAACAAGTGGTATATGATTCTATCTCATGATACAAAACAAATATGTCCACTTGGATGATTTGGTACAAAGAGGTAGTACTTAAAGAATAGAAAAGAAAAACCAACTCAAAAACTTTATCTTATTCTTACATGTTTATTTCTTACTTCACCAAATTGGCAATGCATAGATTGTAAAATGATTCACAATCAACTAGAATATATACTTGGTCTATCTCAATTTTAAATAAAGATGAGGTCAAATATATTTTTTAAAAATCTAACATGAATAGTATTGTCTCTTAGAATTTGCAATGGGCCCACCTCAAATAGTGATTTTACAAAAAATTAAAAAATTTGGTTTTTTTTTAAAAAATCATTTATCATTAAAATAGTTGTTAAGAATCAATTTTTTTAATATTTGTATTAATTATTAGAATCAAGATATAAACTAACATATTTATACTTATAATAAAAAACGATTTAGTTTATTTCATGACCACTAAATAAAACACCAAAATCAAAATGATCTAAACATCCGCTCCAACTTTGAAGTTTTTCCTTTTATTATCTCCTTAACATGAGCAGTGGATGCACACAGCACATGCCACAAAAAGAAAGAAAGAAAAATAAATAAGCAAATACCAAGACTGGTCTATTTCTGTGGCTCAAGTGCGTTAGGAATGCCACGTGGTTCAGAGGCACCATGCAAAAGGGAGAAAATGTAGCTATTGAAGAAGCCACCTCCACAGTGCAACAACAGGGAAACGAATGCAAGGCCGACTGAGAGTGTGACCAGAGTGTAGACTTGGTGGGGCCACAGTTGACCCACACCTGGTTTTCTCATTCATACATCTATATATTTATATATCTATATCTATATATAAACATAAATAAATATTCTTTTACTGTGGTAAGCAATTGGTGTGGGTCATATCGGCGAGTCAGCAAATTCGACATATCTGAAGAGCAGATATTTTGACTCATTTTTGGACCTTTGATGGTGAAACTCCTCCCACGTTGCTTGGTGTGACCCGGAGTTTGTGTCGTAGAGGCGCAGGTGAGAGACGCCGCTGGAGTGTTAGTGTTATGGCTCCTGGTGACGACGACGCACGAGTTTCATCTACTACCTCATTTGGCTGCTACGTTGCCATTGTCTCGGACCCTGTTGTGTTATGGTTCTTTGCCACAGATAGAATCTGTAGATGTCTCCTGCTGCAGCATTTCGTGTTTGTTTTTTGCTCCTTCAGCTCGACTGAATTCTGCCATGGCTACTGGAATGGCATCCTCGTACCTCACGTCAAATTTGTTTCCGGGGAGCTACATAACAAGTCTCACAAAGTCGACAGTGTCGCTTCCATTGCCGCCGCAGCTGTTTGGAGTGCATGGAATGGCTGAGGTTCACCGGAGGAGAGGGCTGTCAGTGTCTGCGTCCACGCAGAACCCGTCGACATGGGTTGCGGCACCGGATGTGAAAGAAGGGATTAGGAATCGGGATAATGGTAACGGGGCTGGCAGCTTGAGTCATGTTTACTACAATCCGAAGAAGGTTGAGTTTAGGGAGCCGAAGGGTGGTAGCTGGGCGGCGGCGTTGTGTGATTCTGTAGAGAGGGCAGTAGTGTGGGCGTTTGATGCCGGTCTCAGCGATAAGAAGGCGTATTTGTTGTCCGATAACTATGCGCCCGTGGAGGAATTGGGTCCTGTGGGGGATTTGCCCATTACCGGCACCATTCCGGTATGCTGCGATTGAAGTCAGGCGCAACAATTCTCAGAGTTTATCTTGGCTTTTATGATGAAATTTTTTTCGTGAATTTTCTCTGATTTCTGTGTTGCTCTGTCTGTTAAAGGAATGTTTGTATGGCGAGTTCGTGCGTGTTGGGCCCAACCCAAGATTTAAGCCTGTTTCTGGATATCACTGGTGCGTGTATTGTGCGGCTAGCGCTCTCACTCTGCCAATTTCAGATGGAGAGGAATATTTTGTTCTACTTTCATGAATTTCTTGCTGTAGCTCTCAATTTTGTTATGGTCTCCTTTCTATTACAACAGCCAAATTTGGATACATCAGATTGTAATATATATATATGTATGTGTGTGTGTGTATATATATCCCAAACTGGGAAACCGTCTTCTTATGGTATTTTGGTGGATTCAACATTGCTCTTGCGGAAGGAAAGTTGCTTATAATGGCCTGTGAATTCTTATCTACGCAGGTTTGATGGGGACGGGTAATTAATTTTCTGCCTACATTCCTCGACCTAAGACTAGGAATATTTGATCATTTCTAGTGATATCAATCGTCAGGTGGGTCGGCTATTCAGTTGTATCTTTTTGTGAATGCCACTGTTTCTTTACTAACACGGGGATGTCCTGCAGGATGATGCATGGTTTAAACATTAAGGATGGGAAAGCCACATATGTGGCCCGATTCGTGAAAACTGCACGGTTTCAACAAGAGGAATATTACGGTGCAGCCAAATTTATGAAGGTACGGGAGGACATCGGCCATACCCAGCTTAATCTCAGTTAGTTACTAGGAGAATGAATCAATTGTCTCAAGCAGGAGTGTTTTTTTAACTTTCCATTTTGGCAGTTGGGACAACTGAAAGGTCTTCGGGGGCTATTTTACCTCGCTGTGGAGAAACTACGACTTAGCTTGGGCGTTCTTGACGAATCCAATGGCATATATGAAGGTCAGAACTCTAACATAGCATTGGATCATTCAATTGAAGTTGGCTCGTAATGCGACACTGACCTTAAAGTGTACATCATGGTGCAGGCAACACAGCCTTCGTGTATCACAATAATAGGCTTCTTGCGTTACACGAGACCGACAAACCTTGTAAGTTCAGCGAAGTTATGCATTTAGAGTGAGTTTTGTGTCTCCTAATTATCAGACGCCACTTCGTTCTGCTAACGAAACAATTCTTTCAGTTCCCGTTCCTAGGCTTATTTCACAAGCTTCTTTGCAGATGTCATCAGGGTGTTGGAAGATGGGGACCTGCTAACAGTGGGCCTCCAAGATTACGAGCAGAGACTGGGACATCCATTCACAGCCCACCCAAAAATAGATTCCACCACAGGTTCAATTATTTTTTACCCCTCCCTCCTCTATTAGAAATTCAATTTTGGTGGATAAGGGACTCACTCAACTACCCACTTTCCTCGTACAATGGCAGAAAGAAGAGCCTGATAATACAACATTATTTGGGAATTGTATTATCTGAACTTATGGTTCCAATGTTGTTTAATTGAGATCAGGCGAGCTGTTTATGTTTGCATACCAAGAGAAGGTCCCACATCTGATCTATCGTGTAATATCCAAGGACGGCACTCTTCGGGAGCCGGTGCCCATAACCATTCCCGAATGCGTCATGATGCACGACTTCGCCATCACCGAGAACTATGCCCTGTTCATGGACCTTCCCCTTCGACTCAACCCCACGGTACCGATTTGCAACAGAGCCTATATTAGCATGATCAAAGATGGCCTCTAGGGTTGAATTCATATTTTTGATTGCCAACTTTCAGTATCTAGTTTTGGTTACCATAACTTCATTCTTACAGATTCGATTGCTTGTACTTGTATTGAAGCTGCAACTTGAACCATGAACTCAGGGTTTGCCAAAAGGGGAGTTCATTTTCAAGTTTGATCCCAGCAAAGAATCACGGTTCGGAATACTGCCCCGGTACGCCACCGATGAGTCGCAGATTCGCTGGTTTAAGATCCCTACTTGTTTCATCTTTCACAACGGTGAGTTTACACAATCATGTTCTTTCTTTGAAGATTCTTGCTCTTGATTAGTTTTCAGATCTGCAACTGAAAAACTAAGATAATGTGCGTTCTTATGTGAAGCAAATGCATGGGAAGAGGGGGATGAAGTTGTGCTTACAACGTGCCGAATGCCCGGCATCGAACTTGACTTGGAATTGGAATTCAAGAAAGAGAAGGCTTGGAGTGTGAATTCCACATTGTGAGCACTCGTCTTCCTCCCAGAAACTAAATTCATCAATATGTCTCATCCCAATTGGGCCCACAGTTTCTTGAAATCACTCGCTCCTTTACTTCAGCTGAACTCCTTTACTTGATTTCTGAGCTCCAGATTTGAGTTTAGGATGAACCTCAAGACCGGAGAGGTGAAGCAACGACAACTCTCAAGTTCAAGTACAGATTTTCCCAGAATCAACGAGGAGTACACTGGCAGAAAGACCCGGTATGTCTACTGTGGAGTATTCGACGAGCTAAACAGGGTAATAGGTGTTGCCAAGTTTGACCTTGACGAGGAGCCATGCCTCACGACAAGTGACCTGCAAAAGGGAGGCAACGTGGTGGGAGTGTTCAGCCATGGACCAGGCCGCTCAGGCAGCGAGGCAATTTTTGTGCCATCCAAGCGTGGTACGGAGGGATCCGAAGACGACGGCTACTTGATCCAGTTTGTGTACGATGAGATCAAAGGGTATTGCCTGCCTCTTACACAAACTCATACTTGGAAAATCTTAAGCATAAATGTTGAATCTGATAAGGCTTTTTCTGCTCAGGACATCAGAAGCGGTGATCATTGATGCCAAGACGATGGCTGCAGATCCTGTGGCAACCGTGAAATTGCCCAGACGGGTTCCTTACGGATTTCATGCCCATTTTGTTAGCCAGGTTTGTTGCGATATACGTATTCCACATTCTTATCCCTTGATGGAGTTTTAGAACTGATGTTTGTAATACTAAGCAAACCATGCCACCTTCAGATGGTTCCGTCACTTCTCGGCATTTGTTGCAGTCCTTTGTCATGTTCTTATTTGCTCTTTTTATGTGCAACCTGCTGCAGGAGCAACTGATGCAACAGGCATGATTGTAAGAATTTGGATGAATATCAAAACTGTTCGGGACAAGCACCAGCTACTCTTGACGTGGAGGATATGACGGTAGGGTTAATATTATTACTAGTTCTTGTGTGATACTCCAAAACGGTGAAAGATAGGTGTTTATAATGAGGCGTTTAAATTTTGAGAGTGTTTATTGTATAAAAATAAGCATGTATTTCCACAAAGTTTTTAAAAAACTGGCCCGAAAATTTAGAATGAAACTTTTTGAAGCTCAAGATTTTGACATTAAACTGAGGAGTTTTCAACAAAACAAAATGTTTTTACATCTAAGAAATCAATTACAGTATCTAAAGTGGATCTAAGTATTGGATTTTAGATAATAGTGTAAATTGAGATTTGTTGTGCTGTGTAATGAAAGTGGCTGTGTGAGATCTGTGTAATATGCGTTGGAGTTGTTTTGGTTTTTGACATCAAAGTGTGAAAACCACGTTATTATAAAATGAATTTTGAAAGCTTTGTGTGGTTTTCTATGATACTCCTAAATACACTTATTGTCCCCACATGCTTGGTTTTGTTCTTGAGATGGAAAAATCTCAATGAAGAGCTGCAATTGAGAGATGTAATAAAAGGGGTGTGTATGTGAAGAATGCCTTGTGAAGACGTTTTTGTGTCACAGGTGATTGCAGTTGAGGAAAATGAAGATATTGAGCAGCCAACGCAACAGAGGAGTATGCCTTCAAGGAGTTTGAGTATGATGAAATTTCATGAGTTGGAAAACATGCGAAAAGTAAATTCGAGCCACCAATTTTGGATTATAATTTTTGGACATTATTATCTGTAATTTTTATTTAATAATATCAACAGTCATACTTGATGAACAAGTGCAATGTCTTTTGTTCCTTCTTTGAAATGTGCAATTCCTTATTTATGCAAACATTTCTTGATTCTGTATCAATTGATAAGTAATTCACACACACATACACACACACATACACATACATATATATATATATATATATATATTAATTGAATTTTTTTGATCCATTGACTAAAATATATTCCAATCTATCTGTAACTCATAACATGAAACTGTTCTTTTTAATCCTATAAATTAACTTTTTGGACAATATAAAAATAATAAAATCCATAAATTCAATTCATTTTGAATAATTATTAGCGAATGTTGTCAATTGATAGTAACTGATTTGATTTTGTATTTCTTGAACATTCATTAATTTATTATTGCCCTACTCACAAAACTGAAGTCCATTTAATGTAGAAAAATTATACTAGTAACGCAATCAAACATTCACATTGAAATGTTAATACTGACAAAATCAAGATTTTGTCATGCTTGAAATTATGATCTAAGACTTACTATTCCAACTTGTTTGAACAGATCAAATTAACTTTTAAGATCCAAATTTAACACATATTCTAAATGTTATTGATTGTATCCACACAAACCCTGTGCCAGAAATCCGATGGTAGTAACAATCTTGATTTGTGCTCAATGCGAGTGTATGATGTGAATGTGTACCCTGTTTGACAAATCAGACCATTGATTTCGACACAGCAATCACCTGATATTACTGTTAAGTCCCTAGCAATTTTGGTACGGCATCCGATAGAAATCTCAGTACGATATATTATTACTTTTCACAAAAGTCAACCATATCCGCTTAATTAAGACGTCATTTTAATACAATCTAGTGTACAAACTGAAGAAAAAAATGCCTCTTCAGTAATTCACTGTTCGTGCTTTCAGGAGTATTCCAATTGACTACCCAGTTACTCACGAATGAGAAACCAAGTTCTAAAGTTTCACAGGCCTGTAATCCGAAACTTCAAGACACAACACTCCTTGGCAATAATTTAATCAGCAAGATAGTGACTACAACCTTTACGGGCCACTATCAAGAGAGGGATCAAATGTAATATTTGAAACTGCCAATTACCCTACAGACTAAGCGCGGGGGCACTCGAATGGTAAAGCAGCCCAACTCCTATAAGTATTGTCAAACAAAGCCCACTGCTTCTGCTTTGTGTTTGGGTAATATTACATGTCAAAAACAGCAGTAATTTAAAAGTACAGAAAATCCACTGAACCACTTAGACTCGGAAAAGGTAGCGAAGGTCCTCCACTGTCAGACGATTCTTTTGTTCACCTCCGCTGTTCTCCCCAAAAGCAGATGCCACAATTTGTCTCTTTCTCTCCTGCATGATGTTCACCCCTCTTATAAACGTGAGCATTATCATCCCAAATGGAAGACACATGACACGAAAAAGACAAATGAAAGACAAAGGTTTTTTAGCTTCAGAAGACATGTGGCGGTACATGAAACATTCCTTAGCTATTGCCCAGATGGGTTTTGAACAAACCTGTAATGCTAAAATACGATCTTCAATTGTGTTTTTAATTGTAAATCGTGAGACATTGACAGTTCGAGTTTGACCAATACGATGTGCTCGATCAATTGCTTGATCTTCAGTAGTAGGATTCCACCATACGTCCAGTAGGAGCACATGGTTTGCAGCCACCATATTAAGCCCAAGGCTTGCAGCTTTCAGAGACATAATCATGACTGTCACCTGCAACAAGTTCATTATAAGCACAAGTAAGATTCGCAAAAGCCTCGCATTTATTGACTGTAGACACAGTATGAGCTTTGATGGAAAGAAAAAATACCACTAAACCCATGGGGAAAGATAAAAGCATACCTCTGGAAGTGTGTTGAAATCAGAAACAGCTCGATCTCGAGCAACAACCGACATGGTACCATCCAGCCTTCGATAGCATAATCCTGATTTCTTCAACGGAGTTTCCAAGAGGTCAAGCATGCTAGTCCATTGTGAAAACACAATAGCTTTTTCAGTCGACTCAACCTTGTCTATTTTACTACCAGTTGTCTCAGAAACGACAGGCAAGCCAGAAGACAGGGTTTCACCCTGATCAATTTCCAAAGCTTCTGCTTTCAATAATGTTTCTGCTTTAGGTCCCTTCACAATCTTCCCATCTTCTACAAGCACACTTATTTTTGGCAAGGCCTGCAATGTATTTATCATAGCATCGATTTTGGAGGATGTCTTCCAAGCTTGATCCACCTCTGTTATGGCAGGCTCTGCACTTTTCTCTTCCTTAACAAGGCTGCTACTTTCTTCACAAACCCCCGAGTCTTTCAAAGCAGAAAGCGTGTATAATAAAGAGACACCGAGTGATTTCTTGCACTTGGGGAATCGACAGGTCGTATCATCGCCATTCATTTGTTCAGATATGCATTGTCTACAAAATACATGAGCACATATGCTGACGACTGGATCTTCTGGTGCATCCTGGAAACACCACGCACAAAATGGTGGATACATGAGGATATGCAAGCATGGTGTGCTCACTATCTAGATCGTCCAAATTTTCTCACAACAACGTGGACCAAGTTATCCTCCAGTCTACAACGAAGAAATGGATCAAATGGGTGGCAACAGAGATCATCATCTCGGACAGCTTTGGGGATTCAGAAATTAGTAGCAACACTCCGTAGTCGTCCTACTATGAATTATTCTTGACAAGGAGAAACAAGAGTAACATGATGTTTCCAACAACTCATGCTTTCCATAGAACAGAAAGATTAAAAGAACAAACCTGGCAGATGTAACAAATTGCCCTACCACCTTCCAAGCACTGAATAAGCTCAGCACGTTGATGAGGTGGCAACTTTCGAACTGCCTCTAGTGTTGTTTTTTGTAAAGCTTCACTTTTCGCACATTTCTTAACAAGCATGGGATGATCACATGCCTGGCGCAGCCGTAGCAGCATCCAAAGAATGTTCACATAGTTATTCTGCACAGTTCCTGCAGCAGCATACATCTGCAAATTGACCACATTCAGATTATGATGAGATAACCTTCGATAAAATCAAAACGGACCTCCTCAATTCCTGAAGCATTCGGAGAGCCTTGGAAATTCATCATGAATTATCCATAACTGTGAATTATACGCCATTAATTTTGAAGATAATTATCATAAAAACTCATAGATTAATGTTAACGCTGAATGTAGGCATCTAATAACCCTAGATCATACAAAAAAAACACACAAAAAAACAGAAAACAAACAAAGACAGACAAAAACCAAAAAAACTGACCTGAAACTGAGCCCGTGATTCTGTCTCCAAGTTTGAGTAAAAGGAGCGCTCATCCAAGCTGAATTCTGTTTGCTGAAGTAAAACAATTCTTTGAGGTAAATTGACAATAGGTTTTCCGTCGAGAAAAGAAGCTGCAATAAAACAATCCAGACTATGATATTTAGAAACCTCATTACCTATATAAAAGCTAATCAAGCCGCATGAATCCCCGCCACGAAGGTAAAGCGAATGATAACTTGGAAAATTCAGTTACCAACAGCCTCTAGATCCCGAAAACTCTCGGAAAAACTTCCAGTTAAATGAAACATAACATTCAAGGAAGAGTATCATAACCAGACATAAACCCTCATGAACTTGCCATTACATGAAAAAGCTAACGATCTTAATGGAGCAGCACAACGCTTACTTTTGGTACGCCTCAAAACAATTGGTTTTAAAATTGCTTGAAGCCTTTTATAGCCTTCGGTTGGATTCCTGCCAACAGGATCCTTGATATCACGCTGAAACTTCTTATAGACATCCCCCCATGGAGAGTAACGGAGAAAGCGGAAGTAGCTAAAAAGATCGTCTACTGAGTTCTGGATAGGAGTCCCGCTGAGACACCATCGTCTCTTAGCTCGGAGACCCCATACAGCACGTGCAACCTGAGTTCTATAATTCTTAATACTCTGAGCTTCATCTAGAACAACCCTAAACCAAGCAACACGAGCCAAAGGACCAGCGTCAGGACTGTCACCATCTGCCCCCGCTCCTTTGGTTTTGACCTTTGCCTTCTTAACCTTCTCGGGCTTATCTTTCTTAGGTTTTGTGAACTGACTTATCCCATAGTCAAAAGCACTCCTCCTATTTTCTTCCTCTTTTTCTTCAGGTAGTGCCTGCTTGGGAACCTCCATACTCACAATTGAGTAAGTAGAAAGCACCACATCAAATTTCGCAATTTCATGTGGATTCTTGATCCGATTGCTCCCGTGGTAAACCAAGACTGATACGTCTGCCTTAATAGAGACCTTGTCCCTGATCTCTTGCGCCCACTGACGCAAAACACTTGTAGGACACACAACAAGTGTCCCCGCAGCTGGCCTACCTTTGCTCGATGATTGGCTGGACTTAGGTTCATCCTGCTGTAGCTGATTGTCATTTTCAATAAGAGCAGATGCTGGCCACTGTCCAGTTTCGAATTCCTTTTTGAGCAGTAGCTGGTCTTCATCGTCTTCGTAAGCATCAAGATCGACTGTCGAACCTTCTAATTGAAGAGACTGTGCACCGGTTGAGCCTGATTTTTGAATCGGAGCTCTATTCTTCAAGATGAGAGAAATAGTAGAGATAGTTTTTCCGAGACCCTGGCAGCAATTAGAATTGAAAAGTCATGATTATATAAGTTCGAACAGAAAGGTGCAAGAACAGTATCACAAATAAGTGCATTTTCAGATAGAGAGATACAGTACAAAGAGTTGTCACGAAGGCTCACCTGATCATCCGCTAAAATGCCTCCACAAGGTTCATGTCTTCCACTCTCTCTATTAACCATCCACGCCAGCGCTATTCTCTGCAGCACAAATTTTGAAGCAAGAGATCACATAAGACTAATAACAACTTCAAAGTAGAAAACATAGCTAATTCATTTCAGGATAACTGGAAGTGCACAATATGACCACAACTTTTAAATTCTTAGTACCTGATGCTTGAGAAGTGTCATAGTTAAAAGGTCTTCATCAGGAGTAATCTCTTCATTCTCATCTCCCAATGAAAAAGCCTGTCAAGTTTCGAGGAATTAATTAGAAGAAATATATAAGACTGGTTTCATGACGTTGCCTTTTTATGCAATATAACTAAGAATGATCACCCCAATCGGTATCAATGCTAAAGAGCTAAACAATAAAATTTTAAGAACTGTCGGTAACTAGGCAGTAAATAATACCTGGACAACAGCTTGGATAGCTAACTCCTCGCTCCGCTTCACGGGATCCATTGCAAGAGCTAGACGATGATCTATTGTAGCAGCAAGACGCATTCCATTGACTAATCCTGCCACGGTCCCAGGTAAAGCCCTAGATATTCCTCTATCGTACGATGTGCTCACTTCCCCTGAGCAACTCCTTTGCGCCATATTTATCAAACTACTACTGTAAGTATCTCTCCTCGCAGACGTACTTTTATGAGATTCATAACCTGGAATATTCTTTAAAGATGTGGCGGTGGTCACAGAGGACTCGAGATTACCTAATTGAGAAGAATATTTGAGAGAGCTAGGATTCCATAACTGAGATCTGTTTGGAAAAGAAAGCGTTTCAAATGCTTTCTTCGCAATCTGCGTATAGGGAAACCCCGTACCAATATTTTGCATGTAAGACGAATTTGCAGTTTCTCGTAGCCGCTTTCTATCACCTTCAGTATCATCGTAAGGTAATTTCCGTTTACCTCGCGATCTTCCATCTATCTCCCTCAGCTCGGACTCCTCCTCATCACCATCACTGTCATCACTGGTAAGATCGACAATGGCATGGCCATTGAGGGTGCTTAATTGCCTAGGGTTTTCAACTATGCTGTTCCGCTCAAACGGACTATCAAACACGAGTCCATGTCTTGAGGTATTGTCAAACATGGCAATTGGCGAACTGGAAGTGGAACGACTCGGTCTGGACACGCCAGGTGAAAGCCTTTCTGAATAGCAGTTCGAAGCCAATACAGATCCATCATTCTGCTGCGGCCTGTCATAATCAAGATCTCCAGTCAGTTCTGGAAAATACTGAATCGTATCCTGCTCTGTATCCTCTAAAGAAAGCACCTCGTCTGAAGTCTCTTCAAAACCTGCTATGCAAGGAAGAACATAAGAGTCAGCGTTCCATCAAGTTGAGCTTGGATAGCGATGCATGACCTAACTAAAATTTCGCATGTTACGGTTTCTCCGCCGTAAATCTTAAACGACTGATATTCATGTGTGCCATAGATAGATGCTTGGAAAATACGATACTACGTCAAAGAACACTGTAGCATTGGGTTTTTCTCTCCAGTCAGGACAAATAAATGAATAAGTAAATAAATAACCAAAAAGAGAAAGATTGCATGTATTTTACTTTCGGTCACAACGAGGAACTTAGGTACTCGTCGTCAATCTTTTAATGTTAAAATAAAAGAATTAAAGGGAGACAGATGTATCGAGTGTCAAAGAGGGCATGTGACAAATATAGTGAATCCTGTGAGATCTAACCTTCTCCACTCCCATTCAAATCGTGCTGCCAGAAGACTTCTGGAGTGGAATGATTCACTGAAGGCGCCAGTGATAGATCATAATGTCCCTCGGGCACAGCAGGTGTATGCGGTGTAATCCCCAACTCTTGATGCGAGACAGCTGGACCAAGAAGAGGCATTGTCCCATCTGTCTCTAGCTCTCCATCCATAGCAGAGATTGCCTGGAACCTCGGTGCAGCCTGCGGAGAAACTCCAACAATCCACAATGTCTCAGAAAGAATTACCTAGTTTGGTAAGCGGAGCATAAAATTCAAACTCAAGATCGTAAATGCAAGATCTGCAGCTCTCTCCAGATCTGCTCACAAGACCTAGCGGAATTCGCAATATACGCTGCAATATGATACAATGAAAGCCCTATGCCTTGCGAAAAATCAAGGCGTGTTAGCTTGCGTGGCCTAAAACCATTTCTGCCATAAGAACCACTAGTCCCTCGAAAGAGGAAAGAAAGAGGGGAAGAAAAAAAAAGAAAAAAAAAAGAGAACGAAGTCGGAGGAAGACCCTCACCGAATCGGGATCATCCTCAATAACGCTTAAAAGTTCATCAAGGTAAACATCACGTTGATCCGTCTCGTCCTGCACCGGCTCACTGCCATCTTCGTCACCTGCCTCACCTTCTCTCCAATCATTTTGAGCTCCTTCCAGCTCGCCCATCCCATCCTGCCCTAACTCACTGCAGCTGTAATCACCTCGTAATCTGCTCTCCCCCATTCCTGCGCTTCCAAAAATCCCCCATTCCAAGCTACCTATCGTCTCCGCAACACTATCCTGATCTCTTCCCACATCCGCCATCATCGCCTCTCACAAACCCTCATCCTGCAAAAACCATCTCAAAAACCTACGAGAACGCCTCAATCCCCTCCCTTACTGCACCATACTGTCTCAAAATTTGCACAAATCCCGCCCGAAGTCGCAGAGCGGCGGGCGCAGACGAGACCTCCGTCACCTTGCTGACGCTAGACCGGCAATTCAGCCATGGTGATGACTATGAACCCCTGAGCGGATTCGAGAACCAGCTACTGAGCACACCTGGAAAGGATCTCTGGCAAAATCGGTGCCACAGAGAAAAGACTGTAGAGCTTTCTTTCCAGTTCCCCTGACGAACGTCTTGTATATCATCCACTCCTCCGCCACATTATCCTCCAGTCCGTCTGCTTTGGCGGCTGGGGACTTCCCTCTTCCTCAGCCTACCAGCGGCGGAGTTAGCTGACCATACTCGACCAACGCACGTTGCACTATTTCGTTGTCGTTCTTTCGTTCGTTCGTTCATTCGTTCGTCTGACGTGGTACAGAACACAGCAGTTGGACTGAATCCCTTCGGAGGAAGGACGGAGACTTATTCTTCCGTACTGTAGATGACATTTTGGACGGCAGTGGCATCACAATGCCGTTGCTCGACGAAATCACTGCGAGATGCATTGGGATCGACGTTGCAGGCGACGTCAATGGACGACGACGTTGGAAATGGTTTCTCGTGGAGAAGACATCAACCTCTATTCCATATTAGACCAAATACATTCAGCAATGGCGACACTGGATTCCATCATCGTCGCCTTTCATGGCATCTTTTTTCAGGATAAAATTTTTGAAGTTTCCATGAAGCATGTTGTGGGTCTAAATTAGCTTAAGTTTTCTTTGAATCTAGTTATGGGATCTTCTTGGATCTAATGGAATGTTGTGTATCCAGAAGTTTCTTCTAGAAAGTATTTCTAACTTCAAAAAATTATACAGGTTTTTTTAGCAGCTTTTACAAACAAACTGCAAGTCTTTTATGATTGGATTGACATTTTTAGTTACTTTGGTCAAATGTAAAATTAGAAATAAGTTCACGAGGTTTAATATGGAATGATCATATTATTATAATATCATCTGTGTGCATGTACTTCTGTGTGTGAGTGTATATATATATATATATATATATTTATTTATTTATACAATATGGATAAACTACAAGAAAGTAAACCAAAAATATGAACAAATTTTTTTATTGGTTGTGAAGTTGTGTAGAATTTATTATGGTTTGCATAGAATTCATTTTATATTAAAAAGTTTTAAAAATTTTAAAAATTAAAAATAACACAAGTTTTTAAGTGAAGAAATTAATTTGTCCTTTCTTACAAGTTTTTCATGTTTTTTTTCATGTTTTACCATATTAACCATTATGAGATCCTCCTTAACTTATTTGGTTGTATTTAGTGGCTCTTTATTGCTCTATATTACATCAACAAGTAATTATAATCCCAATTTTGGCTTCTTCTAATTGATGTGATTGTTGCATTAGAATTTGCTAATAGATAAGCAAGTATGTTTTGGATTTTTAATTTTAAAGTTTAATTTAATAATATCATGTTCAAAATTAATTACAACTATTAAATATATTATCTTAAAGTATCAAAATTTTATACAAGAAGTATAATTAAATTTAAAATAATAACTATAATATGATATTTTTTTAAATAATAAAAAATCGAATAAAATATTAAAATTTAATATTAAAAAATTATTTAAAGATTTATTTTTTAATCATTAAGAATTATTTTAAAAAACTAAACAAAAGACACATAAAATATTTATCATTTATAGATATTTTTTTATTTTTTTATTTTTTTTTAAATAATTGATTTCATAACATAGAATGACATATTAATAAAATATTTTTATTTTCTAAAAGTTGTTGATATATTATTCTTTCTAGAGACATAAATCTATACAGAATGAAAGAACATACTTATATATATATGAAAAAGAAAATAAGAAAATAAAAAAGATGTATATTGATATAACAAAAATATATTAGAATCTTTGTTGCCAAGTATAAATAAATATAATGTCTTAAATAAAAAATAGAATATACAAATTATACCAAACATATTAAGATTTTTTCTTTTTTTTCTTTTTTTCTTTTTTTTTTTAAATCTATTTTTACTAGCTATTAAGAAGGCTATATGGAAACTTCATAAAAGCCATACTTTTTTTTAAAACAGTTTTTAAAGTAACAGAACACTTCTATAGTAGCTTTTTAAATGCAAAAAACACCTATGAGAAGTTTTTATAACAATATGATGTATATAAAGATACATATAGTTTTAACTTCCATCTAAAGTTTTTGTAAAACGTTTTATAAGAAAAATATTATTTATCTAACATATTTCTATTTGCTTCTATTTTATTTATTTATATTTATTTAATTAACAAAAGTTTCTATATAATTATTCTTTATCTTCTTCTTTTCTATTTAAAAGCAAGTTCTATAACAAATGGTGAGATTCTAAGCTGCTTTAAAAGTTAATAAAGTCTAAAATACATCAAATGATATTTTCTATAAAATTTAATTTATGCTATGATTAAAGCTAATTAGTAGATTATTTTTATTACTAATAAAATCTTATATTTGATTAAAACACTATCTAAGTATTTGATTATTTTTAAATCTTTTATAACTAATTTAAAATAAAACATTCAAAATGCCATAAAATTTAACACTTACTTCTAATAATATCATCAAGTATAAAAACTCTTTGCCAATATTATAATATTAAATATATTATATCTTATCATAAATATATAAATATATAAATATATATTATAAATCATATTTTTTAAAAATATTTTATTTTTATTTTTATATTTTTAAAGTTGTGATAATTTAAAAATATTATCTAATAATTTATAAATAATAATTACTAAAATTAGTTTTTATTTTTTGATTATTAGTATTTTTTTATTTTTAAAATTTATTTTTGTTAAAAAATATTTATTAAAATTTATGAGCAAATATAAGAAAAAATGATTACAAAAATAAGTAGTAAAATAATTTCATATATATATATATATATATATATATATATCATCAATGAATGGTTATTTAGTCAATAAAAGAACATAAATTTTTTTTGGTACATTTGTGATATTTTTAGATATATTTTATGTACATTTACTAATATTGTATACATGTTAATATACAAGATATTCTAACTTATTTTGGATTTTTAAAATCTAAGACTTTTTTTGCCTTGTTATTTTAATTCAAATATATGTTAAAAAAAGATAAATATGATTTATTTATTTATCATATATTTATTATTTTCTATCATTTAATGAGATAATTAAAAAATAATATTAATTTTTATTCATTTGAATAATTACAACCAACATTAAAGTGAATTTCCAGGGCAGCCCGAAATGTCCGCGGACCTGATCTAATCTAGGATGAGAAATCGGGCTGCCCAATCTTGGAGGTGCGGGCTGTAGGGTGCCCAAGTATGTTTGCTGCCCGACGTTTCCACAATACAGTGGATGTCTCCGTCGAGGTTTCATCCCACTTAGGGATGAGGACCACCAATCGGTCTCCTTCTCATCGCCATGACCGGTACTAAGCACATGGTGCCTCGCTTGGCCTCGCCTTGTCCCCAGCTGCTTACCTCACCTCACCCACAGTTGCTTGCATTACCTCGTGCTCACTGAATGCTCCGTGCCTTCTCCCTTCCACGCATACTTACACACTGCGATGTCGCTCTCTTTGGTGCAAGTAACGCTGTCGCGGGAGTAGGTGATAGAGATTTCTTTGCTCCGCGTGCTTTTCCAGAATATAGCTAGTTGTCAAAACCCGCTCGGGTCAGAGAGTGGTCTGCTGAGGGTGTGGTGGAGTGGATGGATTGCAGCGGGAGCGCAAGTAATTGAGAATAGCATCTTCAGGGCTGAGTTCAGCTGTAGCTTGAGGTGACAACAAGTTTACTTCGAGGCTTCGGATCAACAGTAGCTTGACTCGAGTGCATGTGTCGGTAAGGTTTTGCATCTAGGGTTGAGTTGCAGGGTCACATGCTCTGTTGAGTTTTTGGGAAATGTGTTTAATGGGAGTTTAATGTGTTTTTTGTTTGATCATTAAGCATAAGTAATAGATTGCACTAGGTGTAGGGTGGGACGTGGTTGAGTATGTTAAAAAGAATATATTTGATGAGGATGTATGTGTCTTTGAGATATACGTATTAGAGTTTGGGTTTTTGATCCTCAATTAGTGGCAATATTGTATGTTTAGATTGTGATAAGAATTTACAATTTAAAATCATAGAAATGAGCATAATCAATGTGTTTTTTTTTTTTTTTTTTTTTTTTTTTGTTACAAGTTTTGAAGGTTTTGAATGTAGTTCTTGAAACATATGTTCTTTGAAGACAATTTTATGAATATTTTGAAAGATGGTTTGTAGGGGTAGTTTAAATGGGTGTAAATGGGATTTGAAACTAGTTCAAAAACTTTATATAAATTATTCTTAATAACAACAATAACTTCTAGAATAACCACTAATTTCAACTTATATAATCATAGTACACATTATTTAAAAGATTAAATGAATCTAATTGTAATTATTTAGATATTATTCTAAATTTATATTAATACATCAAATTATAATATTCAATCAATTTATAATAAAATTTAATACCAAAAATCCTTCAATGTTGTATAAAAATATAAATTATATTATATTTTATCAAAAATAAAAATAAAAATAAAAGATTAATGAATCTATTTCTAAAAAGATAATAAAAAATTTAAAACAATATGTTATTCACGTTTCTTCAAATACTTATATTTATACAATTTATATATCAATTACATTTAATGATATAATATACATATATAATGTCTCATGTTTTATTAAAAGTGAACAAAATGGTGGTGATAATTATGAAATATCTTGCAATATTTAGAAGGAGTTTTAAAAAAAAATCTAAATAAAAAAACTTGGAAGAAGTACAAAATCTCTTAAAATTACTTTTTGTCTAAAATAAATTTATTTTAATTCTACATGATGTAAAACATCTAAATTAAATTAAAGATATTATCTCTTCAAATATTTTATGTGCTAGCAATGATAGCATATTATTTGTGAAAATATACAATTGAGAATTAATCAAAGATTATTTTAAGATGGTTCAAAATATAGATATTAAAGAATGTAATGAAGATGTAAGTTTGAAGATATTTAATAATCATTCTTTTAGATACCAAGTTAAATTATCAAATAAATTTATTAAAGTTGATAAAAAAAATTATTAAAGCTTGCAATGACTTATCTTTGAGATTAAAAGTATCATGAACATAAGATCTATTCTAATAATTATCTAGATAACATAGATTGATAGAAATAGGTAAAAATAGATTAATCTGATAATAACTTCATAGACTCAGTTTCATCTTTATACATGTCTATAGGTGATTGATAAATTAAAAAATTTGGTCAGCAAGTTAGCCACGTGTTGTACATGTTGGTAGCTTATAAAATAAACTAATTACATGGCATACATATAAGAAACTTGTCTTATTAGTTTGACATGTGTCTTATAAATTGGATACATGTTGGAGGTCCTATAGAATATCGTTATGGAGCTCTTAAGTAGATAGTATACCTAAAAACAAGAGTGAAGTCTTTTTTATTTTTATCAACTCTTTTCTTATTTCTACTCTAGTTCAAGAATCTTTATATTTTCTAATCTTTGGTAATAGCCATTCCAATGTCTTGTTGAATATATATAATTTCTTATTTTTATTTTGTCATTTTCTTTTGACATAGATTTTATTGGTTTATACATCTTCTTTCAGTTTGTGTCCTTGACAAATTGATAAGAATGTATATAGAATATCAGAGCTTTGTCTTTTCTTGATTAATGATAGATTATTCTTTTTTTTTGATAAGACATAAATATATTAGAAGTTGTGAATTATCCACTTTTAAATTAATATTATTTATTTATTTAATTTTATTTTTGAGTATTTTATTCTATATTTCTTGAGTGAAAGTAGACACCTTCTTTTTTATTGTATTATCATATGATAGTTTTTTGAAATGAAGAAAACAAGAGTACAAATGCAAGAACAAATAAGAAAATTAATGATTGCAATGTATCAATTCAATTTACTACTACAAAGAGCAATAAGATTAGCAAGAAGTAAAGATATAGGAATGATTACAGTTGCTTCAATATCTACATTAAGTCATATTATTTCACCTATGATGGAACATCATTCAAGCATCAAAGAACCAAAAATTAATTTACTTGAAAAGTTTGATGGCACAAGATCTAAATTTTAAAGATTCATCAATCAAGTATAATTGGTGATTGAACTTCAATCTCAAAATTATTCAACTTAAGGATCACAAGTTGAATTCATTGAAATATTATTTTAAAATTTTATTTTATTGTGAATTTTATCTTTTTCTTAATAATATGATCCAACATTAGATAATTTGGAGGTATTTTTAATGGAATTTTGATCTATGTATGGAAAACATAATGCAATTTGTGTTGTAACCAACAAGATCCATATCTTATAATAAAACAATCAATTAATGACATTATATGCTTTATAATTTTGATAATTAGCAATTGATATTAAGTAGGATGATGTTACATTTATCAAAAAAAATTTCTACGTATTATAATATAAAATAAAAAAATTGATGCCCAATTTATTTGACCTTTAAACATTGAGTCAAACAATTGACTATGTTGTGAAGTGTGACAATTGACTTTTTGAATTTTGATTTGAGAGTCATACAAAAGAGCTTTAATATTAATATAATTCAATGGCAATACTAATGTCTTCTCAATACATACATTCGGAAGTAGAAAATATATAAATTGGGGCAATATATTTTAAATTTTTTATTGAATAAAAAAAACTTGTCATTGTCAAAAAGGATTGTACTTATATTATGGAGAATCTAAATACACTGCTGAACATTGCTCAAAGAAATGATGTAATTATAAAATAAAGAATATGACTATCAAAGAAGATAATATGTTGAAAAATAAGTTTGTCCAATTACAATAGGGACCATGTAATTAGAATCTTATACAACTTTCAATGAAGGTCTAATTTCCTCCTTAGAACTTTCTCTTTGTTTTATAATAGATGTATGTTTCAGACTTAAAAATCATAAAACATTTGCTTTGTTAGATTCAAGAGCATCAACGTGTTTTTTAGATGAAGAGTTTGTTAAAAGTCAAAAAATACCTTTAATACAAAAAATTAAATCCGTATATGTAGAAATTATAGATGCTCATCTATTATCTTCTGGAAATATTATTCATAAAATCTTTCCTATAAATATAATAATAAATAGTCATAATAATTATATAATCTTTAATATAATTAAATCTCTTTTTAATCCAATCATTTTAAGTTTATCATGGTTGAAAAAGTATAATCCTTAAATAGACTAAATTTTTTATTGACTTGATTTTTTTCAAAGCATTATTAAGAATATTATTAATTAAGTGAAAAGCCATAAGTCTAATATAATAAAATCCATACTTATAGATATAAAATTATATATATATGCAATAAAAGAAAGACTATCTTTTATTATTTATGCCACCTCCATTTGTAATGATAGAAAGACTTCAAGTCGTATTTCAAGCTAATATCAAAATTATTAAGATATTTTAAAAAAAAAGAATGTAAATATTTTTAAAAAGCATTCTTTATATAATTGCTTAATCAATTTCAAAGAAAAAACTTAGACTCCATTTGGACCAATCTATAATTTATTACAAAATAAATTGGCTAAATTTAAAAAATATATTGATAAAAATTTAGCTAAAATTTTTATACACCATTTAAAATCTTGAGTAAGAACTCTTATCTTATTTATGAAGAAAAAAGATAGATCACTATAGATGTGTGTAGATTATTGAGGATTTAATAAGATTACCATCAAAAATAAATATCCTCTATCTTTGATATTTAAACTTCTTGATCAACTGAATTAATCTAAGATTTATATAAAAATAAATCTATGAAAAACATACAACCTAGTCTGTATCAAGAAAGAGATAAATAAAAGACTATATTTCAAATAAGATGTAGATACTTTGAATATAATATTATATCTTTTGGATTCATAAATGCACCAATTGCTTTTCAACATTTCATAAATGATTTTTTTAATGAGTTTTTAGATAATTTTATTGTCTTTTATCTATACGATATTTTAATCTATTCTAAGAATATAGAAGAGTATGAATTATATATTTCTAATGTATTATAAAAACTTAGAGATACAAGATTGTATGCTAAGATGAAAAAATGTATCTTTTACATTACTCAAGTTGACTTCTTAATATACATTATTTTGAATAATAGTCTCATGATGGATCTTAAGAAAGTTTAGACAGTCATAGACTGAAAGATTATAAAATTAATAAAAAATATGTAATATTTTTTGATATTTACTAATTATTATAGAATTTTCATGAAGAACTTTTTTCAAGTTATAACTTCACTTACACACTTAATTTATAAAGTCAAATTCAAGTAGAGTAAAGAAACAAAAACATTATTTGAAGCTTTGAAGATAAATTTTATTTTTGTACCAATCTTATATTGTATCAACTTTTCTAAGGTATTTTTTATGGAAATAAATACATTAGATTTTGCTTTAGATATGCTATTGTTATAAATGAGAGCAGATTATAAATTCTACCTAATAGCTTTTCATTTCAAAATTTTTTTAATAATAGAAATCAACTAAAAAATCTATGATAAAAAACTTCTTGCAATTGTAGATTCTTTGTAAAAATGGTGTCATTATTTAAAATATATTTTTAATTCAGGCCCTGTATATACAAATCACAAGAATATAAGATGTTTTATATCAATATGCATGTTGAATCATTGTTAGATTTATTAGAGCATATCTTTGTCAAGATTTAAATTTATTATTATTTATTAGCTAAAAAAATAATAAGATTTTTCTGATGTTTTTTTTGAACGTTGTCATATTACGTGTTGTCTTGTTAGGGAATGCATCAAGCATCTGACTGTGGAAGGTAAAGTTGTGTTTGCAAATAATCAAGAAATCTTAATAAGTTTCATCCATATATGAAGAATATAATTCAAATTTCAATTTGAAAGTGTTTAAAAATACTCTTCTTAGTAACATCAACCATACATATATCCCAATTGCCTTGTTTCTTTTATAACTAAGGAATTTTTATTTTTCTTTGCAAGCCCTAATCATAATCAATGAGCTTTGAGAAGCTATAACTTTAATCCAACCGTCCACTTAGTATAAAATTTTGCACACAAATATAAATATAAGCCTTCTACATGCTCAAAAAAATTCAATCCAACCTAACTTACAAATTGTGACAAAATGCCCAAAAACCACATTGATGATACTTGGCTGCTAACTTGAAAATTGATGGAAAAACTCCAGTGGTGATTTCTCCTTCTTCAATCATTAACTTCAGCTCAAACTTGGTTTGTAGCTTGATTTCTAAGTCTTCTATTACCATGCCAAAATTTACATTGATCCAATTTGTAGATCTTTAGTTATCACAGAAATCCTACCCATCTCTAAATTGCCAACTTTTGACAACCTTTTGTATCAAAGCCCAAATATCTCCTGATTGCATTGTTAGATTAATACTAACTTTTGTACACACTTAGCACATCCAACAATCCAAACAATATCAAATTTTGAACCATAGATGCTATACAAATTGCACAAATCACTCAAGAATGTAAACCATCATTGTCTTATATAAAATCCAAAATACCAATATAAACTTTAATTTTGAACAACAATTGTAAAATAATCTAAAATCCTATGACAACAAACTTAATGTCTTTGAAACAAGCTTCAAGCTAGCTATCCAATCCAAAAACTTGATCTGAAAAATCCCTCGTATTTTGTCCTAAGCGGCCGTTTTAATGGCCAAAGATTTGATTTTAATCCTGTCCTATAAACGGCCAACCCCTGAGTATCAATCTAATCTATCCTAGGAATTTTATAGCCTAAGCCTACCCTCAACTTAATCTTAGTATCAATCATGTTAGTAGTTTATTCTTTTTATCATATTTTTATCATTTTATGGCTTTTTTAAGACAGTAAAAAAATTATTATAGCCTAGAAGGTAAAATTATTAACTAATTCTTATCTATTAGCTATTAAGTGAAGAAAATAAACTAAGAGACTTTCATAAAAACCTTGTTAAAATATGTTGAATTCTTGTTGAACTAAGATAATAGAGTATTAATTGAAAAATTATTTTTAGTCATAGTTTCACCATATAATTGTGTCACAACATGATAATATTCTTATCTTACACCAAAAGAAAAAAAATGTAACTTTTGATTGATAAAAGATGATTTTGTTGAAGCCAAAATAATTTCATCTTTGAGCAATGAAATCAACATTGATTATTGATTCAATTTTTTTCAAGCAAGTACAATCAAATATATCTTCAATCTTTTTATTCATGATATTAAAAATAATTTATTTAAGTCTCATGATACTTTGTCACAAACATAAGATTTATTTCAATAATTATCTAATTAATATAAATAAATAGAAGTAGGTAAAATAAATTAATTTGATAATATCTTAGAAAGAAGCTTCCTATAAGCTTCATAGATGCGGAATCACCTTTATACATATCTATAGATGATTAGTAGGTTAGAAACTTGGTTAACAAGCTAACTGTGTATCGCATAAATTGGTAGCTTGTGGAAGAAGCTATCCATGTGTCACACATGTTGGTAGCTTACGGAACAAGCCAAGTACGTGGCGCTCATATGGAAAACTTGTCTTACAAGTTTGACATGTGTTTTGCAAATTAGACACGTGTTAGAAGTCCTATAAAATACCGTTGTTGAGTAGAGAGAATTTGCCTCGGAAAAACATTGAGTTCCTAGCTACTACTAGAACTAGCAGGGAATATGAGAGGAAGCCGTGCAAATATCTTCTATACTTGTACAATATTTATTTAAGCTTCTATATTATACTTATATTATACTTATATAAAACTTGTATAAATATAAAATATAATCCTTTGAATAATACTTATATAAAAATAGAGTATAATCTTTATATAAAAATAGAATATAATCTTTAATATAATACTTGTATAAAATAGAATATAATCCTTGATATAATATTTATATAAAATAGAATATAATCCTTGGTATAATATTTATATAAAGATAGAATATAATCCTTAATATAATATTTATACAAATACTTATATAAATATTATATAATACTTATACAAATATTTATATAAATATTATATATAATACTTATAAAATACTTATATAAATACTTGATATAAATATAAGTATATATATTTGTATAGTAAGTATAATCAAAATATGTATATATTCAAGTATACCTCAAAATACAACCGCATATGAAAAATACAAATTATACAACAAGGTGAAACTAAATAAATCACTAAAAATTCATCCAAAGGTCAAATCAAGCATGCTTATAGCTTATAAAAATCTAATAATTTATTGTAAAATATATCAATATTTCACAAATAGACGTCTTACCGTTTAAAAGTTATGGCTAAATGAAATAGGCACTAAAAATTCCCAGCAAATACAAAGGCAACAAAGCTCCTCTTCACTTCAGCCTTTGTTGTGATTGCTTCCCTTTTCCAAATTAGACATGCAATAGCTTTTTAGAAATCTCACTCCATCATCTAACTTGTTTTAAAAATTTGCATATATACCTCTCAAACTTCAGATTTTATAGCTAGTCGAATCTACTCCTCAAATCCTAGTGACAATTTGCCCTCTTGACACTTCATGGCTCATAAATCTTTCATAGAAGCTCCAAATGCATTGATTTTTATTTTTATAGAAAGCTTATATAAGCTACTATAAGCATCTAAAATATCAAAAAGATTAAATAGACTATCCAACTTGGGTGGTTGAACAAAGTCTCTACCCCTCTTCATCAGGTGGCACCAAACCCTTTCCTACTCTCAAGCTCACAACTTTCTCTTTTCAACTTCAAAAGCTATAAAAAAAAATAGCTTGATAGAAAGCTAGCACAATTTTCCACACTCTCTACAAATTTCACTAAGAAAAAATTGAAATCAAACTTGTAGTGGCACCTCGAAGTTTCTATCGTCTCCTTTTGATAACAACAGACCTTACTCCACTAAAAGAAGCATAATTTTTTGCTCATAATTCCAATATAAGCAAATAAATAGGTTCTAGAATCCTCACAACTCAAAAAATACATCTTCAAATTTGCATTATAAATGCTTTTATATCCTTGGAGCTATTTCTCTCCAAAGTTCACTGCTCAAAAATTACCCAACCTTAGGTCTAATAAGAAGAATATTCTCTTCTTCTCCTCCACATCAGCCCATGTTACATCTACATGGGCAGCCAAAATCCTATTGGATAGGCCCTATTCATCTCCATACTCTTCTTTCTTATTCCTTACAAAGTCCATGCTATTTCAAAGTCAACAAGAAAGGTAAAACAACCTTTATCTTTTCTCTTAATACAAAAAAATCTATTCTAAGATATAAGTAAGGTAGGAACAAAACAAATAGCCATCTTAATTTACTAATTAAGTGACTAAAATGAATCCTCTCCTTATAATATCTTCTAAAATAGCCTCTAGCACTCATACATGTAATAATAATAAATATAAAATATATAATATTTTTATACACTACATGTAAATGCAGCATGATACTGCCATGTAGCTCTTAGATAGATAGTATAAATAGAGACAAGAGTAAAGCCTTCTTTATTCTTATGAACTCCTTTCTTGCTTCTAGTCTAATTCAAGAGTCTCATATATTTTCTAAGTCTTTGATAATAGCCATTCTAGTTTCTTCTTGAATATACATACTTCTTTATTTCTATCTTGTTATTTTCCTCTGACACAGTTTTTACTAACTTCTGCATCTGTTTTAGTTCGTGTCTTTGAAAAATTGATAAGAGTACACTTACAATATCAAAATTTTGTCTCTTCTTGATTAAGAGTAGATTATCTCTTTTTCTTGATAAGACATAAATATATTAGAAGTTGTGGATTACCCACTTTTATACTGATATTGTTCATAGAATTTTTTCTTTTCTTCTTGAATGTTTTATTATATAGCGATAGTAGATATTTTTTTCTTTTCTATTGTGGTATCATGGTAGAGCTTGCTAAAATGAAGAGTGTAGTGGCACAAATGCAAGAGCAAATGAGAGAATTAATGCTTGCAATGCATTAATTCAATGCACCACCATAAGGAGCAATAAGATTAACAGGAAGCAAAGATATAGAGGTGATTCAAGCTGCTTCAAGCTATACCAATTCACCTACAATTGAACATCATTCAAGCATCAAAGAATCAAAGATTAGTTTGTTGGAGAAGTTTGATGGCACCAGATTTAAGTTTCAAGGATTCATTAATCAAATACAACTGGTGATTGAACTTCAATTCCAAAGTTATCCAATCTAAGGATCACAAGTCAAGTTTATTGGAATACTACTATCAAGGTCTATTTTATCATAATTTTTATCCTTTTTTGAATGACCAGATTTAATATTAGATAATTTGGAGGCATTTTTAGCAAAATTTTGATCTATGTATAGAGAACATGATATAATTCATGTCGCAACCAATAAGATCTGTATCTTACGACAAGACAATTGATTAATGATATCAGATGCTTTACAATTTTGACAATTAGCAATTGACATCAAATGAGATGATACTGTGTTTATTAGCCAATTTCTCTATAGATTACAATATGAGGTAAAAAAATTGATGTTCAACTTCTCTGATCCTCACATATTGAATCAAACAATTGATTTTGTTGTAAAGTGTGACAATTGGCTTTTTGAATTTTGATTGAAGAGTGGCACAAGGGAGCCTCAATGTTATTACAATACAATAACAATATCAATTTTTTCTCAATACATACATTCAAAAGTGGAAGATATATAAATCAACCCAGTACATTTCAAACCACTTATTGAATAAGAAAAGATTCATCATCATCAAGAAGAATTATATTTATATTGTAGAGAACCTAAGCACACTGCTCAGCATTATCTAAAAAAACAACGCAACAAGATGAGGAGTACGGCCATCAAAGAAGACAATATGTCAAAAAATGAATTTATCGAGCTACAATAGAGACCATGTGTCTAGGACAAGAACTTGATGAAATCAAATGGACAAGTGAGACTTCTCTTATAAAATAGAAATAAGAAAATATGTATTCAATAGAAACTGGAATGGCTATTGCCAAAAGACAAGACAACTAGAGACTCTTGAAACTAGATTAGAAGCAAGAAAAGAATTGACAAGAGTGAAGAAGGCTTCACTCTTGTCTCTATATATATGATCTAATTAGAAGCTACGTGGTGATGTTCTATAGGACCTCCAATATGTGTTGACTTTGAAGGCCACTTGCCTTAGCTTGCAAGGCAAGTTTTTTACATGTGCGCCACGTAGTTAGCTTGAAGAACAAGCTATTAACATGTGTGGCACATGGTTAACTTATTAACCAAGTTTCTAACCAAGAAATCAACTATGGACACCTATACGGTCAAAGCAGCGTCTATGAAGCTTCCAAGAAGTTTCTCTAGAAGATATTATAGAATTAACCTACTTTTATCTATTTTTACCTAATTCTATTTAATTATATAGGTAATTATGTGTATGTCCGTGACATTACCCTTCCTTTTAGGCACGAGTTCCACGAGGAGCGGTGGTTAGATGTTGAGGAAGTCTAAGATGTGCCGGATTGTATTTGCCACATATTCTGATCTTTGTTTTCTTCGAAGGTAATTAATGGATCGTCTCAGCCATCGATAATGTCCTATTTTGGGATGGGAAGACCACCCTGTTATTTGATCATTGTTGTGACCTTCATAACTTCCTTCGAATAATACGTTTGGAATACCATCAAGAGTTCTTCATACCTCTAATAAAATCACCAAACATCGGGAGTCTCTTCCAAGGTCGTGATACCAAATACGTTGTATCTCGCCATCTATTCGAAGAAGAACATGTCGTTCTTGAAGATCTTCATCTCGGTTGCGTCGTCTTGAAGGTTGTGACAATCGCAACGTCTCATTCGGCAAGTCAGCAAATGAAGGCTCTTGAGTCGAATCCGCTGGTTGTTGGTTCTCCATTTCCTCAGCGCCACAAATACAAAGAAGTTACAAATAAGGTTAGAAAGTTGAATGTTATCTTGTCTAGATCTTGTTTCTTTTATAAAAGAGGTCTTCATCTTGGTTTTGATGGATGTCGTTGATGAAAGGTCTCTACCTTCCTTGGTGCATTTGCAAGATTCTTTGCCGGTTCCCATGTGCGCTCACTAATATTGTATTCGCGCCAATGAATAAGATATTCCAACCTATTTCAGCGCCGCCTCAAATTTAAGACTTCTTCCACCTCAAATTTTTCATTGTTATCCACTTCTATAGGAGGCGGTGGCATTTGTTTTCTTCCTTGTATATTTGTTGTCTTATATGGCTCAAGTAGAGACACATGGAATACAAGATGAATCTTCATAGACTCTGGTAGCTTTAATTGATAAGCGACTGGATTGACTTGTTCACAAATTGAGAATGGTCCAAGCCTATGATAGTCCAACTTATCACAAGGACGAACAGTCTTGATATTTCGACAAAGTAACCATACCTTATCACCAACATGGAATTGAGGTTGTTGCTTGCGATAGACATCTTCATTGGTCTTTTGTCGTTCCTGAGCTTCTTTTAATCACACCTTCATTGTTGCATGTAGCTCTGCCAACTGATTTGCCAAATCTTTTGCCGCAGGATTATCAGCTTTTAAAAAGTCAAAAATATCAAGTCGTGGGTGATAACCATAATTGGCAAAGAAAGGTGTTTGTTGAGTAGAAGAATGTACCGAATTATTATAAGCAAACTCTGCCAATGGCAAAAGAGTTGTTCAATCGTCTTGATGGTAATTGATGGTACACCTCAAATATTGCTCCAAGACTTGGTTCACTCATTCCGTTTGACCATTTGTTTGACGATAGAAGGCTGAAGATAGTTTTATATCCACCTTTAATATCTTGAACAGGATTCTCCAAAATTTGGATACAAATTGCGTTCCTCTATCTGATATAATATCCGTTGGCAATCCATGATGGCGATAGATGTTGTCAAGAAAGAGCTTAGTTGTTTCTTCACCTGTGATAGATTTTGTACATGGTACAAAGTGTGCCATCTTGGTGAACCGATCTACAATCACAAATATGGAATCATATGAACTTGAAATTGGTAGATCTGTGATAAAATCCATAGAGATAGAAGACCATGGTTGTTTTGATATAGGTAGTGGTTGGAGAAGTCCGTAAGGTTGATGACGAGGGATTTTTGATCTTGAACAGACATCGCATGATTGTACAAACTCCTTAACTGCCTTCCACATTTGAGGCCACCAAAAATCTCTTGATATTAGTTCCAAAGTCTTGTTGTACCCAAAATGTCGTGCTGCGGGAAAATTGTGACGAGCTTCAAAAGCACGTAGTTGTGCTTCGCCTTCTGGGATATATAAGCATCCCTCAAAGTAGAGTAGATTGTTCTTGAATTCAAACTTGGAAGTATCATGAGACTTAGATGAATTGTTCTTAATATCATAAACAAGAGGGTCTGAGGACATACTTGACTGGATTTTCTTGAGAAAATTTGAATCAACGATCAATGTTGATTTGATTGCTCGAAGATAAAATTGTTTTGGCTTCAAGAGGGTCATTCTTTATTGATCAAAAGCTGCATCTCCTTCTTTTGGAGCAAGATAAGAACGTCTAGAAAGGGCATCAGACAAACCTTGTTGTTTTCTTGGCCTATACGTGATAATGAACTCGAATCTTGACAAAGACATACTCCAACGAGCTTGACGACAATTTAAAACACGTGCTGACATGAAATACTCGAGATTCTTGTGATCCGTATATACGGTGACTGGATGGGAGGCGCCTTCTAGATAATGACGCCATTCTTGAAAAGAATCCACGATTGCAAGAAATTCTTTGTCGTGGATCTCATAATTAATCTCGGTTGTTGAAAACGTCATTCATCAGTTGTTGAAAAGTAGCTGGTGCATTTGTGAGTCCAAACGGCATGACATTATATTCAAAATGTCCATACCTAGTTTGAAATGCAGTCTTCCATTCGTCACCTTCTTTGATGCGGACCAAATTATATGCTCCTCGTAGATCTATTTTTGTATAGATCTTTGTTTGGCTGAATTGATCAAGAAGTCATGAAATCAAAGGTAAAGGATACGTGTTCTTGATGGTAATCTTATTAAGCCCTCGATAATCTACGCACATCCGTAAGGATCCGTCTTTTTTCTTTACAAATAAGATAGGAGCTCCTGCTGGAGATTTCGAATGGCGTATGAAGTTCTTAGGCAAGTTCTTGTCAATATATTCTTTCAATACAATCAGCTCGTTCTGCGATAAACTATAGATTGATCCAAATGGTGGTTGAGCTCCTGGTTGAAGGTCAATTGAGCAATCATAAGGTCGATGTTGTGGAAGAATATCTACGTTTTTCTTTTCAAAAACATCTTGAAAATCTTGATACTGGTTAGGAATATTACTTGTAGTCTTCTCAGTATCCGAAATAGGTGTGGCATATATAACAAAAGATGGTCCTTCTTTTGCCGCATGTATAAAAGCTTTCGCACCTATTAGTAAGGGTTTGGATATACTAGACTTATGTATTTCTATTTGACTACTGGATTCTTGGGTTGAACTACAAGAAAAGTCGAGGTTACGAGAAATCCAATCTATTTGAGGATTATATTTTTCTAACCACGATAATCCTAAAATAATCGGATTTGAAGGAGATCTAATCACATTAAATATTACTACACTAGTATGTCCTTTAATTGCTACATCTAAAGGAACAGTCTCATGGGTGACATCTCCAGAAGATAACAAACGACCATCTATGACTTCTACGTGCACAGGTTTAGCTTTCTTGATTAAAACTATTTCTTATTTTTTGACAAAGTCTTTGTCTATGAAACAGGCTGAGGCTCCTGAATCTAATAAAGCAAAGACTTTGTGATTTTTAGGTCCTAATGATACTTCTATTGTAAAATAAGGTGAGGGGTCTGAGGAGAGAATAGGACCTTTAGAAGGTGTTGCACATGATTCCAGCTGCACGGTCCCTATTGTAGCTGGAGAAATTCGTTTTCCGACACAGTGTCTTCTCTAGCAGCCATACTTCTCATTTTGTGATTGCGTTGCTTCTTTGGACAATATTGAGCAGTGTGTTTAGATTCTCCATAATATAAGCATAAACCCTCTTAACGACGTCAAATCTTTTCCTACTCCGTAAGAGGTTTAAAGCGTACCGCATCAATTTGCATTGGTTCTGGTTTAGCCAAGTAAGTTTCTGAAAACTTAGGAGTTGCTGTCATCAATTGACTTGTTCCTCTCCAACTGAATTTATGTTCCTGGCGCCTTTCAAATAATCGATTGTCACATGCAATCGCTTGAGGAACAAATTGCTCCAAACATTCAGCTTTTGGCATTGTTAGTAACAAATCTTTGACGTTATCCTTCAATCCATAACGAAATTGATTGATAAGGGCTTTGTCTTTCCACTCTACATCGCAAGCAAGATTTTAAAATTCAGCAGCATATATTGTAGCTGACCGTGATCCTTGTCGTAAAGATAAAAGCTTAGTCTCTGCTATCCTCTCTCGATCGCTTTCTCCAAATATAGCCGTAAATACTTCAAGGAATGAATTCAGATTATAAAGAAGTCTTGAATCTTTTTTTATCAAAGGTGCAAACCAAGAAAGGGCACTTCCAGATAGAACTGCATCTATGAATCCAACTTGAGTAAATCCATCAGGATATTGGAAAGGGTGTAACATTAAATAAAACTTGACTTGTTGCAAAAATCCTCGAAATTTTGATCTTGTTCCATCAAATTTCTCGGGCATACTAATCTTTGTCTCTTTAACGCTTAAAGAAGTAAGATTTCTTGAATTTGATTGAGAGGCTTATCTACTTGCTTCTCTCATTTGTACAACTTCTTGGCGTAAGCTTTGGACTTCCTCCATAGGTATTGGAATAGCGCTTCCATGATTACCATTGGTGATTCGTGAAATTTTGCACTCTAAGAGTGTTGACAAGCTCCTGAAGATCTGCAATAGTTGCAAATCTATTCTCGCTTCCAGTAAGTGTAGCATCCATGATTTTTCCTTCCATCTTAGACAACTTTGCAAATCTATAATTTGGATTAGAGGAGGGTAATCCGCAACCTCTAATATCAAACAAAAATCTTCCACAAAGAGGGGTGATCCACTCTCTTTTAGGAAAAAATCAAGGTTAGAAAGCAAATAGAGTCAATTCAAAGGTGGGTAGTCCGCAACCTTCAAATACAAAGAATAGAAGTGGGGTAATCCACTCACTTCTAACACAAAACAAGAACAATAAATCTTCACTCTTGTCAAACTGTCAAGGACAAGAACTCGATGAAATCAAATGGACAAGTGAGACTTCTCTTATAAAATAGAAATAAGAAAATATGTATTCAATAGAAACTGGAATGGCTATTGCCAAAAGACAAGACAACTAGAGACTCTTGAAACTAGATTAGAAGCAAGAAAAGAATTGACAAGAGTGAAGAAGGCTTCACTCTTGTCTCTATATATACTATCTAACTAGAAGCTACGTGGTGATGTTCTATAGGACCTCCAATATGTGTTGACTTTGAAGGCCACTTGCCTTAGCTTGCAAGGCAAGTTTTTTACATGTGCGCCACGTAGTTAGCTTGAAGAACAAGCTATTAATATGTGTGGCACATGGTTAACTTGTTGACCAAGTTTCTAACCAAGAAATCAACTATGGACACTTATATGGTCAAAGCAGCATCTATGAAGCTTCCAGGAAGTTTTTCTAGAAGATATTATAGAATTAACCTACTTTTATCTATTTTTACCTAGTTCTACTTAATTATATAGGTAACTATGTGTATGTCCGTGACACCATGCAGTTAGAATCTTGTACAACTCCTAGTAAAGTTCCTATCCTCTCCTTAGAACCCTCTTCTTATTTTAAAATAGATGTTTATTTGGGACCTAAAAATCACAAAGCCTCTGCCTTATCAGATTTCAAGAGCCTCAACAAGTTTTTTAAATAAAGAATTTGTTAAAAGTCATAGAATACGTTTAGTACAAAAAACTGAACTTATACATATAGAAGTCATAGATGGTCGCCCGTTATCTTTTGGAAATGTTATTCATGAAATCCTTCCTATAAATATAACAATAAATGGTCATGATAGTTGTATAGTCTTTAATATAATTAAATCTCCTTCTAATCTAATCATTTTAGATTTATCATGGTTAAAAAAGTATAATCCTTGAATAGATTGGATTTCCCCTAGATTTGATTTTTTTTAAAGCATTAATAAGAGTCTCATAAATCAAATAACAAACCATAAGCCTAATATAGTGAAACTTGTACTTATAGGCGCAAAAGATTTTATGAATGAAGTAAAAAAAGAATCATCTTTTGCTATTTATGCTACATCTATTTCTGATGCTGGAAGGACTTCAAGTGGAATTCCAAGCTAATATCAAGATTATCAAGACGTTTTTGAGAAGAAGAATATAGACATTCTTTCGGAGTATCATCCATACAATTACTCAATTGATCTCAAAGATGGAAACTTAGCCTCTATTTGGATCGATCTACAATCTATTGTAGAATGAATTGACTAAACTCAAGAAATATATTGATGAGAACTTGGCCAAGAATTTCATACGCTGTCATATTGTGATTTGGCTACTATGTAAAAAAAATTTATACATATATATTTAATGAACAATTTACTACTTAGCTAAATGAAAGTCATATCAGTGGATTTTATTAGTTATAGGATGTGATTAGGTTGCTAGTTTAGAAAGGATCTATTAAAAGGATTATTATTAAGATTTATACAACCTTATTTTCTTTTTAGTAGTGACTTTTGAAGTTAATTTTATATTGATAGTATATATCTTGTATATATCTTAAGTCACCTATGTTAGACATTGGTGATCCTTAAGATCTTATTTACTTCTTTTATTTGGTGCTTAAAGCACCAAGTATGTAAATCTTATAAGAAGAAGGGTTAGAAAAGGGTTTTTAGTGTAAAAAGGGTAGTTTGGCCATCCATGTGGATGAATAGAGGTGGATGATAAAAATCTCTATTCTAATTGGCCAAAAATCATGCCCAATGGGCTTTAAGGAGGCTGCCCGAGGGTTTATTAGAAGTTAGGGTTTGTTTTACAGGGAGTCGAACATCAAAGGCTAGGATCATAAGGTTTAGGTTTTTGGATGTGGTTTAGGTGCAAATTTTGTGTGATTTGCACTTTTTATGAAGAAGTTATAGGCGCCCAAAGTTAAGGTGTTGATTTTGGACCTATTGTCACTCTTTTGGATATAACTCGTGCATACAGAGAGCAATTGAGGATCGGCGATAAAGGTTGGAGAAAGCACTTTTACGGCTACACTTTTTATGTACAACTTGATAAAATCTAAGCTAGGATGAAGGAGATATTGGGAGTTGAAGTCAGTGCTTACAACCTTAAGGGCAGTAAGTAACCCGCTTATATAGTGGTTACATTTTGAGCTATATCTAATGAAATTTGATAGATTTTTGGCTCAAAATTTTCAAGAATGTATATGTTTATGTCACAAGACTATGTGCAAAAATATTGTGGCATTAATATTTTGGATTTGTGAGATATAAGGAAAATAGTGCTCGGATGTCTCTGAGCTAGGGTTTCAAGCACTTGCTAGGAATTTTGATATATCAGACGATTGAAAATGTATTTATGGTTGATTCTTTCTTATAATGCAACTTAAGAAAATTATCTACACTCTGAACTAAATTTTATAGAAATTGAACGGTTGGATTAAGAATTATTGGACTCTAAAGTTTAGCAAGAAATAGGTCCTTGCGGGTGAATAAAGTTTTGAAGGGTTTTTGTGGAAATTTGAACCCTTTTTGTACAAACTTACTTGAATACAAGAGGGTTTATATATATATATATATATATAAAACTTCTCTTTTGTAAGATTTTTGAATTATTTGTCCTTTTTATTGAGGACAAACGACCTGTTGGATTTTTGCCATCAAGTTACAAATAAATTCTCCACAACCAAGTACCCAATGTATTCCCAGATAGAAGGCCATGTCATACGACAATGCCATTCAAAATCTCCAGCAAGAGCTCTTATCTTATTTGTAAAGAAGAAAGATGGGTCATTATGGATGTGTGTAGATTATCGAAGGCTCAATAAGATTACCATCAAGAATTGATATCCTCTATCTTTGATATCTGGACTTCTTGATTAATTGAATCAAGCTAAGATCTATACAAAAATAGATCTAAGAGGAGCATATAATCTAGTATGCATCAAAGAAGGTAATGAATAGAAGATTGCATTTCAAACAAGGTATGGACATTTTGAATATAATGTCATGCCTTTTGGACTTACAAATGCACCAATTGCTTTTCAACGTCTTATAAATGATATTTTTCATGAATTTCTTAATGACTTCATTATTTGTTATTTAGATAATATTTTAATCTATTCTAAGAACACAAAAAAATATGAATTTTATGTTCATTGTGTGTTATAAAAACTTAGAAATGTAGAATTATATGCCAAGATGGAAAAGTGTATATTTCACACTACTCAAGTTGACTTCTTAGGATATATCATTTTGAATGATGGTCTCAAGATGGATCCTAAGAAAGTCCAAACAGTCATAGATTGGAAGATTCCAAAAATAATAAGAGATGTATAATATTTTTTGGAATTTGCTAATTACTATCGAATCTTCATCAAATTTTTTTTTCAAGTTGCAGCTCTATTTACATGCTTGACTTGTAACGACAAACTTGAGTGGAATAAAGAAGCAGAAGCATCATTCGAGGATTTGAAGGCAGCTTTTATTTCAATACCAATTTTGAATTGCATTGACTTTTTTAAGGTATTTTTTATAGAAACAGATGCCTCACACTTTGCTTTGAGGGCAGTATTGTCAGAAATAGGAGAAGATGATAAATTCCACCTAGTAGCTTTTCATTCTAGGAAATTTTCACCAGCAAAGATCAATTACAAAATCCATGATAAAGAACTTCTTACAATTGTGGATTCTTTTTAAAAATGACGTCACTATCTGGAAGGCACTTCTAGTCCAATTATCGTATATATGGATCATAAGAACCTTAAATATTTTGTATCCGTGTGCGTATTGAATCATCGCCATGCTCATTAGAGCATGTTTTTATCAAGATTCGAGTTTATTATCACCTATTGGCCAAAAAAACAAGGTTTGTTCGTTGCCCTTTCTAGATGTTCTTATCTTGTACCAAGAGAAGGAGATTTAACTTTTGATCAACAAAGAATGATCTTCTTGAAGCCAAAGCAATTTCTTTTTTCAACAATGAAATCAATATTAACTGTTGATTCTATTTTTGTCAAACAAATCCAATCCAGTATGTCTTTAGATCCTCTTGTCCATGAGATTAAAAATAATTCATTTAAGTCTCATGATACGTCTAAATTTGAGTTCAAGAACAATTTGCTCTATTTTGAAGGACGCCTATATATTCTAGAAGCTCGTCACAACCTCCCTACAATAAGACATTTTAGATATAATAAGACTTTAGAGCACATGTTGAGAGATTTTTAGTGGCTTCAAATGTGGAAGGTTGTTAAAGAGTTTATACAATTGTGTGACATTTATTCAATATGAAAAATTCCATCATTATCAGACTTCTCCAACCATTACTTGTATCAGAACAACTTTGGTCTTTTGTTTCTATAGATTTTATCACGAATCTCTCAAAGTCAAGTTCATATGACTCTATATTTGTGATTGTAGATCGTTTTACCAAGATGGCATATTTTGTACCATATACAAAATCTATTATAAGTGAAGAAGCAACTAAACTCTTCTTTGATAATATCAATCACTATCATGGACTGCCAAAGGATATACAATTCACGGATCAATAATAATTCTTTTATTGCCTTAAAAAGGCCATAAAATAATAAAAATATAATAAAAAGAATAAATTACTAGCATGATTGATATTAGGATTAAATTGAGGATAGGATCTAGCTATAAAATCTCTAGGATAGGTTAGATTGATACCCGGGGGTTGGCCATTTGTAGGATAGGGTTGAAATCAGATCTTTGGCTACTAAAATGACCGCCTAGGGCAAATTATAGGAACATTTGGAGATCGACAAGTAGGAATTGGGAGAAGGTTTTGAGCTCATTCTAGAGACGTTAAGTTTGTAGCCATAGGATTTTGAATGACTTTGCAATTGTTGTTCAAATCAATGTTTGTATTGGTGTTTTGGATTTTATGTAAGATAATAACGGCTTGCATTCTTAACTGATTCGTGCAATTTGTATAGCATCTATAGTTTAAAATATGAAATTATCTAGATTGTTGGATGTGCAAAGTATATACAAAAGTTTGTATTAATCTAACAATGTAATCAGAAGATATTTAGACTTTGATACAAAAGATTGTCAGAAGTTGGCAATTTAGGATTGGGTAGAATTTCTATAATAAATAAAGATCTACTAATTGCATTAATATAAATTTTGGCATGGTGATTGAATATCAAGCTATAAACCAAGTTTGAGCTGAAGTTAATAGTTGAATAAGGAGAAATCACTACTAGAATTTCTGCATCAATTTTTAAGTTGGTGGCCGAGTATCATTAGTGTGGTTTTTGGGCATTTTCTCGCAATCTGTAAGTTGGGTTGGATTGAATTTTTCTAAGCTTGTAGAAGACTTATACCAACATTTATAAGCAAAATTTCACACTAAGTAGATACTTGGATTAAAAGTTATAGCTTTTCAAAGTTCACCAATTAGGATTAGAGCTTACAAAGAAAAATAAAAATTGCTTAATTATAAAAAAAACAAGGCAATTGGGATATATGTATAGTTGATGTTACTAAAAAGAATATTTTTAAATACTTTTGAATTGAAATTTAAATTATATTCTTCATATATAGATAAAATCTATTAGGATTTCTTGATTATTTGTAAACACAACTTTACCTTTCACAGCCGGGTGCCTGATGCATTTCCGAATTAGACAACACATAATATGACAACGGTTCTACAACTTGATACTTATCTGACAAAAGAATCATAAGTTGGATTGGTTGGCACTTTGCTTACAAGGCAAGCATTATCATGGTTTGTTTTCTTGTTTGAAAAGAGATCATTAATTTTGAGCAACTTTGAACTTTTTATGAAAGCATTTTTAAAAGAATTTGGAAAACATGACAAGGCTTCTTGAGCAATACCTAAGATTTGAACATTGGATTAAGAAGCGCATTCTATATTAGTCCATACATCCAATTTTAGGCAATTAGCATATAACATCAATTGGGATGAAGAAGTCTTAACGAGTCAATTCTATTGGAGATTAAAAGATGATGTAAAGGACTTGTTATTGTTGCTTCCGGATCTACAATCGCTCAATGAAGCCATTAGCCAAGCTGTAAAATGTGATAATTGATTATTTTAATATTGTCAAAATCAACGTTCATGGGCTTCAGTAAGACATCATGCAATCAGATGTACTTTTGTTACATCAACAAGCATTCTAAATTCATATTTAGAAATAGAAGATATATAATTTGATATAATATATTTTAAACCTCTTAGTCCATAAGAAAAGAAGCATTAGATAGAAGAAGGTCTATGCTTGTATTGTGGCAAAGAAGACTATAAGGTTGATAATTGTCTAAAAAAATAAAATTGATACATCACCAAAATCAAGAGTGTAATTATTCAAAAAAATAAACATGTTTAGTTATAATAGGGACTATATGACTAGGCAATTCAACATTATAAGACTATTCAAGTTCCTCTCTTTCTATTCAACCTGCTCGTTGTTTTATAATTTTTTTGTATTTCAGTCCTCAGAAGCTTCAAACGATCGCCTTGTTGGATTTTCAGATATCTGCTTATTTTGTAGATGAGTCATTTCCTAAGCTTCATAAGATTCTTCTAGTATAAAAATCCAAACCTATTCATATAGAGATAATAGGTGCATGATTCTTATCCTTTGGTAGTGTCATCCATGAAACTATGCCTATAGAAATATTGTTTGAAGATCATAGCAGTCAAATTGTGTTCAATATTATTATAATTCCTTCAAATCTTATTATTTTTGGACTTTTTTGATTGAAAAAGCATAATCCATTTATAAATTAGAAATCATAAAGAATAACATTTTTGATAGAAATTCCTATAAAAAAAACTTTGAAAAAAGTCACAAGTTGATAAACCTTTATTTATTAAAGCAAAGGCTTTTATAAGATTGGCCAAAGAAAATATACCATTTTTTATTTATGCAACTCCAACTAAAAAAGATATTACTTCATCAATAAGTATTCTAGAATAATATAATAAATTTTAAGATGTTTTTTTTTAAAAAAAAGATGATATATTAATAAAGCATTGATCATATGATTGTGCTATAGATCTTCAAGAAGGAATGCAACTATCTTTTGGCCCAATTTATAATCTTTTTTAAAATAAGCTTTCAGCATTGAAGGATTATATTGATGAAAATTTTGCAAAGAACTTGATCAGGCATTCAAAGTCTTTAGCAAGTGCACCTATATTCTTTGTGAAGAAGAAAGATGGTTCCTTGCATATGTACATTGATTATTGAAAATTGAATAAGATAACAATAAAGAACTATTATCTACTATCATTAATCTCATGACTTTAGAAACAATTTGGCTAAGTTAGGATCTATATCAAGATAGATCTTTGTGGAATATATAATTTAGTATGAATCAAGAAAAGAGATGAATAAAAGACCGTATTTTGGATAAGGTATGGATATTTTGAATATAATATCATACCTTTTAGATTAACAAATACACCCACTATCTTTCAACATTTAATGAATGACATCTTTCAAGAGTATTTAAACAAATTTATAGTGATCTATCTTAATGACATCTTGATGTACTCAAAAGATTTGGAGGAATATGAGGGGCATATAAAGTTAGTATTACAAAAGTTGTGAGATGTAGGTTTGTATATTAAGGTAGAAAAATGCATATTTCATCAATCAAAGATAGAATTATTAGAATACATTGTATCTATTGAGGATTTGATGATAGATCCCAAGAAGGTGGAGGCAATTATATAGTGGGCCATTCCAAAGACTATAAAAGTCGTACAATATTTTCTTGGATTTGCTAATTTCTATTAGATCTTCATTAAAAATTATTCTCAAGTTATTACTCCTCTTATTTGATTGATATACTAAGACAAGTTGGAATAGGGGCTTCAAGTAGAGAAGGCATTCTAAGACCTCAAGACATCGTTCACTATGGCCTCAATCTTAATACATCCGGATTTTATAAAAGAATTCTACATAGAAATTGATGCTTTGAATTTTGCACTATGAATTGTATTTTTACAAATAGATATAGATAATAAATTCTATCTTGTTGTATTTAATTCTTAAAAATTTTTTATTATTGAAATTTATTATAAAATCCACAATAAAGAAGTTTTTGCTATTGTGGATTCTTTTTAAGAATGGTATCATATTTTTGAAGGAATAATACATCCTATGACTATATATACAGATTACAAAAAATCTGAAATATTTTATAGTACCTCATATTTTTAATCGTCATCAAGCTTGATGAAATATGTCATTATTTCAATTTTATTTTATTATCACTTATTGACCTAGAAAGCAACAAGGATTATCTGATGCTTTATTAAAGAGATCATATCTTATATCAAATATAGGAGAGGCAATGTTTGATCAACAATGTACAATTTTGTTGAAGCCGGAGCAATTTCATCTTTGTGCCACTATTATATTGGCACCTATTGATTTTTATTTCCTCAATAAGATATGTGCTGCAACCAATAATAATACTTTGGTCCTTGATATCAAATATTGCCTAAAAAAAATGCTAACAAGTTCAAGCTTGAAAAAGACCTTCTATACTTGGTAGAATATTTGTATATCTCAAAAGGACCAACACAACTATGTGTTTTTTAATCTCGCCATGACTTTCCAACTACAGTTTACTTTAGATTTAACAAGATTTTGAAACTTATTTCTTGAGATTTTTGGTGGCCTCAAATGTACAGAGTGGTGAAGGACTTTGTACTCTCTTACAACATCTGTTCAAGGTCTAAAAATCTTTGACATCACCTTTATGGACTCTCACAATCCTTGCCTATTCCAACATGGTTATGGTCTTCTATCTTAATAGATTTCATCACAAATCTAGTGCCATCCAATTCATTAGATAACATCCTTGTGGTGGTTGATTGACTTATAGCTCATTTCATTCCTTATAAAAAGATTGTATTTAGTAAAAAAATGATAAGACTTTTTTTGACAATATATATATCGATATCATGGCCTATTGGATGATATTTTATTTGATTGAAGATCCCATTTCATATCTAAGTTTTGAAGATGTCTTTTTAAAATATTAAAGGTGGACATTAAACTTTCTTCAGCTTTCTATTCTAAAATTGATGGCCAAATAGAATAAATTAACCAAGTTTTGGGGTAGCATTTATAATGCAACATCAACTATCAATAAGACGATTGGATCTTATATCTATTGTTAATAAAGTTTGTATATAATAATAATATTCATGCTTCAACTTAGCAAATATTATTTTATTCCAACTATGGATATTATCTAAGACTTAATCTATAAAATATGCCAAAGAATAATAATCCAACAATTGAAGGATTTACAAAGCATCTATCGTAATATCAAACAATTTTAAAGCTTCAATTGTAAGTAGCTCAAGATGCTAACAAGGCATCTGCAGATAAATTCAAAAATCAACTACGTGCTTTTTATATTAAAAATAAAGTATGGCTTCTTTGATGGAACATCAAGACTAAACAGCCATGTGATAAGTTGGACTATCAGAGGTTAGGACCATTTTCTATCCAAAAGCAAATTAATCTAGTAGCATATCGCTTGGAATTACCATCTTCTATGAAGGTACATCTAGTTTTTCATGTCTCTCTTTTAGAACCTTATAGAGAGTCGCATATTCTAAAAAGAATACAACAATCATTACTTAGTATCAAAATCAAAGACCATGAAGAATACAAGGTTGAAAAGGTATTTGATTCATGCAAAGGTGGAATAAATTAGAATATCTTGTTTATTGGCAAGGCTATGATATTAATGAGCATATATAGGAATTGGTTGAAAATCTTGCTAATGCACCTCAAAAGATACACAAATTTTATTGACTCTATTTCTACAAATCCAAATGTGTTTGATGATAATTTCTTGGTGAAGATTGGATTTAAAGAATATTCTAAAAAAGGGAGAATTAAACTAAAGCCTTCATCAATATGTAATCATCTATGCTAAGATAGAATAAAGTAATAGAAGTAAGTCAGTCACCATGTCAAACATTCAAGCATGGAGAGAATAAGATTCAGAAGATTTACTTACTATGCAAGCTTTGAATGAATCAGTACAATTTTTATAACCTTTAATTGAACAAAGTGACGACGATACGTTTCAGTACTAAGTATAATCTTGGTTGGAGCCATTAAGAACAAGATCCAACCATGCAAGTCTTAATTCTAATATCCAAGCTTTAGTGATATTGCTTGAGCTTAGAAAGGTGAATCCTTCTAAGCTTGAGATCTTGTTTGGAGGATGTTTTGAAGGGTGCAATAAAAATCAAAATTTTAAATGGAATGTTTTAACAATGGAGGTACTAGCTTGAGGCTATAGATAATTTTTTTAAGGACTAGTAGAATCTATTGCCTAAGAATAGAAAATAAAATATATAATTTTATTAGTACATTATATTCTCAATTTTATACATATATATATATATATATATATATATATATATATATAAAGATTGAGCTCCTCTTAAAACTCATCGCTAGAGAAGGAGGTAATATTAGAGACATATATTTTGCAGGTTCACAAAACCTTTTAGAATATTCTAGAGGTTCTTGAATTAGTGAAAGTTGATTGAGAAGCTTCTTAGTTGGTGAAAGTAGCTTGAAAAGCTTTGTAATTAGTAGAAGGAGCTTGAAAAGCTTCTCAACTAGTAGAAGCTGCTCAAGAAGCTTCTTAGTTTGATAGAGCAACCTCTTTGAAGCCCATTGGATATGATTTTTAGCCAATAGGAATAGAGACTTCTATCATCCATATCTACTCATCCACATGGATGGTATGAGCCCTAAATTATACACCAAAATTTTATTTAATTAATTTTTGATATTTTAATAAGATATAATATTAATTATTTATTAATTATGACAAAATAGAGGTTTTTGGTCTAAATCATATATCAAAGCCTTAAATTATTAAATTGATTTAATAGAATCTAATTATAAAAATTAGATTTTAAAAAATACTAATTCTTATTTAAAATGAGATTATTAGGAAATACAAAGTTAGTTGTAGTTGGAGTATGGTGGAAAATTGATAGAAAGCTACTCCACTCTTGAAGCCACAAAAGATGATGAAGGAAGAAGATAGAGAATTATTTTACTCTTGAAGATACAAGAGATGATAAAGAAAGAAGATAGAGAGTTACTTTGCTCCTAAAGCCACAAGTGATGGTGAAAGAAAAAAATAGAGAGCTATTCTACTCTTTAATTATTACTTCTATGATAACAAATCAAATTGGCCCCTAATAAATCTCTCTTAAAAGATAATATTTCTATTAGTAAGTTAATAAATTATTTTATATAAATTTTGGCTAATTAGATATTAGAAATTAAAACTTATTTATTGATGAATATCTATGGTGATTTATCATCACTTTATAGCAAATAGATGCCAACCATTGGTCCTCTCTACAAATGATATTAGTTGGAGATCATGGGGAGTGTATGTTGACCTTTTAATGACAAGTGGTGCTAAAAATAATAGCTAATAATTAAAGATATTTAGAATAAGATAAAGTGACATAGAAGTTATATCACTTGCATGGAGTAGTTAGTAGAAAGGCTCTCAAACTGGTTATTACTTGCAAATTATTGGCAATGGTAATTGTTGGTAAATGGCTTGAGGGCTTGAATATATAAGATCCTTTCAAAGCCTTATTTTTTATCAATCTATCTACTAATCTATCAATCAATCTATTTATTAATCTATTGATTAATCTATTTATCTATCTTTCTATCTACCTCTCTCTCTCCCTTACCTTTGGTTTTAGCCCTTGGTAAGGGCAATCTATTGAAGCACCAAAGAATTGTATTATTTTATTTGTTATAAATTTGTGTTATTAATTATTATTTTATATCCATATTGGTTCTCTTAGAATTTATTATTATTAGAGTTATTTTCTTATTTATACATATTTATTGTATAGGAGAGAAAAAATTAATAAGAATAGATGAAAGAATCATCAAATTTGAATTTGAAATAGAAAAATTATGAAAATTTGAAATTAGAATTTTTTTATTGTTGCTGCTGCTCTATACTATTTTTATCCAATTATATTATTTCCATCTAATTATATCTATTTTCATCTAACTATACTTATTTTCATCTAATTATATTACATTCATTCAATAATACTATTTTTATTCAATTATGCTTATTTTCATCTAATAGTGCTATTTTCATCTAACTAATTAGTTTATCCATTCTTTCTCATTTGGCTATTTGTTAGTTCCATTTAATTCTTCTATTTTTAGATTTTATTTTTTATCACTTTTTTAAAATTAAATCAAATAGTAGTTATTGCTTGGAAGTCATTATCTAGAAAGTTGGAACTACAACTACTTGATTAATTAATCAATCATTAAAATAATCACATAATTACCTTCTACTATCTTTTAAACTTGTTGTATAGTTATTTTTCCTCTTAAACTAGATAGGAAGGAATTTTAACTCACAGATGGCCTAACTATTCTTTTTAACACTAAAAACTCCTTTCTAATATTTTTTCTAATAAGATTTATATAATATGTATTCTGAATATCAAATAAAAGAAATTAAATAAGATTTTAAAGATCACCAATGTCTAACAAAGGTAACTCAAAAATATATAAAAATTATTATTAATATAAAATCAACTTCAAAAGTTATTATAAAAATAATAATAATAATAGTAATATTAAAAAAAATTATATAAATTTATATGATAGCCTTTTTAAATGGACTCAATTCAAAGTAATAATCTAACCATATTTTGTAATCAATAAAAATCCATTGATATGGCTCTCATCTAGCTGTATAATAAATTATATATTAAATAAATAAATAAATATATATATATATATATATATATATATAATATTTTTACATGGTAGTCAAATCATAACAAAACACTAATGAAGTGGATATTTGCATTATTAAAGTTGATATCCCTATTTCATTTATTAATGATCAAAGATCCTCAAAAATGGATTATAATTTTTTCTTTGTTTTTGCTAGTTTTTATTTTTTTATATGCTGCCTTCTTATGATCTTTAATTGCTTGTAATATTATAATATTTTCCTTTAAATTATCAATATTATCAAAAAAAAATTAAACTTGTTTTCTTGTGAAAATATTATTGTTTTGATTGTTATCCACAATTTCAATTTTTTTATTTTTTTGTCATTTTATTGATGGTAGTTTGAGAAGTTTGCTCAAGTTCTTTTTTATTTTGTTATTACAAAATATTATTAATAAACTTCTTCTGATTTTTGAACATGTTCATCTATTACTCTAGTAACTACCTCATCCAATAGATTTGCTAAAGTGTAAGAAACTTCACATTTTGGTTGTAGACAATATTCATTACAATCTATTATGACAAGTCCAGCATGTGAACCTTCATTTTGATTATTTTGTGTATCTTTGTTTGGATTTTTTTTTTTTTTGATTATTGTCTATTTTATTCTTAAATTCTTTATATTATTTGATTTTCTTTTATTGTCCCATGTTACTAATCCTATTATAATTTAATTTATTTCAAATATACTCAAATTCTTTATTTTAATAATATTTGAAATATTTGAGATTTTATATTATTTTTATCCATTTGGAATAATTTTGTAATTGCCAATATGACATTGTCATATTGTGGTTTGGCAACCATGTGAAAATATTGTATATATATATATATATATATATATATAATTAATATATAATTTACTACACAACTAAATGAAAGCCATATTAGTAGATTTTATTAATTACAAAATATGATTAGATTATCATTTAAAAAAAAAAAAAAAAAAAAAAAAAAAAAAATTGTTTAAAAGGGCTATTATTGAGATTTAAACTTTTTTTTTTTTTTTTTTTTTTTTTTTTGATAATAATTTTGAGGTTGATTTTATATTTATAATAACTTTTATAAATTTTGAATCATCTTTGTTAGACATTGGTGACCCTTGAAATCTTGTTTACTTCTTTTATTTGATATTTAGAACATATATTATATAAATCTTATTAAAAAAAGGATTAAAAATAGTTTTATAGTATAAAAAGAAATAATTAGGCAATCAATGTGGATGAATGGAGATGGATGATAGAAGTTTCTATTCTTATTGGCCAAAAGTCATGTCCAATGGACTTCAAGGAGGCTGCCCAAGGCCTTATTAGGAATTTGGATTTATTTTTTGAAAACATTTGAGCATTAGAGGCTAGGAATAGCAATTTTGGATTTTTGGCTATAGTTTTGGTAAAAAGATTATGTGATTAGGACTTTTTTATAAAAAAGATATAGGCACTCAAAGTTAAGGTGTTGAAATTGTACCTATTGTTATTCTTTTGGATATAACTCAAGCATACAGAAAGCAATAAAAGATCGGCAATTAGAATTGAAAAAAGAACTTTTTTGGCTACACTTTTTATATATGGCTTAATAAAATCCAACCTAGGATGAAGGAGATATTAGAAGTTGAAGTTAGTACTTATAATCTAAGGGCAGTAAGTAACTTTGCTTAAATAGTGGTTGTATTTTGAGTCATATCTTAAGCAATTTGATAAGTTTTTGGCTCAAAATTTTCAAGAATGTGTATGTTTATGCTATAAAATTATATACAAAGATTTTGTGGCATTAAGATTTTGGATTTATGAGATATGACAAAAATAGTGCTTAGGTGTCTATAAACTAAGATTTTAAGCACCTACTAGGATTTTAAAGATATCAAACAATTGAAAACAAATCTACAATTGAATTTTTTTATATTGGACTTTAAAAATATTATCTAAATTTAGAGAAATTTGATAAAAATTAAATAGCTAGATCAAGAATTATTGAATTCTAAAATTTGAAAATAAATAAATTCTTGTGGGTGAATAAGCTATTGAAGGTTTTTATTGCAATTTGAATCTTTTGTACAAACTAAAGAGATTTTTTTAAGAATCAAGACTTTATAGAGGTGTAAAAATAGATATAAGGTGCTATAATAAAATTTTGGTATAAAGATAGAATTTGAAATAGAATTATGGATTTTTTTTTTTAAAGTTATTAACAACTTAACTTATTATCAACAGATTAATTAAGATTTTATTTTTTAAAAAAAGGTATTAAGGATCTTTTATATACCATAGAAGGACTTTATGTACAAACCTACTTAAATACAAAAGATTTTACTAGTACAATTTTTCTTTTGTAATATTATCATATTATTTGTCTTTTTTATTCAAGACAAATCACTTATTGGAGTCTTGTCAATAAGTTACAAGTAAATTTTCTATAGCCAAATATCTAGTATATTCCTAGATCATACCACATGACAATGTGAAGTATACCAAATTTGTATAATTCCTAATAAAGGTGAAAGTGTAGTTGCAACATTTTGTTGATATGTTGATATCTTTATTTTTTATTTTTTTAATAGTTTTACAGTAACAACAATACTAAGTATTGTCTTTTGCTCTTTCTAAGTTTGTATCTTATTCCTTACATCTATATTATTATCTTGTCCCTTTTTTATTGTGGAATTTAATACATTCTGCTGAATTTCTTTTCTTTGTACTAGGGTTGTTAATATATCTTTATATTTTGATACATCTTTTGTATGGCAAAATTGACTATTATATCCAACTTTCTTTGCTTTGCAATGTGCTAAATTACTTGTATCTTATTTTCTTGTCTTGTCAAATATTATAATAGCAATTATATGAATGGATGAATTTTCATATTTTTTTCTTTTAATTCTTCTATTAAATTCCATTTTCTTGATTGATTTTTTTTTAATTATTCATTTAGTCTATGTCTTTGTATTTGCAATATTAGTATATTAATATATATAGCTGCAATAATTTGTACAACATTGAGATATGTTTTTCTTTGTTTTATTCAAATCTTTTGTGATTTTAATTGCAAATTATCTTTTAGTATAGAAGACCAATCAACTTGCTTTTCATTCAAGGCAATCTATATTTGATCTATCAATAGTGTAGAGGCATCTATAGTTTGCCTTTGAAAATATAATATAGTACACAAAAATCTAATGATACACCTTATTGCTTTTAATTTATAAGTAGAAATATTTAGTATAGTAGCTTTGTAATTATCTTTTTCTACAAAAGAATAGAATATAATTTTATGCTTAATATATATAATTATGTTATAAATTGCTTAAAACCAAAAAGTAATTTCATATAAAGAATTATATTTTAATAGAACAAAATTATAATTATTTTTTTAATAATACTATTATAATTATTTTATTTTATGTTAAAAAATGCTTCTTTTATTGCACTTGTTTGAATCTTCTTTTCCAATTAATCTCTTGTATAAAACTTTTTAATCCCATCCTATCCAATAATTCTTCCTCAATACTCTATTAATTTTATTTCACAGCTCCAAATTAGAACTAAGGTATTTTTTTTTTAGGTATGATATCTTTTCTTCTATCCTTAATAAATTTTTTTTATAATTCTTGTATATTAGCTATTTCTATAATTAATTAAATATTTTAATAAAATTAATATTATAAAAAACTTATTATTATTTTTAACTTTTTATATATTATTACCATTATTACCAAAAAAGTGATTATTCTTGTTATAACTATTTTAGATGTAACCACCTTTAACAACCACTTTTCTAATAATTTTTTAAATTTTATTAATATAAATTATCATAAAAAAATATAATTTTTTTTTCTATTGATAAATTATATAGAAAAATTAACTTATAATATCAATGGAAAAAAAATTATATTTTTTTATGATAATTAAAATATAACTAAATTAATTAAAAATTATATACAATACAACTAAAATATCTATTTTTTAAAATAATATCTTTGATTTTAATAAATTCCTTAAACAAGTAATACAAGTTATAAATAAACTTGTTCCTCAACCTTACAACTTGTTTAAGAAGACATGGTTCTTGAATAGATTAAGGAGAAAAGTAAGCAAATATGTAGCCTTTTACCAATAGACACATTAGAAGAAGTTTTACAATCAGCAAGAAAGATAGAACTAAGTATACATAGGAAAGAAAAGTTCTATGATACAAACTCTAAAGGCTCAAGTCATGATTTAGATGAAAAAGAAAGGAAGAAAATTTTAATTCATGGTTTTTTTTCAACTTTTGTTGAATACTTTTCTTATTTGGTTATTGTACTTATCAAATTTAGATGGCTCCAAAAGCTCTTATACCTTAAAAGTTTCTTATTAATGTTTTGTATCAGATAGAGGAATACAATTTATATCAAGGTTTTGGAGGATCTTTTTTAAAATATTGAAGGTGGATATAAAATTATCCTCAAACTAATGGACAAACAGAACGAGTAAATTAAGTTTTGGAATAATATTTGAGATGTACTATCAACTACCATTAAGATGATTGAACAATTCTTTTGCCATTGGCAAAGTTTGCTTATAATAATTTGATACATTCTTCTACTTAGCAAATTCCATTCTTTGTAAATTATGGTTATCATTATGATTTAATACTTTTGACTTTTCAAAAGCTAATAATCCTACGGCGGAAGATTTGGCAAATTGTTTATCAGAGCTACATACAACAATGAAGGTACAACTAAAGAAAGCTCAAGAACGACAAAAAATCCATACAGATGTCTATCGCAAGAAACAACCTCAATTCTACATGGGCAATAATATATGGTTACTTCACCGTAACATTAAGACTATCCGTCCTTGCGACAAGCTAGATTATCATACGCTTGAACCTTTTTTGTTTTGTGAACAAATCAATCGAGTTGCTTATCGATTATGCTTACCAAAATCTATAAAGATCTATCTTATATTTCACGTATCACTACTTAAGCCATATAAGACAATGGATATATAAGGAAGAAGACAAATGCCACCGCCTCCTATAGAAGTGGACAACAACAAAGAATTCGAGGTCAAAGAGATTTTAAATTCAAGGTGGCATCAAAATTGACTAGAATATCTTGTACATTGGCGCAGATATGATATTAGTGAACGCACATGGAAGCTATCCAGGAATCTAGCAAATGCATCAATAAAAATTAATGCATTTCATAGACGACATCCATCAAAATTAAAATAAAAAATCAACAAAATTTTTATTATAAAACAAAGCAAGTTCATCCTATCTTGTATCATTGTTGTTATTTTTTTAGATTTGTTAATGCTACAGAGATGGAGGATCAATAATTAGTGAATTTAACTCAAGAGCCATTGTTTGCCAATTTATTAAACGAGACATTACGACTATCACAACCTTCAAGACGACGGAATAGAGATGAAGATACTCAAGAACGACATATCTTTCCTCGGATTGATGGCAAAATACAACGTATCTGGTATTACGATCTTGGAAGAGACTTTCGATGTTTGGTGATACTTTTAGAGGTAAGAACTATTGTTGATGGTGTTCCTAATATTTTTTTTGAAGGAAATTATGAAGGCCTCAATAATGATCAAATAATAGGGTGGTCCTCTCGTCTTAGTATGGAACATTATCAATGGCTGAAAAGACCTATCAACTACCTTTGAAGGGAACAAAGATCAAAATATGTTGTAAGCACAAATTGACGTATTTTGGACTTCCTAAATATGTAATCATCATTCCTTATGGAATTCATTTCTAGAAAGGGAGATAATATCACGGTGTCGTGAAGTAAATACATCCATATATAGAAACCTAACTTAACTATCTTTTCTTCAAAATTTTATTAAGTTCTTTCTTTCTTCTTACCAATCTAAGGTTTTATATAGTTTAGGAAAAATTTCTCACTTTCTTTCTTTTTCTTTGGTTAAATTTTTACCTTATCTTTAATCTTAACTTTAAATTTGATCTAGCCTTGAAACTTTCTTTTATTTCTTTTATCTTTTTTCCAATCTTAGATTTTAGTAGATTCAGGGTTATATTTGTAGATATAAGGAGTTTTGACTTTGAGATTGAATTTAGGATTTACCAAGGATAAATAGTAGATTTGGATGTCAATAGTCGGCTACCATTAATAGTGCTGACTTGGAGGATTAGATTTGGGGTTTTTATAACTTTAAACTATTAATTGTTGACTTGGACTTTGAAGACCTTGGCTGCGACTTCTTTGATGAGCTTGGAGGAGAAGAAGACGGGGTTTTTTGGCAAATGCAGAGAGGTATTCAAAGAGAGCTTCTTCTTGGCATGAGTTTAGGTGGTAGAAACGCAGGATTCAGAGCTTAGATGAGAGAGATATGCTTGTTTGAACTTAGACTACTAATATGACACCTACTATCACTTTTCAGGGTATATTAGAAGTTTTAAGATACTAGCAAGAACTCGGAAAGTTAGGTTAGAAACTAGACTTTAAGCTACACATTTTACGTCCAAGAATTGATAGAAATAAGTTTAGAATGAGTGAGATATGGCTAGTTAAACCTAGCAAACTAAACTAGGGTTTTGAAGAAGTTAGATAAATAGAAGGATTTGCTTTAAGCTAGAACTTGAGTTTCAAGAAGAATTTGAAGCTCATTTTTTGTGTACATATTACTTATACTATAAAGAGTCTATGTCTAAAATCTCATATCAATTGAGACTTTGATTAGGGAGTAATGGCAAATTTGTTCTCAGGTATCTAGGGTTTTGACTTTTAAAAGTATCTGCCAAGGATTTGATGATATCTAATGATCAGCAATGAATTCATAGCTCAAAATTTATGTAATGAGGATCAAAGATATGAGATATGTTTTCCCAAATTTTGAGCTTATTTGAACAGTTGGATCTTAAATTATGAATTTTCAAGTTTCTGGTTTGGTTTTACTTATATAATTACTTGCTAATATTTTGATGATATCTAGTGATCGGTAATGAATTCATGGTTGAGAATTTTTGTGAAGATGACTAAAGAAGTGAACTCTATGTTTCCAAAATTTGAACTTATATAAATGGCTGGATTTTGATTTATAAATTTTCAAGCTTCTAGTTTGTTGATTTATTATACGCATGGTTTTGTGACTATAAAAGAAAAATTTAAAAAAGTTTGTGCATATTGGATCCAACTTGATTGTAAAGAAGGACCTTACGTCTATCTGAAGCGGACTTTCACCACAACAACGGACACAAGATTTATTCTAATTATTATCTAATTAATATAAATAAATAGAAGTAGATAAAATAAATTAATTTAATAATATCTTAGAAAGAAGCTTTTTAGAAGCTTCATAGATACAGAATCACCTTTATACATGTCTATAGGTGATTGGTAGGTTAAAAACTTTATCAACAAGCTAACCACATGTTGCACATATTAGTAGCGTGTGAAATAAGCTAGCCGTGTGTCACACATGTTGATAGCTTGAAGAACAAGCCAAGTATGTGGCGCATATGTAGAAAACTTATCTTATAAGTTTGACACATGTCTTATAAATTAGACATGAAGTAGGTATCACGGATGCAGAATATAGACTGGAAGTCTAAACAAGAAGTTCAAGAAGAACTGGCAATAATTTTTACGGATGCTAAATATAGACTAGAAGTCTAAACAAGAAGTTCAAGAAGAATTGGCAATAATTTTCATGGATGCTAAATATAGATTAGAAGTCTAAATAAGAAGTTCAAGAAGAATTAACAAGAATTAGATTAATTAGATGAATATAAGAAACAACACCAAAGAGGTGAGCTAGAGCTCCAAGAAATTTGTTGTCGAGCTTGAAGAACTCTTTAGCCTCGACTCCAATATATACTCCTATTTAGAAAGCTTTTCAAAGAGCTTCCACCAACTACGGAGCTTCTCAAGCAACTTCCACCAACTAGGAAGCTTCTCAAGCAACTTCCACCAACTAAGAAGCTTCTCAAGTAACTTCTACCGACTAGGAAGATGCTAGAAGGTTCTAAAAGGTTCTAAAAAGTTCTAAGAATCTTCTAGAATATTCTAGAAGGTCTTGATAAGTATATCAAATGCTGCATCTCCAACCTTGGGTATTAGATATGAACTCTTTGATAATATATCCAATAATCCTTATTGCATTCCTAACTGATGTGTAATGATGAAGTTGAATTGAGATAATGACATGTTCCACCGAGCTTGGCGCGGATTCAAAACTTGAGCTATTGTGAAATACTCCAAATTTTTGTGATCTGTATATACAGTCACTGGATGTACAACACCCTCTAATAAATGATGCTACTTTTGAAAAGAATCAACTATTGCAAGCAACTCCTTATCGTGAATTTCATAATTGATTTTTGCTGCCGAAAACTTCTTCGAGTAGAACGCAACTGGATGAAGTTTATCATTCTTTCCCATCTGTAATAATACAGCTCCTAGCGCAAAGTCAAGAGCATCTGTTTTCAAATAAAAGGCCTTTGTAAAATCGGGATGTACCAAGATAGGAGCTATTATAAATGCCAACTTTAACTCTTGAAAAGCCTCTTATGCTCAAGTACTCTACTTGAGCTTATCCTTGATGTCAATTGTATTAATGGGGCTGCAATTTGTGAGTAGTTCTTGATGAAAATGCAATAAAAGTTGACAAATTCAAGAAAATATTACACATCCCGTACCATCTTTGGTATTGCCCAATCCGTTGTCACATTGTAGATTAAAATATATTGTGAAAGATATAAAAGAATGTGTTAAAATAAAAAGATTAAGATTAGAAGAAAAGAGGATGAAAAAAAAAAGAATTGTGGTTATAATCACATTATCTTGAGGGGTTACAATATTTATCACAAGCTCAGAGATGATAGGTAGGCCAAACTACTAATTTCTTGCTGAAATTTCCACTAGCAATATCAAGTCATGAAGCCAAGGATTTATAGAGTGAAGTCAAGTAGATTCAAATCCACGTCAGCTTCAAAGTAGCTAAGAACTTAATCACATAAGCTTCTTTGACTTGGCAGTATAGGATGTAGTTCTTTCTTTTTTATTTCTAATCTAATCTAAATTCTTTCTTTTTACTTATTAGATTTTTTTCTATTTTATCTTAGATCTACTTTATCTTTATTTTCTTCTATCTTAGATCTGAATTTAAATGTTGTGGGCTGAAATTAGAAGAGAAGTTGGTAGAAAGATGGTAGTAAGAAGATAGAATAGAAATTTACCTCAAAAAGTGAGATTTCTTCAAGTTAATCCAAGATAAAAGATTAAAGAGGTGGGAAGACATGACTGAGGTGTCTCTTTGACCAAAAGAAGAAGGGAGACCGGGCGGGGATGATAAGGAGGGGTCATGAAGAAGAAGGAGGAGGGTTCTTTTGGAGGTGTATAGGATTTTTTTTCATAAGCAGAATAGGTTTTTGTGTGTAGAGAAGCTTGGAGAGGATTTTAAGTGCACTTTTTTTTGAATTTGTAATAGACAAGATAAGAAACATATAAAAATAATTTTCATATCTTTTGGTTAAATATCAAGAGAGATATGAGTCATCAAAGTTATAGGTATTTAAGACTAGGGCAGTGAGGGTTACTAAATTTCGAGCCTTGGTTCTTGGAAACCACTTAGACTATAGAAGCAAAATTTGTTGGATTTTTGTTCCTTATAGAGTTAACTACTTTGTGTCAAAATTTTAAGTCAATATGACCTCTGAGCAAAGAGTTAACTACTTTGTGTCAAAATCTCAAGTCAATATGACCTCTGAGCAAAGAGTTATGAGTGAAATTATAACCAATTTGAATAAAAAGAGAAATAGAGTGAAGGCAAGGTTGAGGGTTTGTATAGGCAGTGCATGTGTGTGGATTTTTTTTGGATATAAAGAAAGTTAGGAGACGATTTTGAGTGTGAAATTTGATAGACATGATCTATGTAAGTTAAGGAAGATATGAGAGCAAATTTGATATTCATTTATTTGATGAATAAAATGTTATGTTCTTTCAAAGTAATAGGAGTCTATCTCCAAGTCAGTGAAGTTTGAGGGAGCATATCTTTGTGATCAGAGTAGAATTTTGAATAAAATTTATTAGGCTTTGTAGATATATGAGTATATTAAGTTGTGTAAAAAAAAAATTGCTATTGGAGGTATGTTTAAAGAATTATGAGGAAATTTGTGGTCGGATCTAGAGTTGTTAGAAGACAAAATTAAAGAAGAAGGGTAGAATCTATAACTCTAGTTCAAAGAGGAATTTTGGAGCAAAAATTGGAAGATGTTTACAACATAAAATAAGCAACTAGCCTACCAAATTTCAGTACTTAGGTCTTTGTTAATGAGGAGGAATGAATGTGTGAAGCAAAGAGGGTCCAGAATCAAAGGCAGCATGGAGGGATTACTTTGACAACATGGTTCTCTCTAACCACAAGAGCTATAATCAAAAGATTTATGAGGTTTGCTTCCTTACTTCCTTAAATATTTTATTTCTAAATTTTGCTTCAGTTGATGTGATATCCTAGGATTTATGAGCAAATTTGAGGACGGGTTTCTAAAGGCAGAATATGTTTGGATTAATAAAGTAGGTTTTTTGTATAAATTATTCAATTTTATGAACTTTATGAATCTCATCTTGCACTTGAAAAACTAGAGGCAAAAAAGATCCAATGTTTCTTAGGACTAAGACTCTCATCATGACACTGTTATTGCTTGAACCTTCTTTTGATCCATCAACAATCCTTTGTTCAAAATGATATAACCAAGAAATTCTACCTTGGATTAATTGAACATACATTTCGCTAACTTGGCATATAATCCCGCATCCTGAAGTTTTTGTAACACCAACTTCACATGATTCTTATGTTCTTGAATATTCTTGGAATAGATCAAAATGTCATCGAGGTAACAAACAATAAATTTGTCCAAATATTCTCAAAAAATATCATTTATCAAATATTTAAATATAACTGGTGCATTGGTCAATCCAAAAGGCATGACATTATATTCAAAATGTCCATACCTTGTCCAAAACGCTGTCTTCCATTCATCTCTTGTCTTTATTCGTACAAGATTGTAAGCTCCACGAAGATCTATCTTGGTGTATATTTTGGCTTCACCAAATTATTCTAAGAGTCTGGATATTAATAACAATGGATATTGATTCTTCATAGTGATCTTGTTCAAGCCTTGATAATCCATGCACATTCATAATGAGCCATCTTTCTTTTTCATAAAGATGATAGGTGTACCTGTTGGAGATTTAAAATGCCAAATGAAGTTCTTTGCAAGATTTTCTTCAATGTAATCCTTCAATACTGAGAGTTCATCTTGTGATAAATTATAGATTGGACCAAATGGTGGTTGTGTTTCCTCTTGGAGATTTATAGCACAATCATACGGTCGATACTTGGATAGCATGTCAGCATTCTCTTCTTAAAGACATCCTTGAATTCTTCATACTGCTCCGGAATATCCAAAGTCAAAGTTGCATCTTCTCGAGTTGGCATTGCAAAGATGATAAGAGGTGTATTATTCTTGGCTTTGTTCATGAAGGCCCTCGCACTTATGAATAAGAGTTTGTTTCTAGACATTAGCTTGGCAAGTTCCACCATTAAGGACTTTGCTAGAAATGTCACTTTTTACAACCTCCAATCTATCAATGGGTTATATTTATCAAGTCAAGATAGTCTCAAAATGATTGAACATGAAGGGATCTTGATAATATTAAACACAATGTTATTTTCATGATTTTTAAGACGTACCTTCAACGGTTTAATTTCATGAGTAATATCATCAGAAGACAAAAGTTGGTCGTCTATGACTTCTACATGGATAAACTTTGGTTTTTTCACAAGAAGAAATTTATGAAGCTTGGCAAATTCTTCATCTAAAAAGCAAGTAGATACACATGAGTCTAATAGAGCATCGGTTTGCAATTTTTGACTACCAAGAAATAAAGATACCATAAAGTAATGAGAACGTTGAGTTGAAAAAAAGGGACCTTGATTACTTTGGGGTGTTGAGATGTCCAGCCGCATGGTCCCTATTGTAGCTAGGCGTCCTTGTTTTCCTGCACGCTTGTGTTCTTGAGTCTTGTTATTCAAGGCGTGTGTTTTCTAGGACAATTTTCAGCTTTATGGCTGGCCTCTCCACAATATAAGCACAAGTTTTGCTCAAATTGTCGCTTCTTTTCTTCAATTGTGAGGGACTTGAAATGTACCGTATTGATTTGCATGCCTTCTGTTTTAGATTGAGCTTCTACATTCTTGATAGGAACAACCAAATAGAACTGATTTCCTTGTGGATACTGTATAGCTCTTGAATAATGGTCTTGACGTCATTGAAAAAGTCGATTGTCACACTTCATCGCTTGGCTGATTGCTTCATTGAATGTTTGAGGGTCTGATAGAGATAGCAATAAATCTTTTACGTCATCTCTAAGTCTCCAATAAAATTGACTTACCAACACTTCTTTTTCCTAATTGATATCACAAGCAAGTTATATGAAGTGCAATGTGTAAACAGATACAGAGCGTGATCCTTGATGTAGAGAATGAATCTTTGTGGTTGTCTATCGAGCCTTATCATGCTCTCCAAATACTTCCTCGAATGCTCCAAGAAAGGTCTCAAAATTACTTAAGATAAAAGACCTTTTCTCAAATAAGGGGGCAAATCAAGACAAAGCTTGTCCAGTAAGCAATGTTCCCACTAATCTAACTCACGACTCCTTGGTTGAATAGCATTTTGGTTGCAAGAATGTTACCAATCAAACTTGGTTTACAAAACCACAAAATTTTGATCGGGTATCATCAAACTTCTCTGAGAAACTGACTCGAGACTCTTTGTACTACGGTGTAATCAAATTCTCACGTTGATATATAGATGGTAGTACTTCACTAGCTTGAGGTGGTTGTATTGTGGTCTAAGCCACTCCCACTCTTGTAGCTCTAGGGAGCTTAGCAAAATTTCCTTCAATTTCAGCAATTCTAACCGCTACAATATTAAGGGCATTAATGATCACATCTAACTTTGATTCCAAAGATTCTACCATGTTAACATCTTTTCTACTAGTTATATTAAGTAAAGAAGAAGGAATCAATACCGGTCCAAGAGAGGATAATCTGCAATCTTTAGAACGCTCAAGTATCTCTAAGGAGATGAGTAGTCCACTCTCTACCTCAAAGAACTAAGCTCCGATATTGATAGAAGGGCAGTCTTGACAAACTGTCATCGACATACAATATAAAATGGAAGTCTAAATAAGAAGTTCAAGAAAAACTGGCCAAAATTTTCACAGACGCAGAATATAGACTGGAAGTCTAAACAAGAAGTTCAAGAAGAACTGGCAAGAACTAGATTAATCAGATGAATATAAGAAACAATACCAGAGAGGTGAGCTAGAGCTCCAAGAGATGTGTTGTTGAGACTGAAGAACTCTTTAGCCTCGACTCCAATATATACTCCTACCTAGGAAGCTTCTCAAGCAGCTTCTACTAATTAAGAAGCTTCTCAAGCAACTTCCACCAATTATAAAGCTTCTCAAGCAACTTCTACCAATTAGGAAGCTTTTCAAGCAACTTCCACCAATTATAAAGCTTCTCAAGAAACTTCTACCAATTAGGAAGCTTCTCAAGCAACTTCTATCAACTAAGAAGCTTCTCAAGCAACTTTTATCAACTAAGAAGATGTTAGAAGGTTCAAGAAGGTTCTAGAGAGTTTTATGAATCTTTTAGAATATTTTAAAAGGTTTTGATAAATATATCGTTGGCAATAGAAGGTCCTATAGAATACTACTGTTGAGATAGAGAGAATCTGCCTCAAGAAAGCGTTGGGCTTTTGGCTACAACTAAATACTCAACCAAGATTTAAAATAATAAAATCTTCAAATTTTTACAAAAGTCTTTCTTTTAGGGCTATTACATCCAATACATAAGTCTTATTTCACAAAAACACTCAAACTATAACAAAATACTCTTAATCCTCATTCACCCGTAGGAGGGGAATTTTTTCTAAACTTCATTAACCTATAATTCTTAATCTAATTGTTCAAATCCACTAAAATTTTATATAAAATACTGATGTGCTTTTAACAAGTAGCACAACAAATTTTAGCTGTTGATTCTTTATCAATCTTTAGATATCATAAAAACCTTAATAGTAGCTTCAAACCCTTATTTACAAATACCCATGTACTAAATTCTTCATATTTCACAAATCAAATGTCCAAATCCTATGAAACTTTGATATCTAGCTTTTTAGCATAAAGATTCAACTTCTTAGAAATTTTTAGATAAAAAACCATCGAGAAACTTAAGACATGGCTAAACCCATCACTATGAATAAAACGGCCTACTTATTGCCTTTGAATTTGATCTATTATCTTTCACTTCTAATATCTCCTTCTTTAAAACTCTAAATATAGTAATTCTTCCTTATTAGATGTAGATCTTGAAACCTCCTCTCCAACCGCACCTTTCGATCTTCAAAAGCTTCTATAAAACTCCTCCAATCCTCAAAAGTGTGATAGTAGGTACAATTTGCACACCTTAATTTCAAGCGCCTACTTTTCCCTCATAAAAATTCCAAATCTCTCAATTTTTATACCAAAATTGTATCTTTAAAAAACAAGCTTTCTAATCCTAGTCTCGGATTTTTGAATAGCCTCCTTGAAGTTGCCAAAACCCTTATTCTTGTTGTAGGCAGCCTCCTCAAAGCCTATTAGGCATGACCATTCACCAATAGGAATGAGGAACTTCACCCTTTGTTTTCATTCATCCTCACTTTATCTTCATCCTTCCAAATAGGCCTCTTAGTAGTTTAATTCTTCTTCTTTGGACTCCAATTGCCTCTCAAGGCTTTATACTAAATATTTAGATTCTATATAATTTAAAAGCCATAATCAAATTAAGTAAAAATCTAAAATAAATTTTCTTATACCAATCTCTTTTAATTTATTTTATTAATCATTCTAACACATATTTAAACCTATAAACATATTATATATTTTGAGTGGATTTTACATATTATAAGCAATTACAGTACGACACCGCCATATAGCTCTTAAATAGATAGTATAAATAGAGACAAGAGGAAAGCCTTCTTTATTCTTATCAACTCCTTTCTTGCTTCTAGTCAAGTTCAAGAGTCTTATGTATTTTCTAGTCTTTGGCAATAGCCATTATAGTTTCTTCTTGAATATACATACTTCTTTATTTATATCTTGTTATTTTTTTTGACATAGTTTTTACTAATTTATGCATCGTTTTAGTTTGTGTCCTTGACATACTTTCAAATTCAAGTTTAAAAATAATTTGCTCTATATTAAGAGATGCTTGTATGTTTCAAAAGGCAAAGCTCAACTATGTGCTTTTGAAGCTCATTACAACTTCTTTGTAGTAAGATATTTTAACTACAAGAAGATTTTGGAATTAATATTAAAAGATTTTTTGTGGTTTCAAATGTAGAAAGCAATTAAAGAGTTTGTACAGTTATGTGATGTTTATTCAAGATCAAAAATTCCTTGTCATTGATCTTATGAATTTGTTCAACTATTATCTATATTAAAATAGCCATGGTCTTTTATCTCTATAGATTTTATCACAAATCTATCAATTTCAAATTCATATGATTTTGTATATATGATTGTAGATCATTTTACCAAGATGGCACATTTTATATTATGTATAAAATCTTTTATAGATGAAGAAGTAGCTAAACTCTTCTTTGACAATATCTATTATTATCATGGATTGCCAAAGAATATTATATCAAATAAAAGAATGCAATTTGTATCAAAATTTATGAGAATTCTTTTCAAGATATTGAAAATAGATATAAAACTATCTTTAGTCTTCTATCCTCAAATTCATGGATAAACAAAATAAATAAATCAAATTTTGGAACAATATTTGAGGTGTACTATCAATTATCATCTATATGATTAGACAACTCTTTTGCCACTGATAGATTTTGCTTACAATAATTCAATACATTCTTCTGCTCAACAAATACCTTTTGTTGTCAAGTATAGTTATCATCCACAACTTGATACTTTTGACTTCTTAAAAGTTGATAATCCTATGGTGAAAGATTTAGCAAATTGATTATTGAAGCTACATGTAATAAAGAAGGCACAATTAAAAAAAACTCAAGAATGATAAAAGACTAATGTAGATATATATTACAAGAAACAATCTCAATTTCATGTTAGTAATAAGATATGGCTTATTGATTAAAGCTCTCAGAGTCTATGAAGATCCATCATATATTCTATGCATCTCTATTTGAGCCATATAAGACAATAACTATACAAAGAAGAAGACAAATGCCATCGCCTCCTATAGAAGTGGATAATAATAAAGAATTTGAGATAGAAGAGGTCTTAGATTTGAGGCAGTGTCAAAGTAGGTTGAAAAATCTTGTACATTAGTACAGATATGATATTAATAAATGCGCATGGAAGCCATCTAAGAAATTAGCAAATACATCAGTTATATTTAATATATTTCATTGAAGACATCCATCAAAATTAAGATGAAAAAATAAAAATAAAATTGCTATAAAACAAAGCAAGTTCAATAAAGATTTCATTTGATCTTATATCATTAAATTTTTTATTTTATTTTAAAAAATATTTTAGTTCTAAGAAGATGGAATATCAACTAGCAAATTCAGCTCAAAAGCTATCATTTGTTAAATTATTGGATGAGATATTATGATTGTTATAATCTTCAAGATAAAAAAAAATAGAGATGAAGATTTTTAAGAATGACATGTTTTTCTTCAAATTGATGGAAGAGATTTCTAATGTTTGGTGATATTTTTAAAGGTAAAAACTATTCTTGATGATGTTTCAAATATTTTATTTGAAAGAGGTTATGAAGGCTCTAACAATGATCAAATATTAGAGTGGTCCTTCTGCCTTAGTATGGGACACTATCAATGGCTGAGAGGACCTATTAACTACCTTCAAAAGAAACAAAGATTATAATATGTAGCAAATATAATTTGATACATTTTTCACTTCTTCAACATATAATCACCACTTCTTATGGAACTTGTTCCTAAAAGGGCAAGTAATGTTACATAAGATCTATTATAATAGTTATTTAAATAATATAGATAGATAGAAGTGGATAAAAATAAATTAATCTGATAATATCTTATAAAAAAGCTCCTTAAAAGCTTTATAGAAGCAATTTCATCTTTATACATATCTATAGGTAATTAATACATTAAAAACTTGGCCAACAAGTTAGCCACATATTGCACATATTAGTAGATTATAAAACAAGTTAATTACATGGCATACATGTAAGAAACTTGTCTTGTAATTTTGACATGTGTCTTGCAAATTGGACACATATTGGAGGTCCTATAGAACATTGTTATATAGCTCTTAGGTAGATAATATATATATCTATATATATATATATATATATATATATTAGAATATAAGAATTAAACCTGCTTTATTCTTGTTAATTCCTTTCTTGCTTCTAGTCTAGTTCAAGAGTCTTTATATTTTCTATTCTTTAGTAATAGCCATTCTAATTTCTTCTTGAGTATATATACTTTTTTATTTTTATTTTGTCATTTTTTTTTTATAAAAATTTCACTGATTTATGCATCTTTTTTTCAATTTGTATCCTTGACAAAAGTCATGGAAGGATTTTTTTAAAAGAATATTGATTATATATTTTAGAGTATTTTAAAATAAATTTTAATAGTTTAAAAATATATATATATATATATATATATATATATATATATATATTTTTGGACATATGTTGATTTTTTGGTAGTGATGTGTATTCACAAGGCATGTTCAAAGAAAAAATATTATAAATATAATCAAATAATAAAAATCTTATCATAGATCAAGATACAAATTCTATATTAGATGTATTGATTTATTAATCATTAAAAAAAAATAATAATAATCATAAAGATATATGATTAACTACAAGATATGAATTGGTATATTATTAAAATTGAATAAGACTATAAAGGCATATTAATTTAAAACATAGATATAAAGATAAATTTCATCCTTCAATCCAAATTATAAGATGGCTTCAATTAAGAGTTACTTGTAATTGGTGGTATAAAATAAAAGAAGCAAATAATAAGAATAAAGAAAGAAAAACTATTAAATAAGTAAAATAAATGGAACTAAGAAATTATACAATTCAAAATTAGGTCATAATATATCCATTATATTTTTATTTAATAAAATATATATATATATATATATATATATATATATATATAGATAATTTTATTATCTTTTTGATGATATAAAAAACATATTGATCCAAATTGTTATGAATAAATTATGAAAGTTTTAAGATAAGAAGTGAATAATTAAAAAGTGAAATAAAAATATTTTATCTCAAGAATAATTTGCTTATAGATCAAGGATTTGAGCCTCATCAAGGCTCACATGTAGTATATAAGATATTCTAGAGAGGCCTTGAGGCTTTAGTCTTATACTCCTACTTACATCTAAGGTGCCACAATCCAGCTGAGACTTGTGCACCTCCTTTTCTACAAGGACTAAATTAACTACTGATCCTTCTATTTCCTATTAGTAGGATTAATATTTTTATATTATTGGCTTCATTGTGGTATTCAAAAATATCTATTTAGGCTAAGAACCTTGTATAGCCTTCAAATCTTATTCCACTTTTTCATAATGGCTTCTAAGGTAGTAAAACTTAATTTTATCAAAGTCTTCAAATCTTCTCTAAAAATTCCTAAAAAATTCTAAATAAATTATAAATAAAATTTTAAAAATCTTATAATATTTTTATATTGAAGATATATTTAGAAGATATTAAATAAAAGAGAATAATATTAATGGAAAAGAAATAGAATCTTAGTAAGTCTTGAAAGTAATTATCTTAATTGGTTTAATATTTTTTATTTACTTTTAAATATTAATAATTAGTGATAGAGATCAATGTCTATATTGGCTTCTTATCTACATGTATTCTTTATAAAAATCTTATCAATGATTAATTGATAATTAAAAGAAGCATGAGAAAGAACTTCATGTCTTTACAATTGATTATATAAAAAATAGGACTTTTTTGTGGATTTAGATTGATTTTAATATTACAAAAAATCACCAAAGAAGATAAATATAATTTTAAATGGATAATAATAGAACTAATAATTATAATTTTGGTACTTTAATTATATTTTTTTGTTCTAAAATAACTAGTGGGTTGATTTGATGACTTATACATGGGGATTATTTGGGACGACTTGCAAAAGAGAAGAAACTAGAACTGACCTCTCAATAAAAGCACATAATAGTAATAGATAATTTTTTTTTCTTTGTATAGCCTCTGTGTATTGAGTACTCCATCTTTTAGCCACATCTAGACCTTCTAGATGTTTCAATCTATCCATCAAAGATTGTTTAGTTGACAACCTTTTTGTCAAAGTAATTTAAAGAAAAAGAATTTCAAATTCAATTAATAAAATGGCTTCTATGCCAAAAACCAAAGAAAATAGGATGGCTTGAGTAGTTATCCTAAATGTAATCTTATAAGTTTGTAAGGTTGTACAAAGCTTTGTATTTCATTCTATTTAAAAGTTGTTATGGTTTTTCTAAGGATATTGACTAAGGTTTGATTCACCTTCTTCATATGCCCATTGATTTAAAGGTGATAAGGAGTAGTCTTCCTATGATCAATTTTAAATTATGAGATCAAGTATTCTATCACTTTATTCAAAAAATACTTCTTCCTATCACTAATTAAGATTTTTGGATATTCAAACCTAATAATAATCTGCTCATAAAAGAACTTGGCTGCTTGCTTAGTATTATTGGCTTTAATTTCTTTTGCCTTAGTTTACTTAGTAAGATACTTGGTTGTTACTATTATGTGCTTTATTCTACTAATAGAATAGGAATGAATTTTTTTAATATAATTTATTTTCTATTTTTCAAATGGAGCTAAAAATAAAAACATATAGAAGGATAAGCCTATTTGGAGGTCATTTCTAGCACATCTTTGACATGCATCACATCTTTTAATATACTTATGGATTTCTTAGAATAAAAGAGGCTAGTAATAGCTGACTCTAAAGATCTTCTATCCAATCAATGTCCTCAAAAAATGATCCCTACATGCATTATCATTGCATGTTGATAAAATCATAGGAATTTTTTTTTCTATCATACACCTTCTTAATATCCCATCTATTCCATGTTGAAATAATTTGCTACCAACTATGGCAAAATATCTATTTTTAATATTTTATTTTAGATAAATAAAAAGATAAGATATACATAGTTAAAAATTTGATAATTAATTCATACTAAGTGGAGGTAGTTAAAACAAATAAACTCTCATCTATTAAGGTTTCATTGATTGGAACTTCACTCATTTGTTTTGACAACTTGGATAAGTAATTGGCTTGCATGTACATTCTTCCTGACTTATATTCTACTATATAAACAAATTCTTTTAGTGGAAGCACCCACCTTATCAATCTATCGTTTAATTTTGCCTTGTTAACAAGGTGTTTGATTACCATGTGGTCTATAAAAAATACTATTGAAATTAAAACGACATAGTATCTAAATTTTTTAATAAAAAAAACCATAGTGAGACATTTCTATTTTGTAGTAGTGTAATTCTTTTTTATAGGATTTAATTATCTACTAACAAAGGCTATAAGATAGTCTTTGCCTCTTTTTTCACTTGCTTGATACAAAGTACTTCCTACCACCACAAACAAAGCATCACAAAGTACATGAAAAGATAATGACTAATTTAATGGTCTTAAAATAAGGTACTTGCTAAACTTTGTTTTAAAAATGTCAAATGCCTCTTGGCATTTTTCACTCCATTCAAACTTCACATCTTTTTATTAAAGTCTAGTAATGGGTATAGAAATGGTAGCATAATTGTGTATCACTTCCAAATACCATCCAATATGCTATAAAATTCTTTATACATTCTTTACCATTGAAAAAGGTTTTAATTCTACAATTATCTTGATCTTTTCTAGGTTTGGTTTTTTACCATTTTTTGATACTATGTATCTTAGTGGAACTCTCTTTTTAATTGCTAAAAATATTTTATTAGGATTTAAAGCAATCTTAGTTTTTTTATATCTTTGAAGATAAGATCTTATACAATCATGATGTATTATTTCAAAAGATTGGGTATTAAAATCATTGATAAACGATATCATTGATTTGTATAGCAAGTCTAAGAAGACATATGACATTACTCTTTAAAATGCCAAAAAAATATTGCAAAGTCCAAAAAATATGACTACATAGATGAAGGTGCCTCAAGGTGTCACGGACGCTGAATATAGACTGAAAGTCTAAACAAGAAATTCAAGAAGAATTGACAAGAAGTAGATTAATCAGATGAGTACAAAAACAACACCAGAGAGGTGAGCTAGAGCTCCAAGAGATGTGTTGTCGAGACTGAAGAACTCTTTAGCCTCGACTCCAATATATACTCCTATCTAGGGAGCTTCTCAAGCAGCTTCCACCAACTAGGGAGCTTCTCAAGTAACTTCCACCAACTAGAAAGTTTTTCAAGTAGCTTCCACCAACTAGAGAGCTTTTCAAGCAACTTCTACCAACTAGGAAGCTTCTTAAGCAACTTCTACCAACTAGGAAGCTTCTTAAGCAACTTCTATCAACTAAGAAGATGCTAGAAGGCTCTGGAAGGTTCTAGAGAGTTCTAAGAATCTTCTAGAATGTTTTAGAAGGTTCTGATAAGTATGTCCTTGATATCACCTCCTTCTCTAGCTTCAAGGTCTCCGAGAAGCCATTTGAGATGTATACTTATAAACATAAAAAATCAAAGATTTGGCGCATAGTCTTTGCAATATATTCCAGTTGTCGTTCACGAGGCAGATGATTCATGGGTCCTTGTAGCCACCGGTAATGACCAACACCTTCCACTTGAGACCATGCCTAAATTTCTATGTCTTTATTATGGAAGCGGCCTAAAAATATCGTTTCGCCACTACCTTCATGAGTTGGTTCAGCTTCAAAGACAATCACAAGTGACCTGCTATTTGATATTCTTTGATGTCTTTTTGGTTCTTCTAATTCTTCATCTCGAGGTCGACGTTGTGAGCTACTCGATTGCAATGGCATCACTAGTATAATATCTTCATTCCTACTAGCCATATCTAAATACACCCTGAGATTAGATATCTTGACATTACAAAATACAACAAGTTATGTTTTGATAAGACCTAGATCTTTTTTCTATTCATTTCTCCAGAAAAGGCTTCATCTTCATGTTTAGTCAATAGCCAATTTTTAGTTTATTAGGATATTGTCGATGGAATTCCTATACCTTTCGCAGCGTTTTGGTGAGATTTTTGGCCGATTTCCATGTTCGTTCATTAATATCATAGCCGTTCCAATGTACCAAGTATTCTAATTTATTCCATCTTTGCTGTGAATCTAGTATCTTTTCTATTTTGTATTCTTTGTGGTTTTCAATTTTTATATTAGGTGGCAGACATTGCACTCTTTCGGGAAAAGATGATTCTCGATAAGGCTCTAATAAAGAAACATGAAAGATAGGATGTATCTTCATAGCAGTTGGTACTTCTAAGTGGTACGCCACAGGATTGATCTGCTTCTGGATAACAAATGGTCCCAATCTCCAGTAGTCCAATTTATCATATGGCCGCTTAGTCTTGATATTCCGTCGAAGCAGCCATATTTTATCTCCAAATTTGAAATCACGTGCTTGATTTTGAAATTTATCCGCGGATGCTTTGTAAGACTCTTGGGCAATTTGCAATTGAAGCTTCAATGTGGTTTGAAGCTCCAATAGCTGCTTCACCAATCCTTCAGGTATTGGATTATTATTCGTTGATGGATTCAATAGATCAAGCTTTGGATGGTATCCATAGTTGGAAAAGAATGGTATTTTTTGAGTCGATCCATAAAGGGTGTTGTTATATGCAAACTCGGCTAGCAATAGATATACAATCCAATCATCTTGCTGATAATTGATGCTGCATCATAAATACTATTCCAAAACTTGATTCACTCATTTTATTTGGCCGTCAATTTGAAAATGGAATGCTAAAGAAAGCTTGATATCTACCTTCAATATCTTAAAAAAAGATCTCTAATACTTTGATACAAATTGGATTCCTTAATCCGACGATATCATCTGGTAGACCATGATATCGATACACATTATCAAAGAAGAGCCTTGTTATGTCTTCGCTTGACGATGTTTTCTTATAAGAGATAAAATGTGCCATCTTTGTAAGCTAATCCACTACAACAAAGATGCTGTCAAATGAATTTGATGGCAGTAGGTCCATGATAAAGTCCATGGAAACTGAAGACCATGGATGATGCGAAATAGGTAATGGCTGCAGAAGTTCATAAGGGCGATGTTAAGGGTTCTTGGATCTTGAACAAATGTTGCAAGAGAGGACAAAATCTTTCACATCCTTCCACAATTGGGACCACCAGAAATCTCAAGAAATGAATTTCAAGATCTTGTTGAATCCAAAATGTCCCGTAGATGGAAAGTCATGACGAGATTGAAAGACTCGAAGTCATGCTGGCCCTTTTGGGATATACAACCACTCCTCAAAGTATAAAAGATCTCCTTTGACCTTGAATTTGTCATCATTCATACGCTGCTTGATATCAAAGGCTATTGAATCTTTAATGGTCGCAACACGTACATGATTGAGGAAGTCGGCATCAATTGGCACAACAACAGCACAAATCTTGAATTGCTCTGGCTTTAACAATGTCATACATTATTGATCAAGCGCTGCTTTTCTGACCTTCGGCGCAAGATATGATCTTCTTGATAATGCATCGGATAGCCCTTGCTGCTTTCCACGTCAATAAGTAATAACAAAATCGAACCTAAATAGCAACATATTCTATTGAGCTTGACGACAATTTAAAATCCGAGCTGACATAAAGTATTCTAGATTCTTGTGATCCGTGTATACGGTCACCGGATATGCAGCTCCTTCAAGGAAGTGACGCCACTCTTGAAAAAAATCCACTATAGCAAGGAGTTCCTTATCATGGATTTCGTGGTTGATCTCAGTTGTAAAAATTTTTTGTAAATAGAATGCAACCGGATGAAGCTTATTGTCAATGCCTATCTGCAAAAGTACAACTCCTAAAGCAAAATCTAAAGCATCGGTTTCCAAATAGAAAGCCTTTACAAAGTTTGAATGTACCAAGATTGGAGCCGTAGTAAACATCGTCTTAAGATTTTGAAATGCTTTTTCCGTTAGAGGTCCGCATTCGAGCTTATCCTTACACATCAATCGAATGAGTGGAGCAGCAACTTGAGAGTAATTTTTGATAAAGATCTGATAGAAATTAGCAAAATCAAGAAAATATTGTACATCTCTAATCGTCTTCGGAACTTCCCAGAACACAATTGCTTCCACCTTCTTCGGATCCATCTTCAAGCCTTCCGTAGTCGCAATAAATCCTAAAAATTCCATCTCAATTTGGTAAAATAAGCACTTCTCTAACTTGGCGTAGAGTCCTCACTTGCGTAGTTTTTTGAATACCAAACGAACGTGCTTCTCATACTTTTCTTTATTCTTGGAAAATATCAAAATATCATCCAAATAGATAACAAAAAAATCGTCTAGATGCTCTCAAAAAATGTCATTCATCATGTATTGAAAGACCACCAGAGCATTGGTAAGACCAAATGGCATGACATTATATTCAAAATGGCCATACCTTGTATGAAAAGTTGTCTTCTATTTGTCTCCTTTTTTGATTTGCACAAGGTTGTAAGCTCCCCTTAGATCAATCTTTGTAAAGATCTTTGCATGTCCAAGTTGTTCTAGAAGACTAGAGATCAAAGGTAATGGATAGCGATTCTTCTTTGTCACCTTATTGAGACCTCGATAGTCCATGCACATCTGTAGTGAGCCATCCTTCTTCTTCACAAATAAGATTGGTGCCCCAATTGACAACTTTGAATGACAAATGAAGTTTTTGGCTAGATTCTCGTCAATGTATTTTCACAACTCAGCCAATTTCGTCTGCGATAGATTGTAGATTCGGCCAAAAGGCGGTTGTGCTCCTTCTTGTAATTCTATGGCACAATCGTATGGTCGGTGCTCCGGTAGCATGTTAATATTTTTCTTTTGGAACACGTCTTAAAAATCCTTATATTGTTCTGATATACTTGATGTTGAAATCAGCTCTCCATTAATTAGAGTCACATAAATGACTAATGGTGTGCCTTCCTTGCATGATCTTACAAACGTTCTTGCTCCAATAAACAAAGACTTTTTAATTTGGGATCTTCTTCCAAGCTTGTCCTTAGGTTATTCTATTGGAAATGTTATCCTCTGCAGCCTCCAATCTATGGATGGATTATATTTTTTCAATCAAAAAAGACCAAGAATAACAGGGTTTGACGAAGTGCTAATAATGTTGAAAATAATATAACTACTATGGTTTTTAAACATCATCTCTATAGGTTCTGATTCATGGGTGACACTATCAGACAATAAAGGTCGTCCATCTATTACTTCTATGTGAATAGGCTTGAATTTTTGTACTAGAAAAATTTTGTGATGCTTAGCAAATTCTTGGTCTAAGAAATAAGCAAATGCTCTTGAATCTAATAAGGCTAAGGTTTTTAGTTTTTGAGGGCCAAAAGACAAAAGAATTATAAAACAACGGGCAGGTTGAGTAGAAAGAGAGGAACCTGGTATTGATTTGTCCAGCCGCACGGTTCTTATTGTGGTCGGGCATCCTCGTTTTTCTAGACAAACATACCTCTAATCTTGATGTTGCGTCTATTTTGCTTCTTAGAACAGCCTCCAACTCTATGGCCTTCTCCACCGCAATACAAACACAAACCTTTTTCCATATGCTGCTTCTTTTCTTCTGGAATAAGGAATTTGACACGTACCGTATCAATCTGCATGTCCTCCGCCTCCAATTGTGAATTTAGGCTACTTGCCAATATAGTTGTGTCATGACGACTTGTATATTATTTAGAGCATTGGTCTTGGCGATGCTATAATAGGCAATTATCGCACTTCACAGCTTGGCTAATGGCTTCGTTGAGCATTCGTGGATCAAGAAGAGATAACAACAAATCCTTCACATCGTCCCGTAGACTCCAATAGAATTGACTCATCAATACTTCTTCGTCTGAGTTGATGTCGCATGCTAAATACCTGAAATCCGATGCATAGACTCATGCAGAGCGAGTCCCTTATCGTAGCAACCAAATTTTTATTTTAGCCCATCGAGTCTTGTCATGTTTGCCAAATGCTTCAGCAAATGCTTCCAAAAAAGTCTCAAAGTTGTTCAAAATCGGTGATACTTTTTCAAACAGAAGAGCAAACCATGATAGAGCTTGTCCCATAAGCAAAGTTTCAACCAGTCCAATGCGTTGTCATGTTGTAAATTAAAACATAGTGTGAAAGATATAAAGGAATGTGTTAAAATAAAAAGATTAAGATTAGAAAAAGAAAGGATGAAAAAGAGAAAGGGTTGTGGTTATAACCACATTATCTTGAAGGTTATAATATTTATCACAAGCTCAGGGATGATAGGTAGGCCAAACTACTAATTTCCTGCTGAAATTCCCACTAGCAATACTAAGTCATGAAGCCAAGGAATTCTACAGTGAAGTCAAGTGGATTCGAATCCACGTCAACTCCAAAGTAGCTAAGAACTTAACCACACAAGCTTCTTTGACTTGGCAATGAAGGATGTAGTTCTTTCTCTTTTATCTCTAATCTAATCTTAATTGTTTTTTCTACTTATTATATTTTTTTTCTATTTTATCTTAGATCTACTTTACCTTTATTCTCTTCTATTTTAGATCTAAACTTAAATGTTGTGGGCTGAAATTAGAAGAGAAGTGGGTAGAAAAAAATGATAGTAAGAAGGTAGAATAGAAATTTATCTCAAAAAGTGAGATTCCTTCAAATTAATCCAAAAGAAAGGATTGAAGAGGTGGAAAGATATGGCTGAGGTGTCTCTTTGACCAAGGGAAGAAGGAAGACCAGGCCGGGAGGACAAGAAGGGGGTCGTGAAGAGGAAGAGGAGGTTCTTTTTGGAGAGATAGGGTTTCCTTTTGATAGGCAGTAGACGTTTTTGTGTGTAGAAGAAGCTTAGAGAGGATTTTAAGTGCAATTTTTTGTGGATTTGTAGTAGACAAGATAAGGAACATATAGAAAGAATTTTCATGTCTTTTGGTTAAGTATCAAGGGAGATATGAGTCGTCAAAGTTGCAGGTTTTTAAGACTAGGGCAGTGAGGTTTACTAAATTTCGGGCCTCGGCTCTTGAGAACCATTTGGACTCTAGAGGCAAAATTTGTTGGGGTTGTGTTTCTTATTGAGTTTACTACTTTGAATCAAAATCTTAAGTCAATATGATCTTTGAGCAAAGAGTTATGAGTGAAATTGTAACCAGATGTAGGTGAAAAGAGAAATAGAGTGAAAGCAGAATTGGGGTTTGTATGGGCAGAGTGTGTGTGTGGGTTTTTTGGGTATGAATGGAGTTAGGAAATGAATTTGAGTGTGAAATTTGATAGACATGATCTAAGCAAGTTAAGAAAGAGATGAGGGTAAGTTTGATACTCATTTATCTTATAAAAAAAATGTTATGCTCTTTCAAAGTGATAGGGGTCTATTTCTAAGTCAGTGAAGTTTGGGGGAGCATATCTTTGTGATCAAAGTAGCATTTTGAGTAAAATTTATTGAGGTTTGTAGATATATGAGTCTATTAAGTTGTGTAAAAAACTGATTGCTATTGGAGTTATGGTTAAAGAATTATGAGGAGATTTGTAGTCGGATCCAGAGTTGGTAGAAGACAGAATTAAAGGAGGAGAGTAGAGTCTATAACTCTATTTCCAAGAGGAGTTTTGGAGCAAAAATTGGAAGATGTTTACAACATAAAGCAAACAACAAGCCTACCAAATTTCAATACTTGGGGTTTTGATAATGAGGAGCAATGAAGGTGTGAAGCAAAAGGGGTCCAGAATCAAAGGCAGCATGGAGGGGTTTCTTTGACAACATGGTTCTCTCTAACCACATAAGCTATAAACAAAAGGATTATAGGGTTTGCTTCCTTACTTCCTTAAGTACTTTGTGTTCAAATTTTGCTTCAATTGATGTGATATCCTAGGATTTATGGGCAAATTTGAAGGCAGGTTTTTAAAGGCAGAATATGGGAAGATTAATAAAGTATGTTTTTATGTAAAATCTTCAGTTTTATGAACTTTATGAATCTCTTCTTGCACTTAAGAAACGAGAGGCACAAAAGCCCCAGTGTTTCTTAGGGCTAAGACTCTCACCACGACATTTGGTGCTTCCACTGAGAGAGCTCTAAGGCTTCAAGATTTTTAAGGCAAGTAGGGGATAATAGAACCAGTGGTAGTCAAGCTCAAGGAGGTAGTCAAAACTTTGCAGAGGAGTTCTTTAGGGCCATGCAAATGTTTATGGGACAATAAGTTGCCAATGCAGCTGGACAAAGAGCTACAAAAGCTTTGAAAGCTGTTATTTCTAAGAATGAAAGATTCAATGGAAAGAACATTTCAAAGTTTTTAAGGAATTATACTTGTGAGATGGAAATCTATCAAATTTCAGAGGAGAAGATGATAGAGACATTTGACTTGGCAGTTGTACCAGAGATCAGAGATAAGGTGAAACATCTTCATCAAAATAATTTTGAGATTACTTGGGCTAAATTTGAAGAGAGGCTTCGAGATGAGTTTTTTGATGAAGATGAAGAAAGGATGTCCAAAAGGAATTTCTTTGATTGGGTGGAACAACAACCAGGTAACAATATGGGACCAAGTGAATTATTAAGAGAATTTGAAAAGAAATTTGGACAACTCTCATTAACAGAGAAGAGGATTCTTGAAGTGAGAAAATCAGAGTTATTTCTACAAGCTGCAAATGAAGCTTTGGAGGATAGACTATTACTTCTTCTTCAAGATGGAGCAGCTGAAGGAGGTTTTAGTACCAATTGGAGACAATTGGAGGATGCAATAAGTCTTATTGCAAAGCAATAGCGGGTAAAGGTTAGGGGATATGGAATAAAGATGGAAGCTTCAACACCACTAACTACAAGGACATCTTCAATGATACCATCAAACTCTTCAAAGGGTAAGGCTCTGGATGAGGACACTCTAGAGGAATTGGTGAAGAGATTGAAGGAGCTGAAAGTGGAGATGAGTGCTTTAAAAAGAAGTACAAAGCCAAGTATCTCTCAAACTTTTGGAGGACAGAGGGGATATGTCATGAGGTGCATTTGGTGTGATGATTTTGATCATAAACGTAGTGATTGTGAATCATATGCTGATGCCATGTAGAAAGGCATCATTACCTTCAAAGATGGAAGGATTAGAGATGCATCTACAGATTTTCCTTTGGATACTAATTTTGCCAAAGGTGGAATGAAAAAATTAATGGAAGATCGAATGATGAAGCCTAAGTCAAGAGATTCAGGTAATGCAGATTCTTATCAAATTGTGGCGTGGGAAAATAATATTGAAGCTCTATATCCTGAGAATCATGAAACTATGATTAGAGGAGCTCAAGCCATTAGAGAGAAAACAGGATGGAATGATCTAGTTGATGCAATTAGCATCAGAGCTTTTTTAGACAAAGAAAGGGAGAATGAAGACTTTCAAAATGTCTATGTGGAAGTAAAGAGAGGAAGGAATGTAGAAGATAAAGATGAAGAACCAATGAATAAGAAGCAAACACGAAAAGGTGGTGGTACAGGAGAAAGGACAAAAGAAGGCCCAACAATAAATCAACCACCACAAAATACCCTTTCATCTTCACAATCAAAGGAGGCATCAAGTCCAAAGCAAAGGGTGGAAGATAACATGGAAAAGGGTAAGGACAAGAAGAAGGACATAGAAAAAGGTAAAACCAAAGGCCTTACTTATAAGCTTCAATCTGATATTGAAACTTCTATTGATTTGAAAGGAGTATTGGAAGGACGGATTTTGGATGCAAAAATTGAATTTACCTTACGGGAGGTCTTAGGAATTGCAAAGAAAGACTTCTATGAGTTGATTATTGATATTATCAAAAGAACACGCCAAATGACAGTAGAGACAGTGATGACAAGTGCCATTGACACTTGTTTAACTAAAGAAGAGGAGGAAGAGATTGGCCAAGTGTTTTCTATTGAATGTAAGTCAAGCCTTGAAAGAATTATGATTGTGGAAGATGATAAGGTGAGTCATGGGATTGAAGAAAAAGATGTAAATGATGGTATGCCTATTGATTTAGAAGAGGAGGTTTTAGACATGTTTTCTCTTCAACTTCAAAGAAAGGAGGAGGATACCACCCACAACATAGAGGAAAAAGAAGCAAAGGTATATGCTTATGCCACTTTTGATGATGGTGATGGAAAAAAGGGTGCAAAGGTTTTAGGATTTTCTCATCCTTATTGGGCTAGAGCTACTACAGAAGCTCAGATTAAGCTTGAAAATTTGAATGAAACAATCCATGCTTTGGTAGATCATGGCTCAGAGATTAATATCATGTCTAAGGCAATATATGAAAAAAGAAAATGGCCTATAGATACCAATCATGGATGGATATTGAGAGCTGCGAACAATGAAAAGGGAGGGTTGTTTGGAGCATGTCCTGCGGTGAAGACAAGGATTGGAAATGTGGAAGTAGAGCAGAATTTCTTTGTTCAAGATCGTGGCACATATCCAATTATTCTTGGTCAACCATATATTACAGCTTCAAGAATGGAAACTAAAGTGCTAGATGATGGATCTCACTATGCAAGGATTTGAAGTTGTGATGGAAGGAACTCAGTACAATTCCTTACAGTGAAGTCAAAAAATAAGAGGCATAGAGATCAATTACGTGAAAAACCTCTTGATACTGAAGAAGGATTCCAGGATTTCTAGAAAGCACATGTGGAGAATGGGGGTCCACGGGTGCAGATAATATATTTACTAAGGTATTCTCCAATATATATAAGAATGTATATGGAATTTTGAGTTTGAGTGATCATAGTTCTTGAATTTCAAAGGTGTAAGTGTAATGGATTCTAAATATAAAGCCAAAATAAAAAAAATAGAAAAGAATTTTGAAAAAATGGAGATAATTTCACAAGAAGAAAATATATCGGGATTAATAGAATGGATTGGACTTCCAATTGATCTACTACATCAATTAGAAAGGTTGAAAAATATGGAGGAGGTTATGGATAATAGAGGTATTATAGTTGAAGTCAATGATCAATGCTTTTACAAAGAAATATTACATTTTATGGAAGACCATGGTGAAGACATTCATATCCGTAAGTGGAAAAATGAAGCTGAAGTGAATGCCAAGTATAAATCAGTAGCAAAGAAAGTAAAGCCAGTAGCAACTCAACTACCAGATAATTCTGAAGATTATTTCAAGCGAGCTGAAAAGAAGCCAGGATTAAGAAGTTATATAGGAATTGGACATCAATTCACTAAAGAAACACTTGACAAGTTGGAAATTGGAGGGGGTGAGTTTTTAAATAAATCTGAGAAGTATTTATTTCAAAGCATGCTTTTAAAACATGGAAAGGCATTTGCATCTAAACCTAGTGAAATAGGATGTGTTCATCCAAATGAGATAGCACCTATGGTGATCTTTATAGTTCCACATATACCGTGGGATTTAAAACCCATTCCGGTTCCAAGAGCTTTACTACCAAAATTAATTAAATTGCTCAAGGAGAAGATAGAAATGGGAATTATAGAACCATCCATGGGTCCATATTCAAATCGCTGATTTACGGTGCCAAAGAAATCTGGAGCATTAAGGTTTATTCAAGATATGCAACCTGCCAATGGTGTGACAATCAGGAACAAAGGATCTGGACCAATTGTAGATGAAGTTGCTGAGGCATTTGCGGGGCATGCAATATATTCAATTGGAGACTTATATTCTGGATATGATCAATTTCAACTTGCAGCAGAGAGTAGAGATTTAACAACAATGAAGATTCCTTTGGATTTGGTTCGTATGTGTACATTACCTCAAGGAGCTACCAATTCAGTGGCACATATGCAAAGTGCAATGAATCAAATTTTAAAGGAATTTGTACCTGAGAAGACCATACCTTTTATTGATGATATTCCTATCAAAGGTTGTAAAGAAGAAGTGAAGGATACAACAATTGATAAAAATGGTTGTAGGCAATTTGTCAAACAACACATTGAAGATGTAGAGAAAATTTTGAAGAGACTTGAAGAGGTAGGTCTAACTTTATCTATTGACAAATCAAAGTTTGGAATGGATGAAATCATTGTTGTAGGTCATTTATATAGAAGCTATGGTAGAAAACCAAATCCGGAGAAGATCGATGCTATTGCTAAGATGAAACCTTGTAATAGTATAACTGAAGTAAGAAGATTTTTGGGGGCATGTATTTTCTATCAAATTTGGATTCCACATTTTGTCCATATATCAGAGCCTCTTTACAAACTCTTACGGAAGGGAAATAAATTCAAGTGGAAAAAGGATCAAAATGAAGCTATGGAGTCTTTAAAGAATATTTTAAGATCTCCATCTATTTTAAAGCAAGTTGACTATGAAAATGGTCAACCAGTGGTGATGATGGTGGATACTAGTCCAATTGCTATAGGTTGGGTTGTTGGTCAAGATGATATCAATGGAAGACGTTTTGCAACTAGATTTGGAGCAAGAATTTTGACTGAGCGACAACGAGCTTATCCGCAAGTAAAAAGAGAACTATGGGGAGTTGTCACAGCATTAAAGGCTGAAAGGAATTATTTAATTGGAGCAAATGTAGTATTGGAAGTTGATTGTTTACCTCTACTTGGTATGATTTCAAACTGTTCAAATCCAGATATTGCTATGTTGAGATGGATAGCTTTTATCAAATCTCTTAATCCAATTCTAGTACATATTAAAGGTAAAAAAAATGCTGTAGCGGATATGTTGTCTAGAGCTAATTATATTAGAGATGAAGAAATGATTGCAAAAGATGATGATGAAGATGACAACAGCAAAAGCTATAGCATTGTATTTGTTAACACCAACAAAAGAGAAGATACAATTCTTCCTTTTAAGGAAGAATTATATGAAGGTAGATTGAAAGATGTTGGTTGGTATTTAAGTACTCTACAAAAGCAAGCAGAATGGTCAGAGAAGTATTTTAAGGAAGTTAGAAGACATTCCTATGAATATCTTTTGCGTGATGGATTTTTGTGGAGAAAACCAAAAAGAAAAGATGGGATTCCATTGAGAGTGGTTGGAGATTTATCCACAAAACTTCAAATTCTCAAGGAATTTCATGATACAAATTGGGCTGGGCATCGAGGCATTTGGGCAACATATACAAAAATCAAAGAAAGATATTGGTGGAAAGGACTTTACAAAGATGTGGAAGATTTTGTAAGTTCATGTATTGAATGTCAATTTCAATCAAAGATCCGGTATCGTGATGAATTGCATCCTACTTATCCTCTTGCTATTCACTTTCAATGGGTTATTGACTTAGTTACTATGCCAAATGGATTATGGGGAATGAAATACTTAGTATTGGCAAGAGAAGAGCTATCCAATTTTGTTGAAGGAAGAGCATTGAGGACCAAGCAGACTGAAAGAGTGTGTAGATTTATTCTTGAAGATATTTTCAGTCGATATGGATGCATAGGAAGAATGAGAGCTGATAGAGGAGAATTAAATGCTGCTGAAGCTAAAACATTTTTTGAAAAGCATGGAGTAAAATTAAAGTTGACAACTGCATATAATCCTGAGGCAAATGGAAAGAGTGAGAGAGGTCATCCTCCAATCATTCAAGCTTTGGTCAAAGCTTGTAGAGGAAATTCTAAAGATTGGCCTAGATTACTACCTTATGCTTTATGGGCTGACAGAACTACACATAGTACAGTAACAGGTTATATGCCAATTGAACTTATATTGGGACAAAAGCCTATTATGCCAATTGAAGAATCAATTCCTACATGGTTGTATTTGTCCTGGGAAGATGGAATTTCTAGAGAGCGGTTGCTAGAACTTCGAATACAACAAATTGGTAAACTACCAGAGGCACATCAAAAAGCAATGGAAAGACTTAAAGAAGCAAGGCTTAACAATAAGGAAAGGTTTGATAAGACACATCGATTGCGGGTAAAGCCTATTGAAGAGGGAGATTGGGTGGTGGTTTATGATAGTACATTAGAGCATCAGCATAGCACTCAGAAGAAATTTGCTCGAAGATGGTTTGGACCATATATTGTTGTCACTGTTTATGAAAATGGCACTTACTTACTTCGTGAATTAGATGGAACTGTACTTAGAAATCCAATAGCAGGTAAGCGAGTGAAAATATTTCGAAGGAGGAGTGACAGGTTTTCATTTGAAAGCCTTGAAATGCTATCATCTACATCAATGGAGGATACAAATATCATAGAAACTGAAGATGAGGATGGAGAAGATGAAGAATGAATGGTGGCACATTCCGGAGGATGTGCAGGTTTGGAGGGGGTGGATGTCATGTTGTAAATTAAAACATAGTGTGAAAGATATAAAGGAATGTGTTAAAATAAAAAGATTAAGATTAGAAGAAGAGAGGATGAAAAAGAGAAGGGTTGTGGTTATAACCACATTATCTTGAAGGTTATAATATTTATCACAAGCTCAGGGATGATAGGTAGGCCAAACTACTAATTTCCTGCTGAAATTCCCACTAGCAGTACCAAGTCAAGAAGCCAAGGAATTCTACAGTGAAGTCAAGTGGATTCGAACCCACGTCAACTCCAAAGTAGCTAAGAACTTAACCACACAAGCTTCTTTGACTTGGCAGTGAAGGATGTAGTTCTTTCTCTTTTATCTCTAATCTAATCTTAATTGTTTTTTTTCTACTTATTAGATTTTTTTTTCTATTTTATCTTAGATCTACTTTACCTTTATTCTCTTCTATTTTAGATCTAAACTTAAATGTTGTGGGCTGAAATTAGAAGAGAAGTGGGTAGAAAAAAATGGTAGTAAGAAGGTAGAATAGAAATTTACCTCAAAAGGTGAGATTCCTTCAAATTAATCCAAAAGAAAGGATTGAAGAGGTGGAAAGATATGGCTGAGGTGTCTCTTTGACCAAGGGAAGAAGGAAGACCAGGCCGGGAGGACAAGAAGGGGGTCGTGAAGAAGAAGAGGAGGTTCTTTTTGGAGAGATAGGGTTTCCTTTTGATAGGCAGTAGACGTTTTTGTGTGTAGAAGAAGCTTAGAGAGGATTTTAAGTGCAATTTTTTGTGGGTTTGTAGTAGACAAGATAAGGAACATATAGAAATAATTTTTATGTCTTTTGGTTAAGTATCAAGGGAGATATGAGTCGTCAAAGTTGCAGGTGTTTAAGACTAGGGCAGTGAGGTTTACTAAATTTCGGGCCTCGGCTCTTGAGAACCATTTGGACTTTAGAGGCAAAATTTGTTGGGGTTGTGTTTCTTATTGAGTTTACTACTTTGAATCAAAATCTTAAGTCAATATGATCTTTGAGCAAAGAGTTATGAGTGAAATTGTAACCGGATGTAGGTGAAAAGAGAAATAGAGTGAAAGCAGAATTGGGGTTTGTATGGGCAGAGTGTGTGTGTGGGTTTTTTTGGGTATGAATGGAGTTAGGGAGTGAATTTGAGTGTGAAATTTGATAGACGTGATCTAAGCAAGTTAAGAAAGAGATGAGGGTAAGTTTGATACTCATTTATCTTATAAAAAAAATGTTATGCTCTTTCAAAGTGATAGGGGTCTATTTCTAAGTCAGTGAAGTTTGGGGGAGCATATCTTTGTGATCAAAGTAGCATTTTGAGTAAAATTTATTGGGGTTTGTAGATATATGAGTCTATTAAGTTGTGTAAAAAACTGATTGCTATTGGAGTTATGGTTAAAGAATTATGAGGAAATTTGTAGTCGGATCCAGAGTTGGTAGAAGACAGAATTAAAGGAGGAGAGTAGAGTCTATAACTCTATTTCCAAGAGGAGTTTTGGAGCAAAAATTGGAGGATGTTTACAACATAAAGCAAGCAACAAGCCTACCAAATTTCAATACTTGGGGTTTTGATAATGAGGAGCAATGAAGGTGTGAAGCAAAGGGGGTCCAGAATCAAAGGCAGCATGGAGGGGTTTCTTTGACAACATGGTTCTCTCCAACCACATGAGCTATAATCAAAAGGATTATGGGGTTTGCTTCTTTACTTCCTTAAGTACTTTGTGTTCAAATTTTGCTTCAATTGATATGATATCCTAGGATTTATGGGCAAATTTGAAGGCGGGTTTTTAAAGGCAGAATATGGGAAGATTAATAAAGTATGTTTTTATGTAAAATCTTCAGTTTTTATGAACTTTATGAATCTCTTCTTGCACTTAAGAAACGAGAGGCACAAAAGACCCAGTGTTTCTTAGGGCTAAGACTCTCACCACGACACCGTAGTTGCAACAAATCCTAAAAACTCCATCTCAGTTTGATGAAATAAGCACTTCTCCAACTTGGCATAGAGTCCTCACTTGCGTAGTTTTTTGAATACCAAACAAACATGCTTCTTATGCTTTTCTTCATTTTCAAAAAATATCAAGATATCATCCAGATAGATGACAACAAAATCGTCTAGATATTCTCAAAAAATATCGTTCATCATGTGTTAAAAAACCGCCGGAGCATTGATAAGACCAAATGGCATGACATTATATTCAAAATGACCATATCTTCTATGAAAAGCTGTCTTCCATTCGTCTCCTTCTTTGATTTGCAAAAGGTTGTAAGCTCCACTTAGATCAATCTTTGTAAAGATCTTTGCACATCCAAGTTATTCCAGAAGACTAGAGATCGAAGGTAATGGATAGCGATTCTTCTTTGTCACCTTGTTGAAACCTCGATAGTCCACACACATCCATAGTAAGCCATTATCAAGGACAAGAACTCAACGGAAGCAAATAAGTAAGTGAAAAATACTCTCAAAGAAATATAACAAAATAGAAATAAGATAGTGTATATATTAAAAGAAACTGGAATGGCTATTGCCAAAAGACAAGACACTAGAGACTCTTGAAATCAAACTAGAAACAAGAAAGGAGTTGACAAGAGTGAAGAAGGTTTCACTCTTGTCTCTATTTATACTATCTACCTAAGAGCTAAGTGGCGACGTTCTATAGGACCTCCAACACGTATCCAATTTACAAGACACGTGTCCAAGTTGCAAGACACGTGTCAAACTTGCAGGGCAAGTTTCCTATATGTTCGCCACGTATTTAGCTTGGTCTTCAAGCTACCAACATGTACGACATGTGGCTAACTTATTGACCAAGTTTCTAATCCAAAAGTCTACCATGGACACTTATAAAGTCAAAGCGGCGTCTATGAAGTTTCTAGGAAGTTTTTCTAAAGATATTATGGAATTAACCTGCTTTTACCTTCTTTTATCTAGTTCTATCTGATCATATAAGTAACTATATATATGTCCGTGACATTACCCCCCCTTTAAAGGACGAGTTCCACGAGGAGCGGTGATTACATGTATAGAAAGTCTAAGATGCGACGAATAGTATTTGCCACATATTCTGATCTTTGTTCTCTTCGAAGGTAATTGATGGGTCCTCTCAGCCATCGTTAGTGTCCCATTCCAGGGCGAGAAGACCACCCTGTTATTTGATCATTGTTGTGACCTTCATAACTTTCTTCAAATGTCACATCTGGAACACCGTCAGGAGTTGTTCCTATCTCCAATAAAATCACCAAACATCGAGAATCTCTTCCAAGGTCGTGATACCAAACACGTTATATCTCGCCATCTATTCGAGGAAGAACATGTTGTTCTTGAAGATCTTCATCTCGGTTGCGTCGTCTTGAGGGTTGTGACAATCGCAATGTCTCGTCCGATAGGTCAGCAAATGAAGGCTCTTGAGTCAAATCCGCTGGCTGTTGATTCTCCATCTCTTTAGCGTCACAAAATACAAAGAAGCTACAAACAAGGATAGAAAGTTGAATGTTATCTTGCCTACATCTTGTTTCTTTTATAAGGAAAGTCTTCATCTTGGTTTTGATGGATGTTGTTGATGAAAGGTCTCCACCTTCCTCACTACATTCGCCAGATTTTTTGCTGGTTCCCATGTGCGCTCACTAATATCGTATCCATGCCAGTGAACAAGATATTCCAACCTATTTTGGCACCGCCTTGAATCTAAGACTTCTTCTACTTCAAATTCGTCATTATTGTTCACTTCTATAGGAGGAGGTGGCACTTGTCTTCTTCTTGGTATGTTCACTGTCTTATATGGTTCAAGAAGAGACACGTGGAATACAGGGTGGATCTTCATAGACTCTGGTAGGTGTAATCGATATGCAATTGGATTAATTTGTTCAGAAATATGAAAAGGTCCAAACTTACAATAGTCTAATTTGTTTTTAAGGTCGCGTAGTCTTGATATTACGACGAAGTAGCCATATCTTGTCGCCTACGTTGAGTTGTGGTTGTTCCTTTCAATACGCATTAGCATTTATCTTTTATCGTTCTTGAGCTTCTTTTAATTGTGCCTTCATTGTTGTATGTAGTTCTGACAAATGATTTACCAAGTCTTCCGCCGCAGGATTGTCAACTTTCGAATAGTCAAAAGTATCAAGTCGTGGATGGTAACCATAATTGGCAAAGAAAGGTGTTTGTTGTGTAGAAGAATGTATCGTATTATTATAAGCAAACTCTGCCAATGATAAAAGAGTTGTCCAATCATCTTATTGGTAGTTGATGGTACATCTCAAATATTGTTCCAAGACTTGATTTACGCGCTCCGTTTGTCCATCAGTTTGTGGATGGAAAGCTAAAGATAGCTTTATATCCACCTTTAAAATCTTGAAAAGTGTTCTCCAAAATCTCGATACAAACTGAGTTCTCCTATCCGATATAATATCCTTAGGTAATCCATGATAGCGGTAGATATTGTCAAGGAAAAGTTTAGCTGTTTCTTCGCCTGTGATAGATTTTTTATATGATATAAAATATGCCATCTTAATAAAACGATCTACTATCATGAATATAGAGTCATAAGAACCTGAATTTGGAAGATCCGTGATAAAATCCATAGACACCGAAGACCATGGTTGTTCTGGAATGGGTAATGGCTGAAGAAGTCCGTAGGGTCGATGGCGAGGAGTTTTTGATCTTGAACAAACATCACAAGTTTTTACAAAATCTTTGACTCTCTTCCACATTTGAGGCCACCAAAAATCTCTAGATATCAACTCTAGAGTATTATTATATCCAAAATGTCCTGCTGTCGGGAAGTCATGACGAGCTTGAAGAACACGTAATCGTGCTTCACCTTCTGGAACATATAAGCGCCCTTCGAAATAGAGTAGATTTTTCTTGAACTCAAACTTTAAAATATCATGAGACTTAGAAGAATTATTCTTAATTTCATGAATAAGAGGATCTGAGGACATACTTAACTGGACTTGCTTGAAAAAAGTTGAATCAATAATTAATGTTGATTTCATTGCCCAAAGATAAAATTGCTCCGGCTTCAAGAGAGTCGTTCTTTGTTGATCAAAAGCTGCATCTCCTTCTTTTGGTACAAGATAAGAACGTCTAGAAAGTGCATCGGACAAACCTTGTTGTTTTCCTGGCCGATATGTAATAATGAACTCGAATCTTGATAGAGACATGCTCCAACGAGCTTGACGACGATTCAACACACGTGCTGACATGAAATACTCGAGGTTCTTGTGATCCGTATACACGGTGACTGGACTAGAAGCGCCTTCTAGATAATGACGCCATTCTTGAAAAGAATCCACAATTGCGAGAAGTTCTTTATCGTGGATTTCATAGTTGATCTCTGCTGTCGAAAATTTCCTGGAATGGAAAGCTACTGGATGGAGTTTGTCATCTATTCCCATTTGTAACAATATTGCGCCCAAAGCAAAATCTGATGCATCTGTTTCCATAAAGAATACCTTGGAAAAATCAACGCGATACAAGATTGGTGCAGAAGTAAAAGCTATCTTCAAAGCTTCAAATGATGCTTCTGCTTCTTTATTCCACTCGAGCTTGTCCTTACAAGTCAAACGTGTAAGTGGGACTACAACTTGAGAAAAATTCTTGATGAAGATTCGATAATAATTGGCAAATCTCAAAAAGCATTGCACATCTCTTACTATTCTTGGAATCTTCCAGTCTATGATTGTTTGGACTTTCTTAGGATCCATCATGAGGCCATTATTCGATATGATGTAACCTAAGAAGTCAACTTGAGTAGTGTGAAATACACACTTTTCCATCTTGGCATACAACCTTGTTTTTCTAAGTTTTTGTAACACATGACGAACATGTGTTTCATGCTCTTCTACATTCTTAGAGTAGATTAAAATATCATCTAGATAGCAGACAACAAAATCATCTAAGAATTCACGAAAAACATCGTTCATGAGATGTTGAAAAGCGGCTAGTGCATTCGTGAGTCCAAAAGGCATAACATTATATTCGAAGTGTCCATACCTTGTTTGAAATGCAGTCTTCCATTCATCTCCTTCTTTGATGCGAATCAGGTTGTATGCTCCTCGTAGATCTATTTTTGTATAGATCTTAGCTTGATTCAGTTGATCAAGAAGTCCGGAGATTAAAGGTAGTGGATACTTGTTCTTGATAGTGATCTTGTTAAGCCCTCGATAATCCACACACATTCGTAACGATCCATCTTTTTTCTTCACAAATAGAATTGGAGCTCCTGCTGGGGATTTGGAATGGCGTATGAAGTTCTTGGCCAGATTTTCTTCAATATACTCTTTGAGTTCTGCCAACTCATTTTGTGATAGACTATAGATTGGTCCAAATGGAGGTTGAGATCCCTCCTTGAGATCAATTGAACAATCATATGAACGATGCTCCGGAAGGATATCGGCATTTTTCTTCTCAAAAACATCTTGATAATCTTGGTATTGGCTTGGAAAGCCACTTGAAGTGCTTTTACTATCAGAGACGGGTGTGGCATAAATAGCAAAAGTTGATCCTCCTTTTGCTTCATGCATAAAAGCTTTTGCACCTATAAGTACGGATTTTACTATACTAGACTTATAGCTTTTTACTTGGTCGACGGAAGTGTTAATAACGTTTTGAGAAAAATCAAGTCTACGAGAATTCCAATCTATCTTAGGATTATATTTTTCTAACCATGATAGACCTAAAATAACTGGATTAGACGGAGATTTAATTATGTTAAAGGTTACGTAACTATTATGACCGTCTATTGTTACTTTTATAGGGTGGGTCTCATGAGTGACATCTCCAGAAGACAATGGACGACCATCTATGACTTCTACATGTACAGGTTTAGTTTTTTGTACTAGAGGTATTTTACGACTTCTAACAAATTGTTCATCTAAAAAACATGCTGAGGCTCCTGAATCTAATAAAGCAGAGGCTTTGTGGTTTTTAGGTCCTAAATATAGTTCTATTATAAAACAAGGAGAGGGTTCTGAAGAGAGGATAGGACCTTCTTTAGGAATTGTACAAGATTCCAGCTGCACGGTCCCTATTGTAGCTGGACAAATTCGTTTTCCGACATGTTGTCTCCTTTGACCGCCGTACCCCTCATTTTATAGTTGCGTCGTTTCTTTGGGCAATGTTGAGCAGTGTGCTTAGGTTCTCCACAATATAAGCATAATCCTCCCTGGCGACGACGAATCTTTTCTTGCTCAGTAAGAGGTTTGAAATGTACTACATCAATTTGCATGTCTTCTACTTCCGAATGTACATTTGGTGAAGATGTTGCCATTGAGTAATAACGTTGAGTTTCCCTTGTACGATTCTCGGATTGAAACTCAAAAAGTCAATTGTCACACTTTACAGCAAAATCGATTGCTTGACTCAATGTTTGAGGATCAGGTAAATTGAGCATCAATTTCTTTACTTCATATTGCAATCCATAAAGAAATTGACTGATGAGTGCAGCATCATCCCACTTGATATCGATTGCAAGTTGTCGAAATTGTGAAGCATACACTGTTACAGAGCGGTTTCCTTGTCGTAAAATTCGGATCTTGTTTGTTGCAACACGAGCTGCATCGTGTTCACCATACATAGATCGAAACTCCACCAAAAAAGCTTCCAAATTGTCCAGTATGGGATTTTGTTGTTCAAGAAAAGACGAAAACCATGATAATGCAGAACCAGAAAGTAGAGTTCCAATAAACCTGACTTGTGATCCTGGAGTTGGATAGCTTTGCGGTTGAAGTTTGATTGCCAATTGTACTTGATTGATGAACCCTCGAAACTTTGATCTCGTACCATCAAATTTCTCGGGTAAGGCAATTCTTGGTTCTCTGGCGCTTACAGGGTGTTCTACAATTGGAGAAGGAATGTGATTTGATGCAGGTGTTGAAGCAGCTCCAATCATCTCTACATCTCCACTTTCTGCTATTCTTGTTCTTCCTTGTGGTAGTAGATTGAATTGATGCATTGCAAGCATTAACTCCCTTAATTGTTCTTGCATTTGTGCCATTGCACTCTTCATTTTGATAAGCTCTGCCATAATAACACTAAGAAGAAAAGAACTATGTGATATTGCTCAAGGCAAAAGAAAAAGAAAGACTTGATAACAAAGAAAATGCTAAGAACAATATCAGTTTAGAAGTGGGTAATCCGCAACTTCTAACACGCTTATGTCTTGTCAAGAGAAAGGGGTAATCCACTCTTACTCAAGAAAAGACAAAGCTCTGATATTGTAAGTGTACTCTTGTCAATCTGTCAAGGACAAGAACTCAACGGAAGCAAATAAGTAAGTGAAAAATACTCTCAAAGAAATATAACAAAATAGAAACAAGGTAGTGTATATATTAAAAGAAACTGGAATGGCTATTGCCAAAAGACAAGACACTAGAGACTCTTGAAATCAAACTAGAAACAAGAAAGGAGTTGACAAGAGTGAAGAAGGCTTCACTCTTATCTCTATTTATACTATCTACCTAAGAGCTAAGTGGCGACGTTCTATAGGACCTCCAACACGTATCCAATTTACAAGACACGTGTCCAAGTTGCAAGACACGTGTCGAACTTGCAGGGCAAGTTTCCTATATGTTCGCCACGTATTTAGCTTGGTCTTCAAGCTATCAACATGTACGACATGTGGCTAACTTATTGACCAAGTTTCTAATCCAAAAGTCTACTATGGACACTTATAAAGTCAAAGCAGCGTCTATGAAGTTTGTAGGAAGTTTCTCTAAAGATATTATGGAATTAATCTGCTTTTACCTTCTTTTATCTAGTTCTATTTGATCATATAGGTAACTATGTATATGTCCGTGACAGCCATCCTTCTTCTTCACAAATAAGATTGGTGCCCCAGTTGGCAATTTTGAATGAAAAATGAAGTTCTTGGCTAGGTTCTCATCAATGTATTTCCACAACTCAGCCAACTCCATCTGCAATAGGTTGTAGATTGGGCCAAAAGGCGGTTGTGCTCTTTCTTGCAATTCTATGGCACAATCATATGGTCAATGTTCTGGTAGCATGTTAGCATTCTTCTTTTGTAACACGTCTTGAAAATCCTTGTATTGTTCCGATATTCCTGCTATTGAAATCTGCTCTCCACTAGTTGGAGCCGCATAAATGACCAATGATGTGCCTTCCTTGCACGATCTTACAAACATTCTTGCTCCAATGAACAAAATTTTTTTGATTTGGGGTCTTCTTCCAGGCTTATCCTTAGGTTGTTCTATGGGAAATATTATCCTCCGCAACCTCCAATCTATGGATGGATTATATTTTTTCAACCAGACCAAGAATAATAGGATTTGACGGGGTGCTAATAATGTTGAAAATAATATAACTACTGTGGTCTTTAAACGTCACTTCTATAGGTTCTGATTCATGGGTGACACTACCAGATAATAAAGGTTGTCCATCTATTACTTCTACGTGAACAGGTTTGAATTTTTGTACTAGGAGAATTTTATGACGCTTAGCAAATTCTTGCTCTAAGAAATAAGCAGATACTCTTGAATCTAATAAGGCTAAGGTTTTTAGTTTTTGAGGACCAAAAGATAAAAGAATTATAAAACAACAGGCAGGTTGAGTAGAAAGAGAGGAACCTGGTTTTGATTTGTCTAGCCGCACGGTTCGTATTCTGGCTGGGCATCCTCGTTTTCCTGAACAAATGCACCTCTATTCTTGATGCTGCGTCCATTTTGCTTCTTCGGACAGTTTTCAGCTCTATGGCCTTCTCCACCGCAATAAAAGCACAAACCTTTCTCTATATGCTGCTTCTTTTCTTCTAAAGTAAGGGATTTGATACTTACCGCATCAATCTGTATGTCTTCTGTCTCCACTTGTGAATTTAGGCTACTTGCCGATATAATTACGCTGAGATGACTTGTATATTGTCTAAAGCATTGGTCTTGGCGTCATTGAAATAGGCGGTTATCGCACTTTACAGCTTGGGTAATGGCTTCGTTGAGCATTCGTGGATCAGGAAGAGATAATAACAAATCCTTCACATCATCCCTTAGACCCCAATAGAATTGGCTCATCAATGCTTCTTCATCCTAATTGATGTCACATGCCAATTGCCTGAAATTTGATGCATAGACTAATGCAGAGCGAGTCCCTTATCGTAGTGATCGAATTTTTGTTGTAGCCCACCAAGCCTTATCATGCTCACCAAATGCTTCTGCAAATGCGTCCAAAAAAGTCTCAAAGTTGTTCAAAATCAGTGATCCTTTTTCAAATAGAGGAGCAAACCACAATAAAGCTTGTTCAATAAGCAAAGTTCCAACCAATCCTACGCGTGATTCCTCCGTCGGATAACGTTCGGGTTGTAGAGCTGTTATTAACTTGATTTGATTGATGAAACCTCAAAACTTAGAGCGTGTGCCATCAAACTTGTCTAGAAGGCTAATACAAGGTTCCTTTCGTTGTGGAAGTAATGGTTCTTGTTGAACCACAGGTAAAACTGCTTCTTCTGGTGTAGAAACTCGAGGTTGATAAAGCCCAGATTGTGCTATTCCAGATACTCCATCATTATGAAGTCTTGCAAAGACTCCTTCCATCAGTGTAATTCTCTGTGATAACGTAGCAAGAGCATTCATAATGGCATCCATCTTGGGCTCCAAACTTTCACTCATATTAATGTCTTGACCTCCAACCATTCTAAGAGAAAAGAAATAATTGTTTCTACAAAGAGGAAATATTGGTTTAGAAGAGGGTACTCCGCAACCTCTAAAACGCCTTAAGACCTTCAAGAAGAGGGGTAATCCACTCTCTCTAAGAAGAATAAGACTCCAATATTATGACAAAAAAATATCAATTTAGAGGAGGGTAATCCGCAACCTCTAAAATACTAGTGTATCTTCAAGAAGAGGGGTAATCCACACTCCAACAAGAAGGAACTAACTCTGATATCCAAGGTGAGAATAGTTTCGATAAATTGTCACGGACACAGAATATAGACTTGAAGTCTAAACAAGAAGTTCAAGAAGAACTGGCAGGAACTGGATTAATATCATGGACACAGAATATAGACTTGAAGTCTAAACAAGAAGTTCAAGAAGAACTGGCAGGAATTAGATTAATCAGATGAGTACAAAAACAACACCAGAGAAGTGAGCTAGAGCTCCAAGAGATGTGTTGTCCAGACTGAAGAACTCTTCAGCCTCGACTCTAATATATACTCCTACCTAGGAAGCTTCTCAAGCAGCTTCCTCCAACTAGGGAGATTCTCAAGCAACTTCTACTAACTATGAAGATATTAGAAGGCTCTGGAAGGTTCTAGAGAGTTCTAGGAAACTTCTAGAATGTTCTAGAAGGTTCTAACAAGTATGTCCTTGACACTAGGAAGATATTAGAAGGCTCTGGAAGGTTCTAGAGAGTTCTAGGAAATTCAATCTTACCTACGTCTTCAACACCATAGCCTTATTTTTAGTTATAAGATGACTTAAGTTTAAGCAACTTTAGTAGTAGATGAGGTTGGCAGTAGAAATCCGACTTCTTCAAAAATTGCTTGAAGTAATAGAAACTATATTCTTTAGTTGTAGAGCTGCACTTCTTTGGAGATTTGAAGCCCTGCACCTGTTGTTTTGGTGGAGGTGTTTTGAAAATTTGTTGATCGACACAAGTAGGGAAGTTATTCTGTCGTTTCCCACATCCTAAGCTCAAATGGGCCACAAGCTTGGGCTGTTCTTTCATTTCTGCTAAGTAGTGATTGGAATGTACACATGTTACCTGCTAGCGAGCTTGTATGTGGAGTACCGAGATTGGAATGAGGAAGAGGGTGTGGATCTCAAGCATATCATTCAGGTCACTAACCTGCTGTCTTCCATCAGCTCAGCAATTCCTGATTTCCTAGCTGAGATCCTCTCATGAAGTGGGTCCGTTGTGCCCATCTGTGGGAGCACTGTAAGATTGTCAGCATGATCTCCTCATGTCGATTGATGAAGGACGATGTAATGTTGAAGTGAATCTCCATGAATACGGAGACGTGACGCATAGTAAATGAGAAACTGCGGCTTGGGAGGTCCTTCTAGTGTTCCAATCAGAGTGTCCATTGAACAACACTTACGATGTTCGCATGTGAATCTGTTCAGGATGTGAGGAAAGTTACTTCATGGAGTTCTTCTGTTTGCGTGTCTCACCCAAGTGAGTGGAATGTCAGTGCATGTATTGAGGTAGGCAGTGGTGGTCGTTGTTTGAAACAGTACCACGAGCTCCTGGGAGCACTTGTTGGACCATGGGCCGTGAGGTATTGATCTGTGGACGCACTGTCAGTCGTTCAAATCATCGCGTGCGCCAGGTGCTAATCAAGCTTATGTTTAACTTCTTTTGTCGTAATAGATGTTTGGGGTAATGAATTAGCCTTCATCGGTCATGCTGAACATGTAGAAGGCTGAGGTTGATTTTTGTCCAGTGCTCGTTCATGTGAAATAAACTAATTCTTCTTGACTGACACAGTCACGCATACTACTTGAATCCCCATTTGACCAAGCGAACTTGGGCGCTGACTTTTGGAGCTGCTTCTCTCAGTGTAGACCTACTGCCATCAATTCACAATTTCCGTGTTTTTTCGTTTATTGGTGCTTTGACGACCACATACACTTCATGGTATATGTTAATCGCTGCTATAACCAGGGGCCAGGTACTTAAACTATATCAGACAGATTCTTAACTGTTGCCTTCAGACTACTGAAACTTAAGAACCCTTGAGATTCCTCAAAAGGACTGGGTTTTTTAAGTGGATCGGTGACACGAGTTCACATTGTTATGTTGAAAGCTTCGTACCGGTGATGAAGTTACGAACTAATCGAATCTTTATCTTTTCCATGTTGGATTTATTCTAGTCTCCCGGGGTGAATCATTCAGCTGCCATAGATTTGCAATCGTTCTTCACGGGCACTACCAACATACTCTTCGGTTATAGAGGCCACGCAGTGACCATGAAAGACTTCATAAAACCACTCACAAATTTCTTTGCGTAAAATTTTTACGTCGCAATGACAAAAATTACCTACTTGACTGTGGACTGAAAGAATTCAGCCAGAAATCAGCTGACGAGCTTTTGCAAGAAAACAACGCGTTGGGTCTGTTGTCCGACTCCAAAGCTCGCAACATGGCTCTCATCTTCATGATCATACACCTGGTACAAGCTATTCGCTACCCCCTTGATGGATCCATTTTGGACATCCCATTCATCACAATCATAACAGGATACAAAGAAAATCCATGACATAACAGCAAAGCTGCTTTCTCCTGGCAGATCGTTGCTTTTGCCCTGTTCATCATGCCTCTGAATTTCATATTGGAGAAGCTGTGAGGCGTGCATAATTCCCACCTCCTGAAGAGAGTGTTGATTCGGCTGCCTCTCGGATGCTTCCTGTGGCTCCTCGCCCTCATGTTCCCATTCTTCTGCCCGCTCAACTCCCTGATCGGCTCCCTCTTCATGAGCTTCTCCGTTTTCATCATCCCTTGCATCGTCTACACCATCACCTTCTGGACGCCAGCTGCTCGAGAAGTAACGCTCCACACATCATCCGCACCCTAACCTCTCCACAAAAACTGGTACAAAAACCTCTTATGAGCCCAGTTTCTGCCGTGGTATTGACACACAGACTAACTGCAATGTCTGTGCAGAATGCACCTTCCAGTCCTGCTACAAATGTTGATCTCTCCCTCTCATCCTTTGCCGCAAGCATATTAGTTGTTTTTTTGTTGCATAACGATATGGCTTCATTGTACTGATTCTAGCAAATGCACTTCAAACACCGCTTGAAGCGGTAGGACCCAGACAACAATAAGACGTCAATTTGCTGCTTGATGTTGATATTTCCATAAATGTGACTACTCTGCCATTTTTTTTAGCATTCCGGTAAAAATAAAACCCATTTGTACAATATCAAAGAAAAGAAAGCATACTAGGTCTTTTTAATACCATAATAAAATACCTAATCTATTTCTGTTACTTTCTTTGCTTGTAGCTTATTCATTGTCAACATCATTCTTAAAGCAACAATGAGCCAACAAAAAACTAATATAATACACAATAATATAGTTAATTAAACCATTTGTAAATTTGTATTTTAAAACAATTTGTGAATACATGGTAAATTTTTTATTTGTAATGTTGAATATTTTTTCTACTAAAGAATAATTTATCTATTTCAACATTTATTTTTCATAAATAATGCAACTCTTTAAGATTAATGTTATTATAGCTCCCATCATCTTGTCAAGCTTCCATTATTAATAATTGTAGTCTCAAAATTAGAAGCTCTATCTTTGTTTAAATTCATAAGATTCGTATTAGAATTAAAAATAAAAAAAAATTATAGATTGAATAATTTTGGATACAAGTCATTGTTTAAATAAAATGAATGCAAAAAAAAATTTATCTTAAAGTTTTGAATTTTTTATTTGTTAATTTGATACTCTAATAATCTTAATATATTAAACAAATTTCATTATTATTCTAAAAAAAACATTGTCATTAATATATTTTAATATTTTAATATTTTAAATTCTTATTTATAATTTTTATAATAGAAATAATACTTTTTAATACCACAATAATTGTTTTATATCTTATTAACTTTCTTGATGTATTAATCTAGTAATATTTTTAATTCAAAAAACCTTCTAACAACTTATGATGGTTTATAATATTTTTTATTATAAAATAAATTCTTTTTTTAATAGATTTATATTCTTCAAAATTAAAAGTAGATTTTTTTTAATATTACAACAAAATATTTTGTTTTCTATGTTCTAGGCACTTGTTGTAAGTATAAACTTGTACTACTGTTGTTAACAAAAGTTTTTATTTTGTCATGCTACTTAAATTATTATTTTTGGATTTATTTCTATCAAAATATCAGTTTAATAAGAATCTTATGGTTTAAACTATAAATGCCTTAATATTTTGTTAATATTTTATTCAAATTTTTCAATTTATTTCTTAGTAAAAATTATAAATTTGTTAATTATTTTATATTAAAACTAGCTGATTTCTTCTTAAATTAGCTATTAGAAAATTAGATCTATTAGATAAAAATAGATTTTAGTTTATAAAAAAAATTAATTTTCTTCTTTGGATAAAAAAGATACTCTAATACTTCTAATTTCTTTATTTTACCATTTTTAGTATAAATTTGTGAGTATTTCTATTAAACTTAATACTTCTAATTTTATTCAATATATTTAGAATTCTTATCTAAAATTAGATAATTTACTTTATATTTTATAATTCAAGATAAATAATAGATTTTATAATATAACATATTTTTATTATTATGCCATAAATAAATATATAAAGATTTTAAAAATAGTTTTAGAGATTTTAAAAATATTCTTATATATCTATACTAAATTGCATCTACTATCTTAAATTTAAAAAACCATTGGCTTTTAAAAAAAATAAATTAGCCAAGATAAATAATTATAAAGAATTAGGTTTCAAAGAAAGCATGCCAATTTTGAAGGTTTTACAAAATCAAAAGAAAAATTATTATAGATTCTATATGCTAAGTCTTTTTTAAGTTTAAAAAATTAAAATTTAAAAATAATATACAGAATTATCAATAAAAATTCATATAAATTATTTTATAAAATTTAACAAAGAAATTATAATTACATGCTATTTAAAAATAAATAAGAATATAAAACTTGTTATTAACTAAAATTAATTGAAATAAATTTTATAATCTAATAAATAAAATATATTATGGTTTAATGTAAAATATAAATTTTTTATCAAAAATAATAATTCAATACAATCTTGTTATTACAAATAAATAATATATATCATCTTTAAATGATAGTCTAATATTCAATAAAAGATCAAATAAAAAAATCAAAGCCTATATATATATATATATATATATATATATATCTTTTAGAATATATATATTATATATATATATATATATATATATATATATATATATATATATATATATATATATATTCTAAAAGTATATATTCTAAATATATATATATATATATATATATATATATATTCTCAATATTGGCTCTATACTTAATCTAATAAACTTCTATAATTTTATATCTAATAAATTTATTTGGTCATATAAATTTAAAATTATTATACGTTATCAAAACAAATATAAAAATTTTAAAATTTTAAAAAATGCACTACAAAATGGCACCAAAAAACCTACCTAAGCTTGTAAAAAGAAATCTTTTATTTTCTTTTGGATCATTTAACAACTTCTAAAGATATTTACTATATCATACATACACCACAACAATGAGATAAACTCAATGTTCTCATTATCCTACTACAACCTAAAAATCTTCAATAATTTAATCAACTTGTTGGCTTCTTTGGTTGTTATTGGAGCTATTTTTTAAATGTCATCCTTTTCATCTACTTCATCAATATTCTCTTAAAGAAGGTGGTCCTTAATAGTATCTTTGGAATTTGGGACATAAGCAACAATGTCTTCCTTTGAATAATTTAAGAAGTTGATGATTTCGATTAAGTTATAATATTACAACTTGGTCATTTGAGATTCAATCTTTGCAATGGCCTATGGATCTATCAACTATTGGTCACTCAATTGAAGCAAATCTAGCTCTAACATGTGGATTTGGTAATAACAAAAGCAATTGTGGATGGTCTCTAGCTTGACATTTGTTTTATAGGTCAAAATAGCTATTCAAATGGCCTCCAATATGTCAGTTTTCTCCAACAACTCAATACCCTCTTTAATGCATTGCAAAGATAGACATTTGAACCACTTATAGTAGTATGTTTTAAAATTATAGATAATGTTGGTTTTATATGGCTAGATTTTTAATGTCATATTAAAAAGAAGATAAAAGATGGTTGTATTTTTTAATTGTATGTGTTAGAGAAATTTGTTGAGGTATAAATATGCATTGCAATTGTTGTTAAGAATACAAGAATACAGAATAAGAAACTTGAATTAAGACAAGATTTCTAAAAGAAATCAACAAGAACTTGAATTAATCAAATGTCAAAGACACAAGAATACATAATAAGAGACTTGAACTAGGACAAGGTTTCCAAAAGAAACCAACAAGAACTTGAATTAACCAGATGAGTACACAAATAATACCAAGAAAGGTGAATTAGAACTCCAACAAATGTGTTGTTAAGATTGAAGAACTCTTTTCCTTCAACCCTTATATATACTCTTGTTTAGGATGCTTCTTAAGCAACTTCTATCAAACTAAGAAGCTTTTCAAACAGCTTCTACCAACTAGGAAGCTTCTTGAATTCTTTCTACTCATTGGGAAGCTTCTTGAGCTCCTTCTACTAATTAGGAAACTTTTTAATCGACTTTCACCAATTAAAAAGCTTCTCAACTGACTTTCATTAATTCAAGAAGCTTTTAGAATATTCTAGAAGGTTCTATAAACTTCCAAAGTATATGTCTCTAACATCACTTCCTTCTCTAGTAACAAGTTCTAAGAAGAGCTTGATCTTATTACATATATAAAAAATCAAGAATACATTGTACTAGTAAAGCTATGTATGTTATTCTTTGTTCCTAGACAATGGATTCTATTGGTCCTAGAAGAAATCACTTATGGCCTTGAATTAGTACCTCTGTTGTTGAAATATCCCATCTAAGGATCTGATCTTCATTATGGCCTTCAAAACATCCTCCAAACAAGATCTTAGAATTAAAAGGATTCACCTTTTCAAGCTCAAATAGTATCACTAATGCTTGAGTATTGGAATCGAGACTTGTATGGTTGGATCTTGCTCCTAATGGCTCCAATCAAGGTCATACTTTGTGTTAAAATATATTATCTTCACTTTATTCAATTAAAGGTTGTAAAAATTGTATTGATTTGTTCAAAGCTTGCATAGCAAATGAATCTTTTAAGTCTTGAAGATTTGACATAGTCACTAACTTGCTTCTATCACTCTATTTTATCTTGAAATAATTATATATAAATGAAGGCTTTAGTTTAATTCTCTCTCTCTCTTATGAATATTCCTTGAATCCAATCTTTATTAAGAAGTTATTATTAAATATGTTTGAATTTGTGGAGATAGAATCAATAAAAAATTTATACCTTTTGAGGTGCATTGGCAAGATTTTTGGTTGGTTTCTATGTACGCTTATTGATGTCATAGCCCCGTTAATAAACAAGATATTCCAATTTATTCTATCTTTGCCGTGAATCAAGTATCTTTTCAACATCGTATTCCTCATGGTCTTTGATTTCAATACTAGGCAGCAATTATTATATTCTTTTTGAAATATACGACTCTCTATAAGATTCTAAAAGAGAGACATGATTTGCTTCTAGATAGAAAATGGTCCTAATCTTTGATAGTCCAACTTATCACATGTCTACTTAGCCTTGATGTTCCGTCAAAGAAGCCATACTTTATCTCCAATATAAAAAGCAGGTAGTTGATTTTTGAATTTATCTGCGAAGATCTTGTAAGCATCTTGAATTGCTTATAATTGAAGCTTCAAGGTTATTTGGTGTTGCAATAGATGCTTTGCAAATCCTTTAGCTATTAGATTGTTGTTCTTTGGCGCATTCTACAAATCAAGCTTCAGATGATATCCATAATTGGAATAAAATACTATTTGCTAAGTTCAGGCATAAATAATATTATTATATGCAAATTCTACTAATATTAGATACAAGATCCAATCATCTTGTTGATAATTAATATTGCATTGTAAATATTGCTCCAAAACTTGGTTAACTCATTTTGATTTGGTCGTTAGTTTGAAGATAGAAAGCCAAAGAAAGTTTAATATCCACCTTCAATATTTCAAAAAGACATTTCCAAAACTTAGATATGAAGTAGGGTCCTCGATTGGATATGATATCATCTAATAGTCCATGATATCAATATATATTATCAAGAAAGAGCCTTGTCATTTCTTCACTAGACGTAGTCTTTTTACAAGAAATGAAATGAGCCATTTTTGTAAGTCAATAAATTACTACAAAGATGCTCTATAATAAATTCGATGGCAGTAGATGTATGATGAAATCCATCAAGATAGAAGACCATGACCGTCTTGGAACAAATAAGGATTATAAGAGTCTATAAGGGTGATGTCGAGGATTTTTGGACCTTGAACAAATGTTGTAAAAGAGCTCAGAGTCCTTCACTACCTTCCACATTTGAGGCCACCAAAAATCTTGAGAAATAAATTCCAAGGTCTTGTTAAATCCAAAATAACCCGCAGTTGGAAAGTCATAGCGAGATTGAAGAATGCGCAATTGTATTAGTCCTTCTAAGACATACAAACATTCTTCAAAGTATAAAAGATATTCTTCAAGTTTGAACTTATCAAAAAAAAATTTTAAGTGACACTTGACATCTAAGGCTAAAGCATCATTAGTACTTACAATATACACCTCATTGAGGAAACTAGAATTAATAGGCATCAATATAATAGTAGCGCAAAGGTGAAATCACTTCGATTTCAAGAAAGTTATTTATTGTTGATCAAACATTTCTTCTCCTATCCTTGGTACAAGATATGATATCCTTGATAGAACATAGTCTATAAGTGATAACAAAGTTAAATTGAGATAGCAACATATTCCATCTAACTTGGCAGCAATTTAGAATCCAAGCTGATATAAAATATTTTAAATTCTTATGATCTGTATATACAATCATAGAATGCATTGTTCCTTCAAAAAAATAATGTCTTTCTTCAAAAGAATCTACAATAGCAAGAAGCTCTTTATTATAGATTTCATAATTAATTTTGGAAAAAGAATAAAATGCAATAGAATGGAGTTTATTGTCTACATCCATTTGTGAAAGTACAACCCTTAGTGCAAAATCCGAAATATCAATCTCTATGTAGAATGCTTTTGTAAAATTTGGAAGCACCAATATTTGGGCTGTACTAAACGCAGTCTTGAGGTCTTGGAATACCTTCTATGCTTGAGGCCTCAATTCTAACTTATCTTTATATGTCAATCAAATAAAGGAAGTGGCAATTTGAGAATAATTTTTGATAAAGATTCAATAGAAGTTAGCAAATCCAAAAAAATGTTGTACGTCTCTCACAGTCTACAAAATGGCCCATTACATAACCACCTCTACCTTCTCAAGGTCTATTGTCAAACCTTCAATAGATATGATGTATTCCAAAAATTCCATCTTAGATTGATGAAATATATATTTTTTAATTTGGCATACAAGCTTGTATTTTAAAACTTTTGTAATATTAATTTGATATGCCCCTTCTATTCCTCCAGATTTTTTGAATAGATCAAGATGTCATTAAGATAGATTACCACAAACTTGTCTAAATATTCCTAAAAAATATCATTCATTAAATGGTGAAAGATAGCAAGTACATTTGTTAGTCCAAAGGGCATGACATTGTATTCAAAATGTCCATACCTTGTCCAAAATGCGGTCTTCCATTCATCTCCCTCCTTGATTTGTACCAAGTTGTATGCTCCACGGAGATCTATCTTAGTATAGATCTTAGCTTGGCTGAGTTGTTCCAAAAGTCCTCAGATTAATGGTAGTGGGTAACAATTCTTCACTGTTATCTTATTCAATCATTAATAATCAATGCACATACGCAAAGAACCATCCTTCTTCTTTACAAAAAATATACTTATTGGAGATTTTAAATGCCTGATGAAGTTCTTTGCAGGGTTTTCATCAATATAATCCTTTAATATGGAAAGCTAATTTTGAAAAAGATTATAGATTGGACTTAAAAGTAGTTATATTTTTTCTTGAAGATCTATAGCACAATCATATGGTCAATGCTCTAGTAATATATTAGCATTCTTTTTCTAAAAAATATCTTGAAATTCACTATACTGCTTTGAAATACTTACTGATGAAGTCATATCTTCTTTAATTGGAGCTGCATAAATAATAAATGGTATATTTTTTTTGGCCAATCTTATAAAAGCCCTTGCTCCAACAAATAAAGGTTTATCAATTTTTCGCTTCTTACAAAAAAAATTTGCAAGAATCTCTATCAAAAATATTACTCTTCGTGACCTTCAATCTATAGATGGATTATGCTTTTCCAACTAAGATAGCTCAAGAATAATAGGATTTGAAGGAATCTTAATAATATTGGATACAATTTGGCTTTCATGATCTTTGATTGACACTTTTATAGGCGTGGTTTCATAGGTGATACTACTAGAGGATAAGGGTCGTCTATCTATTACCTCTATGTGAATAGGTTTGGATTTCTATATTAGAAGAATTTTATGAAGCTTAATAAATGTTTTATCTATAAAACGAGCAGATGCCTCTGAATCTAACAAAGCGGTCGTATGAAACTTCTGAGGACAAAAATATGAAGGGATTATAAAATAATGAACAATTTGAGCCGAAAGGGAAGAACTTGAATAGTTTTGTAATATTTGATTGTCCAACCATACGGTCCCTACAATAGCTGAACATTGTCATTTTCTTGAATAATTACACTCTTGATTTTGATAATGTGTCGATTTTATTTTTTTGAACAATTATAAACCTTATGGCCTTCTTTGTTACAATATAGGTATAGACCTTCTTCCATCCGACGCTTCTTTTCTTGTAGACTAAGATATTTAAATCATACTACATCAAGTTGTATATCTTTTACTTTTGAGTGTAAATTCAAAATACTTATTGATGTAGCAAGGATATATTGGATTCTATGTTGTCTTGTTGAAGTCTATAAACGTTGATCTTAACGATGTTGAAATAATTGATTATCACATTTTATGACTTGGCTAATGGCTTCATTGAACAATTGTGGATCCAGAAGCATCAATAACAAATCCTTCATATCATCTCTTAATCTCAAATAAAATTGGTTCATTACAGCTTCTTCATCCCAATTGATGTTATATACTAATTGCTTAAAATTAGATACATAGACTAATACAGAGCGTGCCCTTTGATGTTGTTAGGTAGAGAGAATCCGCCTTGAAAAAACACCGGGTTCCTAGTTGTTATTAGAACTAATAAAGAACATAGGAAGAAGCCATACAAGTATCTTGTATACTAATATAATACTTATTCAAGCTTCTATATTATACTTATATTATACTTATACAAAATTTGTGCAAATATAAAGTATAATCCTTTATATGATATTTATATAAATATTTATATAAATACTTTATATAATATTTATAAAATAATTATATAAATATTTAATATAAATATAAGTATATATACTTATATAATATGTATAAGAAAAGTATGTACATACTCAAGTATACCTCAAAATACAACTGCATATGAGGAATATAAGTTATACAATTAGTTGAAACTAAATAAATTATTAAAATTTCATCCAAATATCAAATTAAGTGTGCATATAATTCATAAAAATCTAATTATACATTGTAAAACCTATCAAAATTCCACAAATAGAGATTTTACCATTTAAAAGTTATAGCTAATTGAAGTAGGTACTAAAAATTTCCAACAAACTGCAAAGATAGCAAAGCTCTTCTTACTTCAGCTTCTGTTGTGATCACTTGCCTTCTCCAAATTAGACATGCAATAGCTTTTTGGGAAGTACACTCCATCATCTAAATTATCTTTAAATCTCACTAGTATACGTCTGAAACTTCAGATTTTATGGCTAATTGAAACTACCCCTTAAACCCTAGCAACAATTTGCCCTCTTGTCACTTCAGAGTTCATAAAATTTTCATAGAAGCTCCAAATAAGCTGATTTTTGTTCTCATGGAAAGCCTATATAAGCTTCTATAAGTATTTAAAATATCAAAAATATTAAAGAGAATTTCTAACTCAGGTGGTTGAACAAAGTCTCTACCCCTCTTCATTGGGTGGCAATAGACCCTTTCCCATTCTTAAGCTCACAACTCTTTTTTTCTAGCTCCAAACGCTTTGAAAAGTAGCTTAATAAAAAGCTAGCACAATTTTCCACACTCTTTACAGATTTCACTAAGAAAGAATTGAAATCAAACTTGCAATAGCAGCTCAAAGTTTTTGCCTTTACTTCTCAATAGCAGTAGACCTCACTCTACTAAAATAAGTTTAACTTTTCACTCATGACTCCAAAATAAGCAAGTAAGTAGGCTTTGGAATTCTCACAACTTAAAAAATGTATCTTTTAGATTTTATTACAAAATTTTTAGTATCCTTGGAGCTATCTCTCTTCAAAAATCATGTAATCTTAAATTGAAAATCCTAGTTCCAGCAAGAGGAGTATCCTCTCCTTTTCTTCCACATCAGTCCATGCCACACCCACATGGGCAGCCAAAATCCTATTAGATAGGCCTTATTTATCCCATACTCTTTTTTCTTATTCCTTACAAGGGACCATGTTATCTCAAAGTCAATAAGAATGATAAAACAATCTTTATCTTTCTTCTAACTACAAAAGAATCTACTCTAAGATAAAAGTAATGTAGGAATAAAACAAATAGTCTTCCTAATTCACTAATTAAGTGGCTAAAATAAATCCTTCCCTTAGAATATCTTCCAAAATAGCCTTCAGCACTCATATATAGATAACAAAAATAAATAAAAAATATAATATTTTTATATATTACATATAAATGATGTATGACAACGTAATTCTCGGATCTTAGATATTGGCGAATGAGCCTTATCATGTTCACCAAATGCTTCCACAAATACTTCCATAAAAATATCAAATTATTCAAAATTGGTGATTTTTTTTTCAAATAAGGGAGCAAATCATGATAATATTTGTCCTATAAGCAAGAAGCTAATTAATCAAATCCGTGATTCTTCTGTCAAATGAGTATGAAGTTGTAAGACCATTATTAATCAAATTGGTTGATAAATCCTTAGAACTTTGAACATATACCATTATATTTCTCTAGAAGATTAATTCGAGGCTTCTTATATTATTAAACAAGTGGATTTTTTTAATATAGTATAGGTAGTATTGTATCTTCAAGTATAGAAGTTAGGAGTGGATATAATCTAAATTGTAGCACTCCAAATGTAGCGTTGTTATAAAGTTTTGCAACAACTCCTCCAATCTCTGCAATTTTAGCAAATAAAATAATAAGAACACTTACAATGGTGTCTAACTTAGACTCGGGAGATTTGATCTTACTAATATCTTGATTTCTAGCCATTTTAAGAGAAAGAAGAAATGAATCTATAAGAGAGCAATATCAATTTAGAGGAGGATAATCCACAACCTCTAAAACGCTTTAAGACCTTCAAGGAGAGGGGTGATCCATTATCTCACAAGAAAGACAAAGCTCTAATATTATGATGAAGAAAATATCAATTTAGAAGTGGATAATGTGCAACCTCTAAAGCATTGGTATATCTTTGAGTAGAGAGATAATCTACTCTCTAACAAAAAGGATCCAACTCTAATATTGAAGATAAGGTCAGCCTCAACAAACTGTCAAGGACACGAGAATATAGAACAAGGGACTTAAATTAGGACAAAGTTTCCAAAAGAAATCAACAAGAACTTGAATTAATCAAATGTCAAGAACATGAAAGTACAAAGCAAGAGACTTGAACTAGAATAAGGTTTTCAAAAGAAACCAACATGAACTTGAATTAACCAAATGAATATATGAACAATATCAAAAAAGGTGAGTTAGAATTTTAAGAGATATATTGTCGAGAGTGAAGATTTCTTCAACCTCGATCTTTATATATATTCCTGTCTAGGATGCTTCTTGAGCGGCTTCTATCAAACTAAAAAGCTTCTTGGACAGCTTCTATCAACTGGGAAGCTTCTTGGACTCCTACTATTAATTGGGAAGCTTTTTAAGCTCCGTCCACTATCTAGGAAGCTTTTCAACTGACTTTCACTAATTCAAGAAGTTTCTAGAATGTTTTAGAAGATTCTATGAATCTTTGAAATATATATTCCTAATAATTATTAAGAATCAAAAGAATCTTATGGTTAGTAACATGAAGGTCAAATACTTTCATCTATTTCACATAGATGATTTGTATCATCTAAGCCTTTATATTCTTCTAATACTTACAATCAATATTAGCAAGGTTGGTACTTTTGAGGTACCAATGGTACTTTTATTTTTTAATAATCCATATTAAAAGCTTATTTGAACTATTGCTATTGCACCAAACTACCATTGTAAACCACATCCTATTTTATTTGCACTATTTTAATTATTTTAAGATAAAAAAATCACCTGCCTAAAATATATGATATTTAAAATATAAAATTAAAATAAAATAGAATCACATACATAAAACAAACAAAATATGCATTTGATAGAAAAGACCAATTTATCCATGTTCTAGATATCTTTATAAGCAAATTTATCCAATAGCTACCAAATTCCAAAAAATTTAAAGGTAATCACTCCCATATCTACCAAGTTGTTGTCTCCAAAGCAACAAAAAGAAAAAATGTAATGGTAGAGCTTGAATAATTTCAACCATTCATTGAAGAACTCGAATGGTAGATGATCAAAGTAAAAGCAATCAAAGATCTTAGTCTTGTGAGTGTAAAATTCACTCTTTAATCCAAAGTATAAGATGGTCTCAATTAAGAGTTACTTATAAAGTATGGTGTAAAGTATAAGAAGCAATAAACAACAATGAAAGAGAAAAACAACACAATACAAGTGAAATATGTGCAATTGAATAATTGCACACTACAAAACTAATCATAGTCTGTTCACTATATTTTTACTTAATAAAAAATAAAAGTAAAAAGTAAAAATTATATTTTTAAATTGATAATTTTTTTATCTTTCTAATGATATAAAAAACATATAAATCCAAGTTATTATGAATAAATTATGATAGTTCAAAAATAAAAAATAAAGAATTGAAAAGTTGAGTAATTTTTACCTCAAGGGTAACTTGCTTAAGAGATCAAGAGTTCGAACCTCACCAAGGCTCACAAGTAGTATATAAGAGTATCCTAGAGAGGCCACGAGGCCTTAGTCTTATCCTCCTACCTACATCCAAGGTGCCACAATCCATATGGGACTTGTACACCTCCCTTCCTACAAGGACTATATTAGCTATTGGTCCTCCTATTTTCTACTAGTAAAACTCCTTATTTTACAATTTTAACTTCACCATGGTATTCAAAAATATCCAATTAGCCTAGGAATCTCATGTGGCCTTCAAATCTTACTCCAATTCTTCATAATGGCTCCCAAAGTGGTAAAACTCATTTTTACCAAAGTCTTAAAAATTCTTCTAAAAATTCCTAAAAAAATCTAAATAAATTCTAAATAAATTCTAAAAATTCTTATAATACTTTTGAAGTGATAATATCAATTTTAAACTATTTTATTCTACCTTGGTGATTTTTTATAATAATAAAATCAATTTAAATCTATTAAAAATCTTATTTTCTATATGAATAACTAAAAAGATATGAAATTTCTTTCTCATACTTCTTCTACTTACTAAGTAATATTTACATATATTTAATAAGTGGTACATAAAGATAGAAGACCAATGTAGACATTGATCTCCATAACTAAATACTAATTCTTATAATTAAGAGAAAATACTAGATCAATTAAGATAATTGCCTCCAAGACTTACTAAAACTCCATTTCTTCTCCACTAATATTATTCTCTTTTATTTGGCATCTTCTAAATACATCTTCATCTAATAATTATAATTTTAGTACTTAAATGCATTCTTTTGTCCTAAAACAACTAGTGAGTCAATTTGATGACTCACAGGTCTCATTCTCATTAATGAGATCTTTGTTGATCATAATATAATTCTAGTTTATTAGAAACTATTCTACAAGGGTGCTTTCTTTCTCTAGATACTTAATAATTTGCTACTATTTGTAATTGAGATTGATATCCTTATTTAGTTGCAATAGTTCAACCAAACACTTAATAGTTGTTGAGATTAATGAATAGCTAATCTTAATATTATACTTTGTTTTAAGCCAATGCTACAGCTTATATAATCCAAGGATTTTTTTTTTATACTTGTACAAGGCAATGTGAATCTTATTTGTCATCACCAAGTGCTCTTGAGTCCTATTAAGATATGGTTGTTGTTTGGTGAATATAGAACAGAGAGCAAAGAGTGGACGTTGGTTTATTACAAGTGTTGTATAATTTGTCACTTTACCTTAGATAATAACCTCTATAAAATAATAAAAGCCTATTGGTTTTAATAATATTAATTTATAGAGGTTTTCTTATAATACCTTGAAGTATATAATATTTTTTTAATATAATATTTAAAATTATAAAAAATAATAATAATAATTTAATTTAAAATATAAATATAATACTTAGCTTGATAGAACCAAAATTATATATATCATTAATCAAATCTTGATAAAACAATTCCATTGTATATATTATTATTATTATTAATATTATTATATATATAATTTTATGAGTAATTTCTCAATATTATTATATTTTTATTTTTATCTTTACTATATTTTTTATTTTTTATTTTTTATTTCAATATATTTAATTTTAATATAAAGAATTATTTTAAATTGGATGATTTAATACTAATGTAAACTATTTTAGCTTTGTTGTACATTAAAATTTTATTAAACCAATATATCTTTTTATATTCTTTCTAATCTTTTATTAAACATCCTCTATTTCTTTATAATGACTAAATTTTAATTATGAATTAATATTACTTTTTATCATTAAATCAAATCTTAAATTTGATTTATTAACTAACATTTTTATTGCATTCTTGGATTAACTATTTGATATATCTTGAAACATATGTTTTGCATTCAATATAATTCATTTCTAAAAATTCAAAATTTACTCCTAGTTACTTGCATCATACCTTACAAACCTAATAATTTTATGCATCTATTAAAAACTTTCAGTTTCTATGTTATCAAAGTTCATGTACTTCTTTGCCTCCACCAAAGTTATTATATCATCTTATGTCACATAAACATACATCAAAGAAGAAAAAAGCAAATAAACAAAGCCTACCACAACATGAAGAGTTCACCACTTCCAATGCCACTTAACAATTTTTACCACCACCTTTGTTGACTCATTAGAAATCCTCTGATGACGTCATCGATGGTGACGTCACAAGAGGGTCTGTGAATTAACCCAGCGGGGATAAATACACAGCAACGGGGGTGACGGTCTACCCCTTGAAGGGGGAGTCGGAGTTGAACCCAGACCCACCGCATCGGAACATCGGCGCTGCGGCAGATCTAGATGTGCAAACCTTAGATGCGGAGTCCCCCGCGCTGCAGGGAGATGCTTCGAAAAGCACCGGCGGTGCCCAGGATGCGACGGTGCACCTCTCAGGATGGCCTTGGCCAGACTCTTACTGCAATCAACGCCAGAATCCGCAGCAAACTGAGCGCCGCGTTTTCATTCACGACACTGCGTGGCTTGGTGTCCACCTGCATGCGTCGGAATGGTTCCGAGATGTGTCTACTTTGATGGTAGTCACATACGCTCAGTGCCACCAGACTGACTGATCTTGGTGCGTCGGTTAGGTTGCACCTGGGGATTGCAGTTTGTTATTTGAAGCTAGATCTGCCTTCGGATTGCGTTTCTTTCCAGGTTCGAGTTTACGTAATTCTTCGCGATGGCTGGGTTGCGGATAGCACACAACACTAGACCCACGCATCTCAAGGTGATGCTGCCTCAGAGGTGACCAGCTCCTAACCTCACAGGCACCTTTGGTTGACAATTGCTGTGGTTGATAAACCCGAGGCATGCAAGTCCGCACCCCTACTTCCTAGAGTTTGGCGCACTTTCTCGCGCTTAAAGCACATAGAAGGGTGAGCCAGCCCTCCGGAGAACAAAACATCCCGGCTCAAGGTCTTTGGACGGTTCCCTTGTGGGGAACATGAGCCGCAAGCGTGCCACAACTCTAGGTTCTGCGTTCTACGACTTTGCAAGGGCTTTGACGGGTTCAAGGCGGAGATGTATGTTGCTCGCAGAGTCCGAATGGCAATTGGCTGCACGACTTTTGAGACGAGCACTCTACCTACAGCTCCGATTGCTCTGTAGATGAGCTGCGCCTGCCTAAGTAAAGAAAGAACCATGCATTGGCGACATGTATTTCAAAAATTATCTGTCTTGACAGCCGCGCATAATCTTGTCAAAACTGTTACACTTCAGGTAGTTAGTTGATGATCAGTTGCATGGTGAGCTGGTTGCCAGTAATGTTTGACTGTTCATTGCTCATTGTTCTCTTGCTCTGTCGCAATGCAATGATGGTCACAGGTCAGGATACTGTTGCATTGGATAATATATCAGACTACAGGTTGGCGGAATGCGAATGATGATTGCGTTTGCACATAAAGCGGATTAGTTTGTCAATTGCAGACGTTGATTAGTTGACAGTATCAAGCAGATGAAACAGCGTGTGATTATATTGTACGCATAATGGAAATCATCAGATCTACAAACAGACACCCTTCCGTTCAAAAAGGTTTCGCAATTTGTACAAATAGCCTCAGCTAGCATTGAGGCAAAAACTTTCACATCGCAAGACTGCCACAATCTTACTACGCCTTTGAAACCTAAATATATGCGGCCACAATCAGGGTGACGTAACCAATCTGTCTCACCCATACATTCGGTGTCGGAGAGCTGCAACAAAAAAATCCTTGCTAACACTCCCGGCCTATCCTGTGACCTTTGAATTTTATACAAATTTTACTTTACCTACCGTTACTTTGAACTCCACCTAGGGTTGTATGTCCACTCTCAAATGGACAGAGAATCCTCCGTAAGCCGCCATGCTCTTCGTCTTGCTCCCTGGGCTGCTCGGCAAAATGTGCCAGAACCGCTCCTCCAAGTCGTACAACCATCGCTCACCCGTGGTAACAGAAATAAAGCACAGTCCCTCAGAGTCGTCGACGCTGTTGTACTCACAGACCTTGAAGTGATCCAAGAACTGTTTGGAAGGACCGAGAGGCACGTCATTTAGTGTGGTCGCAACACGCAAGCCTTCCGGGTCTAGCTCCGAGATTTGAACCCTATCCGATCCCTCGTATTTGGCTTTCATCACTCTGCTGATCATCAAAATGCGGTTATGATGCTGCACTAAATGCACATTGCTAAGCATGTTAAGAAGCGATACGTGGTACGATTCCCACACGCAGGCATCCATGTCGTAGATTGAAATCCCCGTCTTGCACTGCGTCGAACACACAAGCGTGTTGCCTCTGAAGACTGCTTGACTAGGACACCGGTCGTAATATGGAAAGTTGTGTCTCGATGGGACATCATCAGACTCCGTCCACACCATCCTCACGGAGTCATACATGCGCGTCGCGCGCCTGTCGTGGTCGATGAGGATAATTTTATAGGATCGCCTGAAGTTATCCACCACCATGGCTACGAAGTGCGGCATATTATATGCCTTGGACCCCTCCCACCTGGGCAGGATCCTCCACGTTCGAGTGACAGGGTTGCAGACACCAAGAACCACTTCCCGATGGGTGGCGGTTTGGGGCCCCTTGTGTGCAACGAAACACAACAGCCCTCCCCCTACAGATGTGATGTAGAAATCTCGGATTGGGAGGCAATCCAGCGACATGTTGAACCAACTCTTCGAGACGGGGCAGTACAGGGAGCTGCTGCGGAGGTAATAAAGCTCTGGACCTTGCTGGAAGAAAGAGAAAGCCGAGAATGCGGGTTCATTGTACGTGAGTACGTATGAAGGGCACTGCACCGTCAAACGACGTTGCGTCGACAAGAAGCTGGAGGTTTGCAAAAGGTAATTCCACTTCTTGCAAACAGTCCGCATTGGCAGGAGGTAGGGTAAGGGAAGGTATGAAAGTATCGTCTCCATAATGGGCTCGGGGAGCTTGCCCCACATCTCTGGGTCCATCCATTCTTCTTTTCGACGTGTATTGCTGGTGAGAGAAAGGCTTGAGAAGGCCGCGTTTAACCCTGCAAATATTTCATGTACTGAATGAGCGAACTATTTTTCCAAATGACAATAGCCTCCATCAAATCAATGAACACGTTTGTTGATGTATCAAAGAAAGGGTGTGCACTAAATTCAGACACTGAAAACTAACCAGGCATCTTGAAGCTCGCAGCTGCCACAGAGGTTGGTTTCGTTCCTTAAGTTTGCGAAACAGATCGTCGGATTTTGATAAGCGTTCGCAATCTCGAAAGAGAGAAAAGAGGGGATTATCTTCACGTTGTCCGGTAGAAATTCAATTTCGTATACAATCCGCTTGGATCATCGAATTGACAGAGAGGGGGAGAGAAGAACCCTCGAAGCAGCATTCCCAGTTTGTTTCCTCTTCCACCTTTCACCGCTCATGCGAGAAAACGGTGAGGCAACCTGACGACGAAGCTAACCAAATCGAACCGAGACTGCAGAACGTGGAGATAATGAGAGTGGCAATCACAGAACCTCCGACTCACTGCGTCACGGGCCTTTCACGAAATCCAAAAACCACTCTGAATGCGACCCACTTCTCCCACACTAGTCCTAGGAGACGACAAGTCCACCATCGACGCGTTGCGGCCAAGAAAGGAATTGCACAACAGACGAGTCCCACTCAGCCACGCAAGACGATCATCCTTCAATCAGTAGAACCTGTGCAACGAAGCAAAATTCCTCTAAACAACTCCAGAGTCGTAAGCAACCTCTCAGCATCAACCACCAAGATGAATCCCTTCCAACAACCACGAGACACACACACACACACACACACACACACCCCCACGCACGCACACAACCAACTGCCTAGCTCAATGCGAATCCCTCACTCTTTCGCTGATCAGCGTATCTGTCAAGTTCAAAGCACAGAAGCGCGCAGCAGCTAGTCGCCGCACAGACCCACAGTTTCACACCACCACAACAAATGCCTCAAAAGACAAACTGCACAAACTCAGAGAAGCGAGATGACTGCAAGCTGGAGGGTGCGAGCTGAGGGATTTGGTGATGTGAGTGGGTTGCAGGCAGAGCGAGGAGCATATATAGGCTCTGACTGCAATCCTGCTCCTCCATCGCCATTGACCACTTTGCTGGTCTGCTCCAAATCTTGAGCGCCACGCGCTCCATCGCGGCGCTAGTTCACGGGCAGTCACTTCCTTCGCGCCTGCCCCAGCCCCTGCCCGGTGTTGCCCCGTGCCCGGGAAATTAGTATACAACATTAATGTGGGTAATGACCTCCTCCACGGCTTTCTGGTGCCAGCCTTGATCTGGTTTGTTTCCTCTCTGTCTGCTTGAATTGGTCCCCAGCTGGGCAATTTAATTCTTTCTTAAAGCTCTTACTCCTTAAATACACCTTTAATATGTATGTGTATATATATGTGTGGGTATGAAAGTGTGCTGTATGTATTTTTATGCATATGTGTTTCTTTTTCTGGGTGCCTTGTCTTCTTCAATACACAGTTGTTATTTATATGCATATGAACCATATCTTTACCACTATGTGTGTGTTCATGTATGTGTAACACTTAAGCATGTACTTGTTGGTTCATGGAAAGTTTGTGCCTTCAATATGTCTATATGAACATGAACCAACAACTACATACCTATGTTTTGCTCTTAAATATCAGATTTGAATTACAATATTTGTTTTTTTCTTAAAAAAGAAAAATGTGCACTGGATGGTTTTTAAAATGTAAAGAGTTACAAGAAATCATGTATGTGTATATATACACACATACACATAAAACTGTGATTATGGCAATGTTAATATGAAATTATAGTAAATGCTTCTAATGGGAATACGCAACCTAATCATTGACTTGTATGAAGCTGTTGTGACTTTTAGGACTTTATTTTAGGACTTCAAACTTTTTTGATGTAGTAATAAATTTAGATTATCATTTTTTAAAATATTAAATTAGAATCTTAAACTTAAATATATATATATATATATATATATATATATACAAACTTGTATCATATGCAAATATCAACAAATTCTTTAAAAAAGAAAAACTTGGTGACTTTTCAAATTCAATGTTAGTATCATTACAAGTTGATTGCCACTTCTTTTATCATTAAATGGCAATTGCCACCCAATTCAATCTATCATTACTTTTGATATCCAAGCATATTATTATATCTTGAGGATTTTAACATATGTAGAAATCAACAAACTAATTTTTATGAAATATATATATATATATATATATATATATACAAACACACACAAATAGTTAAATTTTTATATATATATATGGTGGTTTTACTAAAGTAATCATTTAGAACTAAAAATAATCAAATTTTAAAAATATTATGTTGTATCAATTATGTTACTATTACAAGTACATTTCACTTTGACTGTGTACTTAAATCTTGATTCTTTGTGAAAGTGTAGAAGTTTATTTCCAAAAAATTAAATTATATATATATATATATATATATATATATATTTGTAGAATTAAAATATTAAATAATAAAATTCTTTTGGTAAAAATAAAAATAAAAAAATAATAATATAAAGTAATTTTTTTGTAATTTTTTTTTTTTACATTCTTATTAAAATACACATTTATTTTGAAACTAAAACAAGTTTTGATATAATAATTATTATAAATTATTATGATGGATTTTGAATACATATTTAATTTTTTTATTTATATAAAATATATATATTTTGTAATAAAAGTTTTATAATAAAATATATGTATTGCAAATATAAATTTAATATTTTACATGATTAGTATTTTTTAAAATAAAATTTTATAATATTATAATTAATAACTCTTATTTCTAAATTAACCCTTTTAAAACAAAATATTTTTTTAGCCTTAATTCTATTTACATCTTTTATAAGCTTGGTTTTATCTTATTCGAATTAAAGACAATGATCATGTGTTTATTTAACAACAAATCGTGTTCTTGTTATTGTATGTTAAGACAAATAATGAAGGCTCAAAGAACCAAAATAATAAGCTTGAATAATCTATTTGATTAAAAAATCATCTGTATTGGTATATCAAGATTAAAAAATTAAATCTGCTTTGTATCATATGTATTATGCTACTTCAATTTGGACGAATCTTTATTTTTTTAACAATATGCTAGCTTAAGAGCATCTAAAATCTTTAAAGTATTAAAAAAATATAGATTTTATAATGTTTGATTTATAATAATAATTTAATATCCTTAATTTAGTTTAATAAGATATTTTTATTTTATTTTAAAATCTAATTTATAAAAAGTTTTAGATATTTTGTATAATTCTTAGAGTTTGAAATATTTTAATTCAAACATAAAAAAAACTTAAAAATATATAGATTATGTTTTTTTTACTAATAAAGTTTAGATTTTGTATAATTAATTTACTAATTTCAAATAATTATAAAATAGTTTTTAATATTTATTATAATTGATACTAAGTTTTTATTTTGATCTTTTATAAAAAAATATTATAATGTATATATTGGATTATTATGTATGTGATGCATGAGTTGCTTTAGGAGTTTGATATATTAAACTTACATTTGTTTTTATAAATTTATAAAGATTTTCAATATTAAAAAATTTATATTATTACTTATATTAATTTTTTTTATAAAAGACCAAAGTATTATTTGAAATACTTTAATTGATAATAACCAAAAACAAAAGGTTATTTTAGAGCCAATGACTAACAAATTCTTTAAATTATATTACAACATTAAACTTAAAGCCTTATCTTGATCTTGTTTTAGCATAAAGATTGGCTAGTAAATATTTTAGTCTATTTTGTGGCTTGATGGTTTTAATAATATTGTTAAGACTACTTTATAATAATACAAAGATTATTTTTTTATTTTTTTATTTTTTTTTTTGTGAAAAAAAAGAATATTTATTTTTAAAAGCGAATATATGTATTATGATAGGCTTAAACTCTTAAAAAATTATGCCTGATTAATGATATTTAAAAAGTTATGAATTTATTGAAGATTATTATAATTCTAAAGATACATGGACTTTGCTTTTTTTGATAAAATTCTAATAATAAATAGAATCTATAAATATGAATAATTTTTTAGATAAATCCATAAAAAATATTAATCTAAATTTATCTATTAAAACTTATAAATAAAAAAATAATCATTTATTAAAATTATAATTTATAATTAGATTTTATTTTCTCAATCAAATAGTTAAGTTTTTATTATTGATTTAAAATTTCAATATTCACAACTAATTATATTTATTTATAGTTTTATATTGATCTTCTTTTGTTTTTAAATCACCATTGGCACTTTACCTTTGTTTTAGAAATTTCGTATCTATTTATCCTAACTACCTATTAATTTAAATTTTGCCAGTATTTACTATTATAATAAGAAAATAGACATAACAATATCAAAATCTTAGTATCTTTTAAAATTTTTGCTTTTGATTTTTAGTAGTCAAGGGTTTTGGTCTTATAAAAATGCATGTAAAATCTCACTATAAATTTTATTTTAAATTTATTTTTAAAAATCTTATTTCAAATATAATAATAACAATTCTTTTTTTTTGATTATTTTTGCTACAACTTAGAGATCTATAAGAAATAATATATTTATTATAGATACCAATAATTTATTTATTTAGAATTAGATATAAAATTAATATAGGTATGTGTGTGTGTATATATATATATATATATATATATATATCATTTATAAGTTTCAATTAATACATTCAAAAAAGTCATAATTTTTTAAAATATATTTTTGGATATAAAAAAATTATTCATTATTTTTTACATTTATTTGAAAGTATTAAAAGTTATAAACATAATCTAATTGTTGAAAAAAAATCTTTTTGGAGTTGAGATTAATATTTAAAAAATATATTTTAAGACATGTTCATAAGCTATTTTGAATTAAAGAATTAATTTGGATTTAAATTTAAATTCATAGATATTTTTACATAAAATAAATTATTTTTTTAGATTATATGTTCATTATATTATTTTTTATATTTATATAAAAGCATTAACTTAGAATCACATCATATATTTTTAATACATTTTTAATGCATCTTTTTATATGTTAATTTCATATTATAAATATTATACCTACATAAGTAGAAATAATTTATCTCATTTTAATATGTTTATTTATTTTTCTTTGTATGCATTTGTATTGTTGTCCAGCCTTAAAGTATATCTTTGACTTATTATTAATTTTTAACTTAATTAAATTATTAGTTTTTTTATTTTTTATTTTTTATTTTTAATATCTTTGATTATGTGATAATTTTGATTATAAAATTATTAATTTTTATATATATATATATATATATATATATATATATATAATATTTTATATAGACTATTTGAGATTTAATAACAACATTTATAATAATTTTCTACCAAAACATGTTTTATACTTTGAATTTGTAATTCAATATCAATATCTCATTTGCAAGTAATTGTTATGAACAAAGATTTTTTCATGATTCTATTCTTTATGCTTTTAATTAAGATATTTAACTTATACTCTTTAATTTTTTTATGTCAAGATAAAATCTTAGATCCTTTAATGAATATAATAATGTAATTAATCAATTAAATTCTTATGTATTCATGTATCATGTTATTATTATTTTATACTAATAAATAGTTATATGATAACTTTTAGAGATTTATCTTAATTAAAATTAAAATTATATTAATCAAATTCGGCTTTAAATGGCTTTATTTTTATAAGATATATATATATATATATATATATATATATATATCATCAAATTTAATGTCAATATTCTTATTTTTTAATTTACTTAAGTATCATTAACTTTAGAAAAAATTATAAATTATTTAAATATAATATCTAAATATTTTAGGTATATTTATATTTAATTTAAAATATTAATCATTTTGATTAATAAAAAATATTTTATATAAAAACTAATTGTCTCTATGCATTATTCTTGTTGTATGTTAATATCTATATTTTAGATTTAAATATTTATATATGTATGTGTATAAAATATATATATATATATATATATATATATATATATATTAATAAAAATTTATATAATTTAAAAGCCGTATAATAAACTTAATAATTTTATAATTGATATTTAATTTATAACTATATTAATTTACCAAAGATTTAAATATTGTATAGATTAGATAAAAATTATATATACTTATTTAATTTAAATATTAAATATTATATGTCAAATCATTCAATAAGTGATGTAAACTATTCAAAAGATTTAATACTAATATTATATACTTGCATATATATATATATATATATATATATATATTAAGCACTTCAAAATATATCACTCTTATAAAATAAAATAAAGTTCATTTTATATAAATAAACATGCATAACATAATTTAAAACTTAAATTAGGTCCCCTACAATTAATTTATATATATATATATATATATATATTTTTATTTTTATTTTTTAAGCTTCAACTTTCTTTTATAATATCTTGGTTAAAATTTAGTATTCAATTTAAAATTCTTACTCATAAAATAAAACGAATAAATATCACTATTTCTTTTTTAATATCATAAGAAGTCTTTTTATTAATTTCTACGGAATAAAATGTCATGAAAATATTTATTGAAATAATCATAAAATAATCTCATAAAAAAATACTCAGTAAGCATTGAGAAAAATACATTATAACACTGATAATATACTCTTTGACCTTATTTTCTTGAAAGAAAAAATAAATTGCTCTGAATTGAATTTAATCAATTAGAAATAGAAAACTTTAACAATGTATACCTTTGTATATATATATCTCTCTGTGTGTGTGTATGTACAATTATATTCATACATAATTTCTGTAACTTTTTGATTTTTTAAATTGGTGGTATTGGGACTCTTGAACCAAATTCTTAATAGTTTCTCTCTTTGTAGCTCTCTCTTTAATAGGCTTTTCTGCTTTTGCATTGGGATTAGAGAAAAAGGAGTTGCATGCCATGAACACCCATGTCAAACTTGCCAAAGGCCTTTGCCTTGGAAAAACATCTTTTTGAAAAAAATAAAAAAATACATGTACAAATAAAAAAAACTCATTGAGCTTTCTCTACTCCTCAGACAACAATTGACTTGTAGCTCCTTTCCAAAGTCCTTGCAAAACCAGCATGAACCACCAGAGTTTGTTGTGTTCTTCTACTTTTTATTTCTTTGTGAAATTAACCAATTAATTAGCTACTTAATGTTTGAGGTGGGAGGTGGAATGTTACTGTTATTATTTGTTCTAGAAACATTTAAAACATTTTTTTATTTAAAAAAAACATTGCTTTCTATGTGAGCATGAGATAGTGATGAGAAACACTGCAATAGAGATCTCTACCATGTGGAGAGTTGCATGTGGGGCTCTAATGGACCAACATGCTCAAAGCATGTTACTGTCCTAGTTCCAGTTTCTCCCACCCTTCTCCAAGCTTTTATCCCACCCATGGCCCCATTTCCCAAAACCCAGAAATAGGGTTAGGTTTAATACCTAACTACTAGAATTGGGTCTCATAGGGTCCCACATTTAGAGCCACTAATGATGAGCCTACTTATAATTTTCCTCTTTCTTTCTTAAAAAAAACATCTGTAAAGGACCACGGCTGATTCACTCTGTCCCAGAATTAGTTAAAATAATGTAGGCACGGTCACACACACACTCACAAACAATAAAACATCCAGATTGTCAGCATATCCAGCGGTGGTAAAGCTACCACCCTAGGGATTCGATCCGAGTCGTGGTCACAGGGAGTAGGAGTCCCCTTCTCCGTGGTCGACGAGGGCTCGACACTCTGCGTGGGCAGCGTCGCGGGCAGTCGGGTCGCGGCACGAGAACGGCTCCGCTGCGCAGCGGCGATGGCGAAAGCGCTGCCACAAGGGTGGGAGGGTTTTCAAATGGAGCGAGGCGAAAAAACGTGGAGGCTGTCTGGGTGCTTGTGTGGGTGCTGCTCTGCTATCCCCCCTTTTTTTTAGAAGAAAAAAAAAAATTCAGCCGCTCAACTGCAAAGTGCTTGATTCCATCCTTCTGCACCGATTTAAAAGGATGTCCCTAATTTTGGGTCGCTGGCAGAAAGAGAGTTTTAATGGCATGTACAATATCAAGGAACAGTTTTCGATGCTTCGGGGAGCAGTTTGCGAAAGGACACTCTTTACACAGATGAGGACAGAATTAGCAAGAGGGGTGACTCCGGAAGGGAAGTCTACAGGGGGACGGCAAGGCGCATGGAAGATCGCGATTCAACCCGAAACATAGCAACCCTCATTACTGATGCCTTGGTGGAGGTCAATGAATGGGCCGCTCCGCTGTGCTCGGCCGAACTTGTCATGTACTGCATCGACGCCCGGATTGGGAAATGGACGGAGTAAGTAAGTGCAGATTCCGCCCCTCGCTAGTATTGCTATGCAACCAGCTCTAATTTCATTCCATTTTAAAAATTTCTACAGCCTTTTCGTCTTAATGATCTCCCGTAGCGGAAAAAGCCTGTGGGTGGTGTTGAATTCGGCATTGAGTTTCATGTTCGGTGTGACGGATTTTGCTTTTTGGGTTTTTAGGCATTCTCTCTGAAATTGCTGGTCAGCCGGGAGTTGAGAATTATTGCTCCCGTGACGAAAATAGGCGCGGCTAGGGCTGGGTTTTAATGGAGGGATTTCCTCGCTTTTGAGAAAAAAGAAAAAGTAGGGAATGGGTTCCTCGGCAAGTTTAGGTTGAGTGATCATTTGGCTGCTACCGAGGTGCGATTCAGACATTTCCATGTGCCCCATTATGGAGGTGGGTTCTAGAATTGGGTTCCATCCTCCGCCCTCGCCATGCCCGCCGGCCTTCGGCAAACTTCACTTTCTCTATACAGATTGTGTCTTTAAGACTCACCTGATATTGGTTCTCCACTTGAAAATTGTATCAAGAAATGTTGGACACTAAAGCCCATTTGGTGCTGTTTTTGAGAAAGTGTCAACTAATACTTGTATGAAAAAGCCTGGTTGGTTCAAAAAGAAGCTTACTTCCAACAATGTATGTGTCATTATTGTGGATATTGTTAGGAGAGTAAAAAGAACAACATGAGAGTGGAATTAATTCAAACTTTAATTTTTAGATTTGATAACTAATAGAGAATTGATATGTCCACCTAGAGTTTTACTATTTCCACCCAATATTGTATTGCATCTATCACATCATTGTTGATGTTGTTATTGTTGTTGTTGTAGTTTAGTGATCTATTACATTTCAGCAGCAACTTTACTTGGGTGTTTTAGAAGAAAAATCTATGCTCTCTCAAGATCCCTATCCAATGAGTTGTAGTGAGGGTACATGTGTTGGACCTTATTGCCAAAAACAATCTCCACCATGTTGGATTCTATTGCCAATAAGGACAAAGGGATGTTCCATTGAGGCAAAATTGCCTTTGAACATATCACAAAACCACAACAATAACAATGGTGATGTAGTGGATGCAACACAATGATGGGTGGAAATATCAATTCCCTAACTAATATTATTTGATTCACTTATGTTTTATTGGATACTTATAAAAAGAGATGATTGTATCAATATTGAGCAAATTCTTTTATGTCATATGTTACATAGATTTTTCACAAGAATTACATTAATATGATAATAAACTTTGGCTTTTAATTTAATAATTATATAAAGATATTATATACATATATAATAAAATATTTTTTTAATTTATATAGATTTAAAGTTATTTTTATAAAAAATATAGTAAAATAAATTAATATATATATATATTTATATATACACACACACATGTATATATTTTTATATTAAAATAAAATAAATACTAATATCCAAATATATTTATTATTTTTAAAAATAAAAATTTAAAAAATCTATGAGTAAAAATATAAATATAAAATACATAAGTAGATTATGTATATTAAAATTAATTAATTACCAAAATTATATATATATATATTTAGTTAATTTTTTAAATTATTTTTTATTTAAATTTTATAAATTATAAATTATTTTACTATTATATATATATATATATATATATTTATAAATTAAAAAATTATTTTATTATATATATAAGAAATTCTTCTAATATCATGTTTTTAATTTATACATATATGTTATAATTTTTTTTTAAAGACCAATATAAAAATTCACAAAATCATATATTTAATAAAATAAATTATATTATCTTTTTTTTTTAAATAATTTATATTAGATTTTTATTTTTTATTTTTTTAAAAATTGAATAAAAATTTAAAAATACTAATATTTTTTTAATCATAATATTAATTAAATAATATTAAAATAAAATAAAAACTTTAAATAAGGATTATATATATATATATATATATATATATATATTCTATTTAATTTTATAATCTTGGTAGATGGAAATTTTATAAATTATATGAGGTTTTATAATTTATATAGAATTATGAAATTTCATTGTTCTTAGGTGATTATATTGTTGTAATATAATTTAGCTACCATGTAAAAATAGTATACATATAAATTTAATATATAATTTATTATACAGCTAAATGAGAGCCATATTAGTGGATTGTAGTTGGTTACAAAATATGATTAGATTATTATTTTAAAATGAGTCTATTTAAAAGGACTACTATTAAAGATTGTATAGTTTTTTTTTTTTTTTTTTTTTTTTTGATAGTAAATTTTGAGGTTGATTTTATATTGATGATCATCAATAATAAAATATATATATATTTAAGAAAAAATTGGAATGGCTATTGCCAAAGATTAAAAAACATAAAGACTCTTGAATTAGAAGCAACAAAAGAACTGACAAGAGTGAAGAAAGCTTCATTCTTATTTCTATATATACTATTTATCTAAGAACTATATGGAGGCATTATATAGGACTTCTAATATGTATCCAATGTATAAGATATGTTTCAAACTTGTAACATAAGTTTCCTATATGTACGCCATGTACTTACCTATTTTTACAAGTTACCAACATGTGCAACACGTGGCTAACTTGTTAGCCAAGTTTCTAATCTATTAATTACTTATAGATATATATAAAGGTAAAATCATATCTATGAAGGTTCTAGGAAGCTTTTCTATAAGATATTATCAAATTAATTTATTTTTATCTACTTCTATTTATTTATATTAATTAGATAATTATTAGAATAAATCTTATATCTATGATATTATCTCCCTTTCTAAGATGAGTTCCACAAGGAGCAGTGATTATATATTGAGAAAGTCTAAGATGCACCGAATTGTATTTGCCACATACTCTGATCTTTATTTTCTTCAAAGGTAGTTAATAGGTCTTCTTAGCCATTGATAGTATTGCATACCAAGGCGGGATGACCACCTTATTATTTGGTCATTATTGAGGTCTTTATAACTTCTTTCAAAGAAAATATTTGAAACACCATCAAAAGTAGTTCCTACCTTTAAAGTATTACCAAACACTGGGAGTCTCTTCTAAAGTTGTGATACCAAACATGTTGTATCCTATTGTCGTGGTAGACAGAATTTGCCTAAAAAAAGTATGGAGCTTCTAGCTATTACTAATTGCTCAACCAAGTTCTAAAATAATAAAATATCTAAATTTATATAAAAGTCTTTTTCATAGGACTATTATATCTAATACATAAGTCTTATTTTCACAAAATATTCAAAATATAATAAAATATTCTAAACCTTCATTCACTTATAAGAAGGGAATTTTTTTCAAACTTCAATAATCTATAACTCTTAATCCAACTATTGAAATCTACTTAAAAATCACTTGAAATATTGATGTCCTTTTAAAAACTACCACAACAATTTTCAACCATTGATTCATTACCAATCTTTAGATGTCGCCAAAATCCTAACAATAGCTTCAAATCCTTGTTTATAAACATCTGCTTATTAAATTCTTCATATCTCATAAAATAAATGTTTAAATGCTATAAAAATTTGATGTATAGCTTTTTATTATAATAATTTATCTTCTTAAAAAGTTTTAGATAAAAATTTATTCAAAAGCTCAAGCTATGATAGAAACCATCACTATTAATAAATTGATTTATTTACTGCCTTGGAATTTGATTTATTATTTTTGACTTTGAATATCTTCTTTTTATAACTTCAAATATAGTAATTCTTCTATACAAAATGTAGATCTTAAAATCACCTCTCTAGCTGTACCTACTGATCTCCAAAAGCTTTCATACAATTCCTTGTATTGCAAAAAAAATGACAATAGATATGATTTATATACCTTAATTTCAAGTGCCTACTCCTCCCTCATAAAAATTCCAAATCTTTTGATTTTTATACCAAAATTGTAGTACAAAAAACAAGCTTTGTACTTTAGTCTTTGATTTTTAAATATACTCTCTTAAGTTGTCAAAATCCTTGTTTCTCTTGTAGACAGCCTCTTTAAAGCCTATCGAGCATGACTATCAACCAATAGGAATGAAGAGCTTCATCCCTTGCCTTCATTCATCTATACTTTGCTTTCATTTCTCCAAATAAGCCTCTTAATAGTTTAATTTTTCATTTTTGGTCCCAATCTTCTCTCAAGGCTTCATATTAGACATTTAAGTTCTATATAATTTAAAAGATATATTCAAAATAAGTAAAAAAAATCAAAATAAAGCTTTTCACATCAACTCCTTTAAATATTTTACTAATCGTTTTAACATATATTAGAACTTATAAACATAATATATGATTTAATAAGTTTTTATATACTATAAAGAATTATAGTAAGACATTGCCATCAATCTAAAAAAGAGCATGTCATTCTTGAGGATCTTCATCTTTATTCTGTCATCTTGAAGGTTATGGTAGTTATAATGTCTTATTTGATAAGTTAGCAAATGATAGTTCTTTAGCTAAATTTATTAGTTATTGATTTTCCACCTCTTTGGCACTAAAAAATTTAAAAAAATAGCAAACAATGATATAAGATAGAATGAAATTTATATTGAATATGCTGTCACAAACATAATTAGATAATTAATGGAATAAAAAATTGGCCAACAAGGTAGCCACGTGTCATACATGTTGATAGCTTATAGAACAAGCTAAATACATTTCACACATGTAGGAAACTTATTTTGCAAGTTTGACATGTGTCTTGCAAATTAGACACATATTAGAGGTTCTATAGTATGTCACTATATAACTCTTAGGTAGATAGTATACATAGAGAGAAGAGTGAAGCCTTCTTCATTCTTATTGATACCTTTTTTGTTCTTATTCTTGTTTTAAGAGTCTTTAGTCTTCTTGTCTTTGGCAATAGTCAAATTAATTTTAATACTATTTTATCTTCAAGTGATTTTTTATTCTTTTAAGTGACACAAGAGTGTATTGATATTTTATTCTTTTATGATTCATATTCTTGACACCTATTTTACTTTATAGCAAAGATTTTTTTGACTCTTCATCTTACGTTTGATAGATGTCGTTGATAAAATACATTGACTTTTACTGATGTATTTACTAGATTCCTAGATGGCTCCCATGTGCATTCACTAATATCATATTTGTACTAATGTACAAGATATTTGAGCCAATTTTGATGTCGCCTTAAATCTAAGACATCTTCCACCTCAAATTCTTTATTGTTGTTTATTTCTATAAGAGATAATGATATTTATCTTCTTCTTTGTATATCTATTGTCTTATATGACTCAAGCAATTATACATAAAATACAAGATGGATCTTTATAGATTTTGATAAATATAATTCATAAGTAACTGGATTAATTTGTTCACAAATTAGAAATGGTCAAAATCTATGATAATTCAGCTTGTCATAAGGACAAATGGTCTTGATATTACAACAAAATAATTATACTTTATTGCCTACATGAAATTAATATTGTATCTTGTGATACACATCTGTATTGATTTTTTATTTATTCTTAAGTTTCTTTTAATTATGCCTTCATTTTTGCATATAGCTTTGATAACAAATTTGTCAAATCTTTTGCTGTAGGATTATCAGCTTTTAAAAAATCAAAAATATCAAGTTGTAGATGATAACCATGATTTACAAAAAATGGAATTATTTGAGTAGAAGAATGTACCAAATTATTATAAGCAAACTTTGTTAATGGCAAAAAAATTACCCAATCATCTTGATAATAGTGTCTTGGATATAAGATTTATTCTAATAACTATTTAGTTAATATGGATAGATAGAAGTAGGTAGAAGTATGTTAATTTAATAATATCTTAAAAAGAAGCTTTTTAGAAGCTTTATAGATGTGGTTTCATCTTTATACATGGCTATAGGTGATTGATAGGCTAGAAACTTGGCCAATAAGTTAGCCACGTGTTGTATATATTAGTAGCTTGTGGAATAAGCTAAATATGTGGCATACATATGAGAAAATTGTCTTGTAAGTTTGACATGTATCTTGCAAATTAGACACATATTGGAGGTCCTATAGAATATCGCCACATAAATTTTAAGTAGACAGTATATATAGAAATAAGAATAAAGCCTTTTTTACTCTTGTCAATGCCTTTTTTTGTTTTTAGTCTTATTTCAAAAGTCTTTATATACTATGAAAAAACAAAAGATACTGCTTAACATTGTCCAAAAAAGCAATACAATCACAAAATAAAGAGAATGGTCACTAAAGAAGATAATATATTAGAAAATAAACTTTTTTAATTACAATAAAAACTGTGCGGCTAGAATCATGTGCAATATCTTGTAAAGGTCCTATTTTCTTTACAAATCCCTCATCTTATTTTACAATAGATATATTTTTAGGATCTAAAAATTACAAAATATTTATCTTATTCGATTCAAGAGCCTCAACTTCTTTCATAGATAAAGACTTTGTCAAAAAATAAGAAATATCTCTAATTAAGAAAGTTAAATCCTTACACATAAAAATCATAGATAGTCGTTTGTTGTCTTCTAGAAATGTTACCTATAAGATTATTCTTTTAGATATAATAACTAAGAAATATAATAGCATAGTAATATTTAATATGATTAGATCTTCCTCAAATCCAATTATTTTAGGATTATTATGGTTAGAAAAATATAATACTCAAATAGATTGAACTTCTTATAATCTTGATTTTTTTCATAGTTTAATAAAAAAATCCATTAGTCAAATAAATATATATAATTCTTATACATCCAAATCCTTATTGATAGGTGTAAAAGCTTTCATATATGCAGCAAAAGAAGGATCATCTTTTGTTATATATGTCACATTCATTTCAAATGTTGAAAAGACTATAAGTAGTATTGCTAATCAATATCAAGACTTTTAAGATGTTTTTTTAAAAAAAAATATGAATATTCTTTTAGAGCATTAACTTTATGATTATTCAATTGATCTTCAAGAAAGACCTCAACCACCATTTGGACCAATCTATAGTTTATTACATAGCGAGTTGGATGTATTGAAGAAATATATTGACAAAAACTTGGCTAAGAACTTCATACGCCATTCAAAGTTTTTAATAGGAGCTCCATCTTATTTGTGAAGAAAAAAGATGGATCATTACAAATGTACATAGATTATCAAGGACTTAACAAGATTATCATTAAAAATAGCTATGCTTTATCTTTGATTTTAGAACTTTTTGATCAACTCAATTAAGCAAAGATCTATACAAAAATAGATCTACAAGGAACATATAACTTGGTTCATATCAAAGAAACTGATGAATAGAAGACTGCATTTTGAATTAGATATGGGCATTTTAAATATAATGTTATGTCTTTTAAACTTATAAATACATTAGCTGCTTTTCAATATCTTATAAATGATTTTTTTTGTGAATTTTTTGATGATTTTATTGTGGACTATTTACATGATATTTTGATCTATTCTAAAAATATAAAAAATATGAACTTCATATTCATCATACATTATGAAAATTTAGAGATACAAGATTATATGTCAAAATAGAAAAGTATGTATTTTATACTATTCAAGTTGACTTCTTAGGATACATCATTTTGAATGATAGTTTCATGATAGATTCTTAAAAAGTCTAAATAATCATAGACTAGAAGATTTTAAAAATAATATAGGATGTATAATGCTTTCTAAGATTTGCCAATTACTATCAAATCTTCATTAAGAATTTTTTTCAAGTTGTAGTGCCATTTATACATTTAACTTGTAAAGACAAACTTAAATAGAATAAAGAAGCAAAAGCATTGTTTGAAGCTTTGAAAATAACTTTTACTTTTATATTAATCTTATATCACATCAACTTTTTTAAGACATTTTTTTATGGAAATAGATGCATCAAACTTTGCTTTGGATGCAATATTATCACAAATGGGAGCAAATGACAAATTCCAATTAGTAGCTTTTCATTCTAAGAAGTTTTTAGCAATAAAGATCAACTACAAAATCCATAATAAAGAACTTCTTACAATTATAGATTCTTTTTAAGAATGGCATCATTATCTAAAAGACACTTTTAATCCAATCATCATGTATATGGATCATAATAATTTTAAATATTTTATGTCACCATGCATGTTAAATTGTTATCAAGCTCGTTGGAATATATCTTTGTCAAGATTCTAGTTCATTATTACTTATTGGCTAAGAAAACAACAAGGTTTGTCTGATATTCTTTCTAAATGTTCTTATCTAATACCAAAAGAAGGAAATTGATCTTTTAATCAACAAAAAACAATCCTCTTAAAGTTGGAGCAATTTCATCTTCAAATAATGAAATCAACATAGACTGCTGATTCAACTTTTGTCAAGTAAGTCCAATCAAGTATATCTTTAGATCTTCTTATTTATAATATTAAGAATAATTCATCTAAGCCTTGTGATGCTTCTAAGTTTGAATTCAAGAAAAATGTTCTCTATTTTGAAAAACATCTATATGTTCCAAAAGATGAAGCATGACTACGTGCTTTTGAAGCTTGTTACAATTTTTCTACAATAGGGAATTTTGACATAAAAGAAAACTTTGAAGCTAATATGAAGAGATTTTTAGTGGTTTCAAATATAGAAGACTATTAAAAAATTTGTACAATCGTACAATATTTATTTAAGATTAAAAACTCCTTGTCATCAATCTTATAGACTTTTCCAACCATTTCTTTTACTAGAATGATCTTGATCTTTTGTTTCTATGGATTTTATTACGAATCTTTTAAATTTAAATTTATATGACTTTATATTCGTAATTATAGATTGTTTTACCAAGATGGCCCATTTTGTACTATATACAAAATCTATCATAGGTGAAAAAATAGCTAAACTCTTCTTTAAAAATATCTATTGCTATCATGAATTATCAAAGGATATTATATCAGATAGAAGAATATAATTTGTATCAAGATTTTAGACAATCTTTTTTAAAATACTATAGGTAGATATAAAAATATCTTTAGCTTTCCACCTTCAAACTAATAAACAAACATAATGAATAAATTAAGTTTTAAAGCAATATTTGAGATATACCATCAACTATCATCAAGATGATTGATCAACTCTCTTGCCATTGGTAGAGTTTGTTTGTAATAATTCAATACATTCTTCTACTCAAAAAATTCCATTCTTTGTCAATTATGGTTATTATCTATGACTTGATACCTTTGACTTTTCAAAAGTTGATAATTCTACGATAAAAGATGTAGCAAATCACTTGTCACAACTACATACAACAATAAAGGTACAATTAAAAGAAACTCAAGAACGACAAAAGATCAATACAAATATTTATCGTAAGAAATAGCCTCAATTCTACGTGGATGATAAGTTGATATATAAGAAAGAAGACATATGCCACTGCCTCCTATAGAAGTAGATAACAATAAAAAACTTGAGGTAGAAGAGATCTTAGATTTAAGATGGCATCAAAATTGATTGGAATATCTTATATATTGATACAGATACAATATTAGTGAATACACATAAAAGCCATCCAAGAATCTAGCAAATGCATTAATAAAAGTCAATGTGTTTCATTTACAACATCCATCAAAACTAACATGAAGAGTAAAAAAAATCTTTATTACAAAATAAAATAGGTTCAATGGAGGTTTCATTCTATCTTGTATCATTGTTTGTTATTTCTTTAAATTTTTTTATATCAAAGAGATGAAGAATTAACAATCAATAAATTCAACTAAAGAGCCATTGTTTGTTGACTTATCGGATGAGATATTATAACTATCATAACCTTCAAGATGACAAAATAGAGATAAAGATCCTCAAGAATGACATGTTCTTCCTTGAATTAATGGCAAGATATATTATTATTATATTATAATTTCTTATAATATATAAAAATTAATAAAAATATATAATATATTTATAAGTTTAGATGTGTGTTAAAATGATTGGTAGATTAAATAAAAAAGAATTGGTGTAAGAAACTTTATTTTGGTTTTTTTTTTTATTTATTTAATTTGATTATGGCATTTAAATTATATAAGATCTAAATATTTAATATAAAGCCTTGAAAGGAGATTAGAAGCCAAAGATAAAGAACTAAATTACTAAGAAGATTATTTGGAGGAATGAAAGCAAAGTATGGATGAATGAAGAAAAGGAGTGAAGTTCTTCATTCTTATTGGTCAATGGTCATGTCCAATAGACTTTGAGGAGGCTATCTATTAGGAGAAAAAGGATTTTGGTAACTTCAAAAAGAGTATTTGAAAATCAAAGAATAGGATTAAAAAATTTATTTTTTGTATGACAATTTTGATATAAAAATTAAGAGATTTGGAATTTTTATGAGGGAGAAGTAGGTGCTTGAAATTAAGGTTTACAAATTGTACCTATTATCACTCTTTTGACAATATAAAAACTTATATAAGAGCTTTTAGAGATTAAGAGGTGTCAAAGACATACTTGTCACAACCTTCTAGAACATTCTAGAAGGTTCCTAGAGCTCTCTAGAACTCTCTAGAACCTCTTAAAATCTTCTAATATCTTCCAAGTAGATAGAAGTTGCTTGAGAAGCTTCCTAGTTGGTGGAAGTTGCTTGAGAAGTTTCTTAGATAGGAGTATATATTAGAGTCGAGGTTGAAGAGTTCTTCAGTCTCGACAATACATCTCTTAGAGCTCTAGCTCACTTCTTTGGTATTGTTCTTGTATTTATATGATTAATCTAGTTTTTGCTAGTTCTTCTTGAATTTCTTATTTAAACTTCCAGTCTATATTCTGCGTCCGTGACAGTTTGTCAAGACTACCCTTCTATCAATATCGGAGCTTAGTTCTTTGAGGTAGAGAGTGGACTACCCCTCTCTTTGGAGATACTTGAGCATTCTAAAGATTCCGGATTATCCTCACTTGAACTGGTATTGATTCCTTCTTCTTTACTTAGTATGACTAGTAGAAAAAATATTAACATGGTAGAATCTTTGGAGTCAAAGTTAGATGTGATCATCAATGCCTTTAACGCTCTAGCGATTAGAAGTGCTGAAATTGAAGGAAATTTTGTTAAATTCCTTGGAGCTACAAGAGTGTAAGTGGCTCAGACTACAGTACAACCACCTCTAGCTAGTAAAGTATTACCATCTATATCTCAATATGAGAATTTGATTACACCGTAGTACAAAGAACCTCGAGTCAGTCTCTCAAAGAAGTTTAATGGTACCCAATCAAAATTTTGTGGTTTTGTAAACCAAGTTTGATTGGTAATATTCTTGCAATCAGAATGCTATTCAATCGACGAGACGCAAGTTGGATTAGTGGAGACATTGCTTATTAGACAAGCTTTGTCTTCATTTGCCTTCTTATTTGAGAAAAGATCTTCTATTTTGAATAATTTTGAGACTTTTCTAGAAGCATTCGAGGAGGCATTTGGAAAGCATGATAAGGTTTGGTGGACAACCACCAAGATTCGTTCTTTGCATCAAGGATCACGCTCAACATCTGTTTATGCATCGGACTTCAGACAACTTGCTTGTGATATCAACTGGGAAGAAGAAGCGTTGGTGAGTCAATTTTATTGGAGATTCAAAGATGACGTGAAGGATTTATTGCTATCTCTACCCGACCCTCAAATACTCAACAAAGTAATCAGCCAATCGATGAAGTGTGACAATTGGCTTTTTTAACGACGTTAAGACCATTATTCCAGAGCTATATGGTATCCACAAAGAAACAAGTTCTATTCGGCTGCTCCTATCAAGAGTATAGAAGCTCAATCTAAAACAAAAGACATACAAATCAATACAATGTGTTTCAAGCCTCTCATAGCTGAAGAAAAGAAGTGACGATTTGAGCAAAATTTGTGCTTATATTATAAAGAGGCAGGCCATAAAGTCGGAAATTGTCTTAGAAAACAGACGCCTCAAACAACAAGACTTAGGAGCACAAGCATGTAAGAAAGCAAAGACTCTTAGCCACAATAGAGACCGTGCGGTTGGACATCTCAACACCCCAAATTAATCAAGGTCCCTTTTTCTCAGCTCAACCTTCTCATTGCTTTATGATACCTTTATTTCTTGGTATTCAAAAACTACAATCCGATGCTCTATTAGTCTCAAGAGCATCTGCTTGCTTTTTAGATGAAAAGTTTGCCAAGCTTCACAAATTTCCTCTTGTGAAGAAACCAAAGCCTGTCCATATAGAAGTCATAGATGGCCAACCTTTGTCTTCTAGCAATGTTATTCATGAAACTAAACCATTGAAGGTACATCTTGAAAATCATGAAAGTAGTATTGTATTTAATATTATCAAGATCCCTTCATATCTAGTCATTTTGGAGCTATCTTAGCTTGATAAATATAATCCATTGATAGATTGGAGGTTGCGGAAAGTGACATTTCCAATAAAACCCTTGAAGATGAAACCTACCAAGATAATGTCTAGAAACAAATCCTTGTTTATAGGTGCGAGGGCCTTCATGAAGGAAGCCAAGCATAATATATCTCTTGTCATCTTTGCAACGCCAACTCGAGAAGATGCAACTTTGACTTTGGTTATTCTTATACCAAAGACTTTGTTTTCCGAGAGTATTTGGATAAATTTGTTGTTTGTTACCTCGATGACATTTTGATCTATTCCAAGAATGTTTAAGAATATGAGGATCATGTGAAATTGGTGTTACATAAACTTTGGGATGTGGGATTATATGCCAAATTAGAGAAATACATATTCCATCAATCCAAGGTGGAATTTCTTCATTATATTATTTCGGATGAAAGATTGTTGATGGATCAGAAGAAGATTCAAGCAGTAACGGATTGGACAGTACCAAAGACAATATAGGACGTGCAATATTTTCTTAGGTTTGCCAACTTCTATCTCATTTTCATCAAAAACTACTCACAAATTGCAGCCCCATTAACACAGTTGACATCAAAGGACAAATTCGAGTGGAATACCCGAGCACAAGAGGCTTTTCAAGAGTTAAAGTCGGCGTTTATGACAGCTCCTATCTTGGTACATCCCAACTTTACAAAGGCCTTCTATTTGGAAATAGATGCTTCTGACTTTGTGCTAGGAGCGATATTATTACAGATGGGGAAGGATGATAAATTTCACTCGATTGTGTTCTACTCAAGGAAGTTTTTGGCAATAGAAATCAACTATGAAATTCTCGATAAAGAGCTGCTTGCAATAGTTGATTCTTTCTAAGAGTGACATCATTTATTAGAGGGTGTTACACATTCGGTGACTATATATACAGATCATAAGAATTTAGAATATTGTACAACAATTCGAGTTTTGAATTGTCGCCAAGCTTGGTGGAACATATTATTATCCCGATTTGACTTCATCATCACATATCGTCCAGGAAGGCAACAAAGATTATTGGATGCATTATCGAGGAGATCATATTTAGCACCCAAGGCTGGAGATGTAGCATTTGATCAGCAATGTACAACTTTGCTACAACCAAAACGGTTTTGCCTCCGCACCACCTCCATGATTATACCAATTGATGCTGATTTTTTAGAACAAGTCTGTGGAGCATCAACTGTGGACTCATTAGTCTTGGATGTGAAGTAACGCTTTGACAAAGACAAGTTCAAGATTGAAAATGTGTTATTATATTTTGAAGATTGACTATACATTCCGGAAAGACCAATTTGACTTTGTATTCTTCAATCTCAACATGACTTTTTGGCCGTAGGTCACTTTGGATATAACAAAACAATGGAGCTTATTTTCCAAGATTTTTGGTGGCCCCAAATGTGGAAGATAGTGAAGAACTTTGTGCTATCATGTGACCTTTGTTCAAGATCAAAGAATCCTCGACATCGCCTTTACGGGCTTTTCAACCTCTACCAATTCCAAAGTGACGATGGTCTTCAATATCTATCAATTTTATCACAGATTTGTCACCTTTTGCAACATTTGATGCTATCTACGTAGTGGTAGATCGGTTTACAAAGATGACACATTTTGTTCCATGCAGAAAGACAACTTCTGGCAAAGAAACAACAAGATTATTTATTGACAATATATATCGGTGTTATGGTTTATCGGATGACATTATTTTAGATCGAAGGCCTCAATTTATATCAAAGTTTTGGAGGTCGCTTTTTGACATACTGAGGGTAGATATCAAACTCTCTTCTGCCTTCCATCCTCAAACAAATGGTCAAATAGAGCGAGTTAATTTAGTCTTAGAGCAATATCTAGGATGTGCGATCAATTATCAACAAGATGATTGGACTACATATCTACCATTGATAGAATTTGTATACAAGAATTCGGTCCATGCCTCAACTCAATAAATACCTTTCTTTACAAATTATAGATATCATCCAAAACTTGATTTGTTGGATAAATCCAAAGATGAAAATCCAACAATTGAAGATCTTGTAAAGAATTTAAAGAAGATCCAAACCGCCTTGAAGCTTTAGTTATAAGTAGCTCAAGACTCGTACAAAACTTTTGCAGACAAATTTTGGAAGGATTCCCCTGCTTTTCAAATTAGAGATAAGGTTTGGCTCTTGTGACGAAATATCAAGACTACTCAATCTTGCGATAAGTTTGATTATAGGAGGTTGGGACCATTTTGCATTTAGGAGCAAATCAATCTAGTGGCTTATCGATTGAAACTATCCACATCTATGAAGGTACATCAAATCTTTCATATTTCTCTTCTAGAAGCTTATAGCAAATCAACTTTACCAAGACGGATACAACTACCACCACCTTGTGTTAAAATCAAGAACCACATGGAATATAAGGTGGAATAAGTCTTGGATTTATGACAGAGATGGGATAAGTTGAAATATTTAATTGAACGGCGTGGCTATGATATAAACGAGCGGACTTGAGAGCAAGCAGAAAATGTAACAAATGCACCACAAAAGATACAAAAATTTCATTGACGATATCTTGATAAATCAAAAATCGGCCATTGACAAAATATGAAGATGAAACCTTCTCCGAAGAAATGTATAAGCATGATCCAAGTCTTATCGAAATATAACTTGTTGCATTTTGCTTTCTTGTAGTTTTAAGATGTATAATCTCAGAGTGTATTTAGATATGACTAGGGGGAATGAAGATACTGCACTAGTGATGCCATCTCAACTAAGTAGTTCACGGCATCGACCTTGAGATGAAAAATTAGAAGAACCAAGAAGATGTCAAAGAATACCAAGTAGCAGGTTACTTGTGATTGTCTTTGAAACTGAACCAACTTATGAAGGTAGTAGCAAAACCATATTTTTAGGCCGCTTTTACAATGAAGATATAGAAGTTCAGCCATGGTCTCAAATGGAAGGTGTTGGTCATTATTGGTGGCTACAAGGACCCATGAATCATCTATCTTGTGAATGACAATTGGAATATATTGCAGAGATTATGCGCCAAATCTTCAATTTTTTATGTTTGTGAGCATACATTTCAAAGGGCTTTTCGAAGACCTCGAAGTTAGAAGAGGAGGTGATATCAAGGACATACTTATTAGAACCTTCTAAAACATTCTAAAAGGTTTGTAGAATTCTCTAGAATTCTTTAAAATCTCCCAGAATCTTTTAATATCTTCCAAGTAGATAGAAGTTGCTTGAAAAACTTCTTAGTTGGTAGAAGTTGCTTGAGAAGCTTCTTAATTAGTGGAAGGTTCTTGAGAAGCTTCCTAGATAGGAGTATATATTGGAGTCGAGGTTGAAGAGTTTTTTAGTCTCGACAACACATCTCTTGGAGCTCTAGCTCACCTCTCTGGTGTTGTTTTTGTATTCATCTGATTAATCTAGTTTTTTCTAGTTCTTCTTAAACTTCTTATTTAGACTTCCAGTCTATATTTTGTGTTCGTGACAAGAGGCGTGGCTATAGAGGTAATTTCAAGATCTATATTTGATATAGAAGAATTATTAAATTTGAAGTTTTAAATAAGGAGATATTGGGAGTCAAACATAAGAGATTGAATTCCAAGGTAGTAAGTAGAGCATTTTATTGATAGTGATGGTTTCTATCATATCTTGAGCTTTTAGTCAAATTTTTATCTAAAAATTTCTAAAAAAATAAATTATTATATTAAAAAGCTATACATCAAAGTTTCATAGCATTTAAAATTTTAATTTGTGAGATATGAAGAATTTAGTATATAAGTATTTATAAATAAGGATTTGAAGTTATTAATAGGATTTTAGTAGTATCTAAAGATTGATAATAAATCAATGATTGGAATTTGTTGTAATAATTGCTTAGAGTACATTAATACTTTACATATATTTTAAATAGATTTGGATGGTAGAATAAAAAATTATAGATTATTGAAGTTTAAAAAAATTCCTTTCTTATGGATGAATGAGAGTTTTAGAATATTTTGTTATATTTTGAGTATTTTGTGAAAATAAGACTTATGTATTAGATGTAATAGCTCTATGAGGAAGATTTTTTTATAAATTTGGAAGTTTTATTATTTTAGATCTTGGTTGAATAATTAATGGCAGCTAAAAGCTTAGTGCTTTTTTGAGGCAAATTTTTTCTACCACAACAATATGTTTAGTATCATGATCTTGGAAGAGACTCCCAATGTTTGGTGATACTTTTAGAGGTAGGAACTACTCTTGATAGTATTCCAAATATTTTCTTTGAAAGAAGTTATGAAATCTTCAACAATAATCAAATAATAGGATGATCTTCTTGCCTTGGTATGGGATACTATTAATGGTTGAGAGGACCTATCAACTATCTTTGAAGGGAACAAAGATCAAAGTGTGTAGCAAATATAATTCAATGTATCTTAGACTTCTTCAATACGTAATCAGTTCTCTTCTTGGAACTCATCCTAGAAAAAGAGATAATATCACGATATAAGATTTATTCTAATAATTATCTAATTTATATAGATAGATAGAAGTAGGTAGAAATAAATTACTTTGATAATATCTTAAAAATATCTTAGAAATAGATAATTTGATAATATCTTAGGAATAGATGTAATTTTATTTTTATACATGGCTATAGATTATTGATAGGCTAGAAACTTAGCCAACAAATTAGCCATATGTTGCACATGTTGATAGCTTGTGGAATAAGCTAAGTATGTGGCACACATATAAGAAACTTATTTTATAAGTTTGACACATGTCTTATAAATTATACATAAGTAGGAGGTCCTATAGAACGTGGCCACATAATTCTTAGGTAGATAGTATATATAGAGACAAGAATAAAGCCTTTTTTCTCTTACTAATGCCTTTTTTATTTTTAATATTGTTTCAAGAGTTTTTAGTCTTCTTGTCTTTTATAATAGCTATTCTAGTTTTAATATTATTCCATCTTTGAGTGATTTTTTATTCTTTTGAGTCACACAAGAATATATTGATATTTTATTCTTTTATGATTCATATTCTTGATAGTTAATTGATGGTATACTTTAAATATTGTTTCAAAACTTGATTTATTTATTTTATTTGTCTATTAGTTCAAAGGTGGAAAATTGAAGATAGTTTTATATCCACCTTTAATATTTTGATAAGGATTCTCTAAAATCTTAATACAAATTATATCCTTCTATCTGATATAATATCTCTTGATAATCCATGATAACGATAGATATTATCAAGAAAGAGTTTAATTGTTTCTTCACCTATGATAGATTTTATATACAATACAAAATGTGCTATCTTAATGAAAAGATCTATAATCACGAATATAAAATCATATGAACTTGAATTCAAAAGATCTATAATAAAATCTATAGAAATAGAAAACCAAGATTGTTCTAATATAGATAATGATTGAAGAAGTTTATAATGTTAATAATGAGGAATTTTTAACCTTGAATAAATGTTATACAACTATATAAACTCTTTAACTATCTTTCATATTTGAAGCTACCAAAAATCTCTTGATATTAGCTCCAAAGTCTTGTTATATCCAAAATGTCTAATTGTAAGAAAGTTGCAATGAGCTTTGAGAGTCTGTAGTCATGCTTCACTTTCTTAAATATATAAGTATCTTTCAAAATAGAGTAAATTATTTTTAAATTGAAATTTAGAAGTATCTTGAGATTTAGATAAATTATTCTTAATATCATAAAAAAGAGGATCTATAGACATACTTGACTGGACTTACTTGAAAAAAGTTGAATCAACAATCAATGTTGATTTCATTGCTTGAAGATGAAATGGCTTTGGCTTAAAGAAGATTGTTCTTTGTTAATCAAAAGCTACATCTCTTTCTTTTGGTATAAGATAAAAACATCTAAAAAGAGCATCAGATAGATCTTATTATTTTCCTAACTAATAAGTCATAATAAATTTGAATCTTAATAAAAACATGCTTCAACAAATTTGACAATGGTTCAACATGCATGCTGACATAAAATATTCAAGGTCCTTGTGATCTGTATATACGATGATTGGATTAGAAGCACCTTTAGATAATGATGCCATTCTTAAAAAGAATCTATAATTGCAAAAAATTCTTTATTATGGATTTTGTTGTTGATCTTTGCTACTCAAAATTTCTTGGAATAAAAAGCTACTAGATGGGATTTGTCATTTGTTCCTATTTGTGACAATATTGCATCTAAAACAAAATTTGATAGATTTGTTTCTATAAAAAATATCCTAAAAATTTCAATGCAATATTATATTAATACAAAAACAAATGTTGTCTTCAAAGCTTCAAACAATGCTTTTGTTTCTTTATTCCACTTGAATTTGTCCTTACAAGTTAAGCGTATAAGTGGAATTGTAATTTGAGAAAAATTCTTGATAAATTTTTTATAGTATTTGACAAATCTCAAAAAATATTGTATATTTCTTACTACTCTTTGAATCTTCTAATCTATGATTGCCTGGATTTTCTTAAGATCTGTCTTGAGACCATTATTTAAAATGATGTATCCTAAAAAGTCAACTTGAGTAATATAAAATATACACTTTTCCATCTTGGCATAAAATTCCATATCTTTAAGTTTTTATAATATACAACAAACATATTATCACAAACATAGAATATAGACTAGAAGTCTAAACAAGAAGTTCAAGAAGAACTGGCAAGAATTGGATTAATCAGATGAGTACAAAAACAACACCAGAGAGGTGAGCTAGAGCTCCAAGATATATGTTATCAAGACTGAAGAACTCTTCAGCCTCGACTCCAATATATACTCCTACCTAGGAAGCTTTTCAAGCAACTTCCACTAATTAGGAAGCTTCTCAAGCAACTTCTACCAATTAAGAAGCTTCTTAAGCAACTTCCACTAATTAAGAAACTTCTCAAGCAACTTTTGCTATCTAAGAAGCTTCTTAAGTAGCTTCTATCAACTAGGAAACTTCTTTACCAACTTGGAAGATGCTAGAAGGTCTTAGAGAGTTCTAGGATCCTTCTAAAATATTCTAGAAGGTTTTGAAAAGTATGTCCTTGACATCACCTCCTCCTCTAGCTTTGAGGTCTCCGAGAAGCCATTTGAAATGTATACTCACAATTGTAGGAAATCAAAAATTTGTCGCATAGTCTCTATAATATACTCCAGCTATCGTTCACGAGGCAGATGATTTATGGGCCCTTGTAGCCATCAATAATGACCAACACCTTCTACTTGAGACCATACCTAAACTTCTGTATCTTCATTGTGGAAACGACCTGAAAATATTGCTTCGCCACTATTTATATGAGCTGGTTCAACTTCAAAGACAATTACAAGTGACCTGCTCTTTGGTATTCTTCAACGTCTTCTTGGCTCTTCTAATTCTTCATCTTAAGGTCAACGCCGTGAGCTACTCGATTGAGATGGTACCACTAATACTGTATCTATATTCTCACTAGCCATATCTAAATATACTTTGATATTAGATATCTTCTATAAAATACAACAAGTTATGTTTTGATGAGACTTGGATCCCTTTTCTATTCATTTCTCCAAAGAAGGCTTCATCTTCACACTTCGTTAATGGCCAACTTTTGATTTATTAGGATATTGTCAATGGAATTTCCGTACCTTTCGCAATGCATAGGCGAGATTTTCAGCTAGTTCCCATATTCATTCATTAATATTGTAGCCGCTCTAATGCACAAAGTAGTCTAATTTATTCCATCTTTGTCGTGAATCTAATATCTTTTCCACCTCATATTCTTTATTATTTTTAATTTTTATACTAGATGGCGAACATTGCACTTTTTTAAGAAAAGACAATTCCCGATAAGGCTCTAACAAAGAGATATGAAAGACAAGGTGTACCTTCATAGCAACTGGTAACTGTAAGTGGTACACCACAAGATTGATCTGCTTCTGGATAACAAATGGTCTCAATCTCCAGTAGTCCAACTTATCACATGGCCGCTTGGTCTTGATATTCCGTCGAAGCAGCCATATTTTATGTCCAATTTTGAAATTAGGTGCCTCATTCCAAAATTTATCCGCAGATACTTTGTAAGACTCTTGGGCAATTTGTAATTGAAGCTTCAATGTGGTTTGAAGCTCCGATAGCTGTTGCACCAATCCTTCAACTGTTGGGTTGTTATTTGCTGATGGACTCAATAGATCAAGCTTCAGATGGTACCCACAGTTGGAAAAGAATGGTGTTTTTTGAGTCGACCCATGAAGGGTGTTGTTATATGCAAACTCGGCTAGTGATAGATATGCAATCCAATCACCTTACTGATAGTTGATGCTGTATCGTAAATACTGTTGCAAAACTTGATTCACCCATTCCATTTGGATGTCAGTTTGAGGATGGAATGTTGAAGAAAGCTTGATGTCCACCTTCAATATCTTAAAAAAAGATCTCCAAAACTTTGATACAAATTAGATTCCTTGATCTGACATGATGTCATCTGGTAGACTATGATAGCAATACATATTATCAAAGAAGAGCCTTGTTGTGTCTTTTCTTGACCATGTCTTCTTGCAAGGGATGAAATGTGCTATCTTTGTAAGTCGATCTATCACAACAAAGATGCTGTCAAATGAATTTGATGGCGGCAAATCTGTAATAAAGTCTATGGAAACTGAAGACCATGGACGACACGGAATAGGCAATGGTTGTAGAAGTCTATAAGAGCGATGCTGAGTTTTCTTGGATCTTGAACAAATGTCACAAGAGAGGACGAAATCTTTCACATCCTTCCACATTTAGAGCCATCAAAAATCTCAAGAAATTAATTTTAAGGTCTTGTTGAATCCAAAATGTTCGACAGCTGAAAAGTCATGACGAGATTGAAGGCCTTGAAGTCGTGCTGGCCCTTTTGGAATATATAGCCGTTCTTCAAAGTATAAAAGATCTCTTTCAACCTTGAACTTATTATCATTGATACGCTGCTTAATATCAAGGATTATTGAATCTTCAATGGTCGCAGCACGTACCTAATTGAGGAAGTTGGCATCAATTGGCACAACAGTAGTATAAATCCTAAATTGCTCTGGCTTTAATAATATCGTACACTGTTGATCAAGCACTGCTTCTCCAACCTTCGGCGCAAGATATGATCTCCTTGATAAGACATCAGATAGTCCTTGCTGTTTTCCAGGCGGATAAGTAATAACAAAGTCAAACTTAGATAGCGACATATTCCATTGTGCTTGACGACGATGTCATATTACATTTTCGTGCAGTGTATAAAAATATTAAATATCTTGTATCTATTGTTAATACATGTGTGAGTGCTAGAGGTTATTTTAGAAGATATTATAAGGAGAGGATTTATTATAGCCACTTAGTTAGTAAATTAAGATGGCTATTTGTTTTGTTCCTATCTTATTTATATCCTAGAATAGACTCTTTTGTAATTAGAAGAAAGATGAAGATTGTTTTATCTTTCTTGTTGATTTTTGAGGTAGAATGGACCTTATGAGGGGTAAAAAAAGAAGAGCATGGAGTGAATAGGGCTTGACCAATAGGATTTGGCTGCCCATGTGGGCGTATCATAGTCTAATATGGAAGGAAAGGGAGATATACTCCTCTTACTAGACCTAGGGTTTGGGGCAGTTTTGAGTGGTGAACTTTGGAGAGAGATAGCTCCAAGGAAAAAGAAGCATTTGTAATGAAAATTAGTAATTATGTTCTTCAAGTTGTGAGGATTCTAGAACCCACTTACTTTCTTATATTAAAGTTGTGAGCAAAACGTTATGCTTGTTTTAGTAGAGTGAGGTCTGATACTATCAAAAAGTGATGGTAGAAACTTTGATCTGCCACTGTAAGTTTGATTTCAAGTCTTTCTTAGTGAAACTTATTGAGAGTGTAGGAAGTTGTGCTAGCTTTCTATCAAGATATCTCTTGTAGCATTTGGAGTTGGAGAGGAAAAGTTGTGAGCTTGAGAGTGGGAAAGGGTTTGCTGCCACCCGAGGAAGAAGGGTAGAGACTTTGTTCAACCACCCAAGTTGGAATATCTCTTAAATCTTTTTGATATTTCAGATGCTTATAGTAGCTTGTGTAAGATTTCCATAAAAACAAAAATCAATACATTTGGAGCTTTTATGAAAGTTTTATGAGCCGTGAAGTGTCAAGAGGGCAAATTGTTGCTAGGGTTTGAAGAGCAGAATCAACTAGCTATAAAATCTAGAGTTTGAGAGGCATGCATGCAAAATTTTAGAATAAGTTAGATGATGGAGTGAGCTTTCTAAAAAGCTATTGCATGTCCAATTTGGAAAAGGGAAGTAATCACAACAAAGGCTGAAGTAAAGAGGAGCTTTGCTGCCGTTGCATTTGTTGGGAAATTTTGGTGCCTATTTCTTTTAGCCATAACTTTTAAATGGTAAGTCATCTATTTGTGAAATTTTGATATGTTTTACAATGGATCAATGGCTTTCCATAGGCTATAAGCACACTTGATTTGACATTTGGATGAATTTTTAGTGATTATTTTAGTTTTAGCTTGTTGTATAACTTGTATTCCTCATATGCGGTTGTATTTTGAGGTATACTTGAATATATACACACTTTGCTTATACCTTTTATATAAGTATATATACTTGTATTTATATCAAGTATTTATACAAGTATTATATATAATATTTGTACAAATATTTATATAAGTATTATACCAAGGATTATACACTATTTTATATAAATGTTTGTATAAATATTATATAAGTATTATAAAAGTATTTATAGAAGTATTATATAAGTATTATATAAATATTATAAAAGTATTTATAGAAGTATTATATAAGTATTATATAAATATTATAAAAGTATTTATAGAAGTATTATATAAGTATTATATAAGTATTATATAATTATTTATACAAATATTATATAAATATTATACAAATATTTATTCAAGGATTTATACTTTATAATTGTATAAGTCTTGTACAAGTATAATACAAGTATAATTTGAAAGCTTGAATAAATATTGTGCAAGTATAGAAGATAATTGTATGGCTTCCTTTCATATTCCTTGCTAGTTCTAGTAGCAACTACGAACCCGGCGTTTTTCTAAGGCAAATTCTCTTTATCCGACAACGGTCTCTATTGTAGTTATCAAATTTGCTTTCCAATATATTATCTTCTTTGACAACCGTACTTCTTATTTTATAGTTGTCTTGTTTCTTTGGACAATATTGAGTAGTGTGCTTAGATTCTCTACAATATAAGCACAATCCTTTTTGATGACAACAAGTCTTTTCTTGTTCAGTAAGAAGTTTAAAACGTACCATGTCAATTTGCATGTCTTCTACTTTTGAATGTAGGTATTGAAAAGATGTTGGTATTGCCATTGTATTATAATAATATTGAAGCTTTCTTGTGCAATTCTTTGATCAAAATTCAAAAAGCTAATTGTCACACTTCATAGCAAAGTCAATTACTTAACTCAATGTTTGAGGATTATGTAAATTGAGCATCAATTTCTTTACCTTATATTATAATCTATAGAAAAATTGGCTAATGAGTTCAACATCATTCCACTTGATATCAATTGCTAGTTGTTAAAATTGTAAAATATATAATGTCACTAATCAATTGTCTTATTGCAAGATATAAATCTTATTGGTTGCAATACAAATTACATCATGTTTTTTATACATAGATTAATTTTTTTTAAAAATACCTCCAAATTATCTAATATTAGATTATATCATTTAAAAAAGAAAAAAATACAATAAAATAGTATCTAAAAATAATATTTTAATAAACTTGACTTGTGATCCTTGAGTTGGATAACTTTGAGGTTGAAGTTCAATTACCAATTGTACTTGATTGATGAATCTTCAAAACTTAGATCTTATGCCATCAAACTTCTTAAACAAATTAATTCTTGGTTTTATGATATTTAAATAATATTCTATTGTAGGTGAAATAATATGGCTTAGTGTAGATATTAAAGTAGCTCCAATTATTTCTATATCTTTACTTCTTACTAACCTTATTGCTCTTTGTGGTGGTACATTGAATTGATGCATTATAAGCATTAATTCTTTCATTTGCTCTTACATTTGTGCTATTGTCTTTTTTATTTTAGCAAGCTCTGCCATAATAATACAATAAAATATATATATATATATATATATATATATATATATTCTCATTATAAAATAAAATATTCAAGAATTAAAAAAAAATCTAGAAATAATATTAGTTCAAAAGTGGATAATCTACAACTTCTAATAAGCTTATATCTTATTAAGAGAAAGATATAATCTACTCTTAATCAAGAAAAGACAAAGCTTTGATATTGTGTGTGCTTTCTTGTCAATCTATTAAGAACACAAATTGAAAGAAGATACATAAATCAATGAAATCTATGTCAAAGAAAAATAACAATTTTGAAATAAGAAAGTATATATATTCAAAATAAAATTGAAATGGCTATTGCCAAAGACTACAAAATACAAAGACTCTTAAATTAGATTAGAAGCAAAAAAGGAGTTGACAAGAGTAAAGAAGACTTCACTCTTATCTCTATATATATTATATATCTATAAATTATATAGGGGTATTCTATAGGACCTATAACATGTATCCAATTTGCAAGACATGTATCAAACTTATAAGATGATTTTCTTATATGTACGCCACATACTTATTTTATTCCACAAGCTATCAACATGTGTAATATGTGGCTAACTTGTTGGCCAAGTTTCTAACCTACCAACCACCTATAGACATGTATAAAAGTAAAACCATATCTATGAAGCTTCTAAGAAGCTACTCTATAAGATTTTATTAAATTAACTTATTTTTACCTACTTTTACTTATCCATATTAATTGAAGAATTATTAGAGTAAATCTTATATCTTATGACAAACCTTCATTTCAAAAAATATTATTAAATAAGTAAGAAATATTAATCAAGGAGTATAAATTAAATAAAGTATATTTGTAATATATTAGAATAAAATTAGCTAAAATGATATGATTCTTTTAAAAAAAAATTATACTTGATTTGATGTATTTTCATAATAAAATCTCAAAAAAATATATATATACAAATCAATATAGAAAATAATATATATATATATATATATATATATATATATATAAGTACTAACTTTACTCTGTTATATATTTTGACATATAAATTTTTTTTTTACTTAAAAAATTTATATTATTTTTTAAAAATAATTATTTTTATAATAATTAAAAATAAAATAAATCCTTTAACAGTAAAATTTTAATAATATCAAATATATATTATTAATTTATTAAAAAATTTATATCTTTTATAAAAAAATTAATTGATATCCATATTATTGTATTAATAAAAAATTATTATTAAATCATATCTAGATTTAGATTTTAGATTTGATTTTATTTAATTTATTAAAAATATTATCTAATCTATTCTAATATATTGAATATCTTTCATTAAATATGTATCTTTGATTAAATTTAATCAATTTAAATTAAAATATATTGATTGAAATATATATTTAATTAATATATTAGAGTAATTATATATTTGAAATTTAATGAATAAATTTTAAATATATATTTATTCTAATGTATTGATTAGATTGGTTTTGTAATTTTATCTAATATATTTGATTAAAATATCTATCTTTGATTAAATTGGTTTTATAAAAATTATATGATCATTAATTTAATTTTATTGATATTAACATTGTCAAGCTTATCAAATATAAAAAATTATATAAAAAATATAATTAATAAAATAATATTTTAAAATAAAAATATTTTAGTTATACATGTCTAATAATTATAAAATATCTTTATTATAAAATAAAATGATATTTTCTAAATTAAATTAGAATTATTTAATTTTTAAAAATAATACTAAAATATATTAATAAGTTTTAAAGATAATTTTAGAAAGTAATAAAAAATATAATTATTAATTTAATCAAGACTTAGAAGCTGTTATAAGATAGATTATTTGTAATCAAAAGACAAGTAACAATTAGGATTTAGATGATGATTAGAATAACTAACAATTAGAAATTTAGAAGGGCAATTTAATGCTATCATTATGCTATATCTTATAGTGATCAATTTAAAAAAAAAAAAACTTTACTAATAAAAAAACCATATAAGCACAAATTATAAAGGAATGATTGTATCTAGATAAGATCTAAGAAGAACCATTATAGGACACTTTAACATATATTTTTTACTTATGAGTAATAAATGGTGGAAGTAGGATTTTATCTTATTCTACATACTCTTTTTTTTTTAATGTAAATCTTGGTGGTCTTACTTGTGTTTTGTACTTCTTTATATTATATTTTTTTTAAATAAGCTATAGATGCATATTTATTTCTAATTTTGATATGTAATATTATTTTATTATCAATAAAATTTTTTTTACTAATTAAATCATATTTTTTTTTGATGGTGTTAGAATTTTAAAGTATTAACTTCAAATTTTGGATGTACTTGAAATCATATATTCTTAAAGAAAATTGTGCTTCTATTAGAAAAAAAAATCTACCATTAGAAGGATTCGTATTTGCATAATTATATGTTTTATAAAACAAAAGAATCTTTTGATGCTATTTCCATTTCTTCCAAAAAAATCTAAGTTTATTTTTTGAATTAGAAGTCTTCATCAATCCTAGTCTTATATGTATATTTTATTAACAAAAATAAATTTGAAATAAATATATTCTTAGATGATTTTTAAAATCTATTAAAATATTAAAGAATATTAAAATAAAACAAGTGCATTTTCAACTTAAGAGATATTTTGAAGATTTATAACAATTTTAAATATTATAAAGTATTAATAATTTATTTTTAGTCATAATTTTGAAATATAGTTGTTATATTAATAAATATTTAATTAAATCATTTAGTAGTATTTAAAGTAAAAAAATCTATTTTAAATTTTGAAATATATATATATATATATATATATATATATATATATATTTTATTAAAGCAATTAAAATATGATTTTGTTGAAAAACATGCAAACTTATTCATTGGTTCAGTAGAGGTGATTTGTTAAATTCACCATGGGTTTTTGTAAAAAATATAAATTACAAATCGTTTAGAAATTTTGTAGAAACATCTTCTGCTATTGAAAGATAAAAATATAATTTTTGTTGATAATATTAGATTTTTAGAATATTTTTAGAAATTTTAAAAATCCCAACATGATTGAAGAATATAAAAGGCATATTAAAAAAACAAGTCATATAATTGCTTTAACTTACATAAGACAAATATGTCATACATTATTTTATGTAAAGAACAAATATAAGCACTAGAAATATTTTGTAACATCTATTAGAATAAAAAATATTTTTAAAAATATTTTTAAATAGTATAAATTCTTCACATATAAGATAGAAGAAGAAAAAGAATGTGATACACATCAATAAAGTAAAAGCTTTTACAAACCAACTTATTTTTATAAATAAACTTTTATAAAAATTAGATATAGTGATGATATTGTTGATAAGTTTTTTAGATTTATATAACAACCATATTACCACTTTAGAATCCATTTATATCAAGAATCTCATATTTAACTATGTAATAGTAAGATTTAGCTATAACATGATTATATGCAAGGAAAAAAAATATTAAAATAGAATTTAATTTTTTATACATATTAAAGTAAAAAAAAAAAACTTTCAATTAATTTTATATTATAAGAACGTATTTTTTCTTTAAAAAATATACTATATTATTTAAAAAAAATTAAAAAGAAGAAAATCAATAAAATAATGCCAAAAAATTTAAAATATATTTTAAAAAGATTTTCATATCTTTACAACAAACAAAAAGAGTTGTATGGCTTTTATATTCAAGTAAATTATAGGATTGGGTATTATCAAGCATATGATATTATTCAAGTATTAATTTGATATTTTTGAATATATTCTATTTATAAAGCTATTTTTATATAAATAGCTATTGTGCATTATAACAAATAAAATATCATAAATTAACATCAAACATGTAAATAAAACCAAATAAGAATGTATAACCATCACACTTTCAAAGACAAAAGTATAAATCTTTATGGCTTTGAATCAATTGAGCTATCTTTTATTTAACAAAGAGAAAATCTAAGAGTGCAAGTATATAAGAAAAAAATAAGATGCTTTGTTTAAGGCAAGCTGTCATAGCTACAAATCCTTGCAATAAGCTCTTTATTTTTTAAAACATTTATAAGACTCAACTTGGTAAGAATTCCAAGTCTAAGGAATCTTTTTTCCTATACCTCCAAATACTAAGTAAACCATAAGTCAAAGTTAATCTATATAAGTCCAAAAAAAGAATAAAATTCCAAAACTAAACAATGCCATATAGACTATATCTTACTTGATATGGTATGGTATCTAATATTATTTTATATAAAAATTATTATATAAATAGCTATTATGAATCATAATAGATCAAATACCACAAACCAATATCAGACATATAATCAAAATCAAATAAGAATGTACAACCATGAGAATTTTAAGTGCTCTTTTTAATTAATAATAGAGCTCTTTCAATTAACTAAGATTATATTAAATACGTACTTAAAAACAAATTTTGTAGTGAAAATCCCTTGTAACATCTATCTACATCAAATCAATATTATAGATGGCTGATGATGTCAAAAAGCTTCCATGAAGATATGATTAAAAAATTATGAATTGGATATAATTGTGAATTCTATCTTTAATTGCCTTTGACAAGTTTTTGATGTCAAATCTCTTGGTCAATCTATAATCAAAGTGCTAAGTCTTATACACTATATATTTAGTACTTAATCAAGTTGAATGGCAATGTTATTACTATAAACATACAAAATCTCATCTCATAGATATCTTCAATATCTATCCAAAGACTTACCATGATTTAAAGACTACTATCAATAAAGACAAATTTGATCTTTTGGAAGCACAGTTGATAAAAGAAATGTCAAGTATACCATATATTAATCATGTTAACATTGATTATATAGTAATATGATAGCTGATCCTTATTTTTACCATACATAGAATATGAAAGACCATTTGATATAACTCCTAGCTTTAGATGTATGCTATCTTTAATGAATAGATATCAAAGAGCGTAATTCTTAAAATGCTCTTTATATTTCTATCCATCATTGCCTTTAAATAATAAATGTCTACTAGGCAACATATCTTTTACATGCAAGATTATATACCTTGTCTTAACATTAAGTATTATTGGTGCCTCACATTATCATACTATAATTGCTTATAGTATATAAAAACTAGTCAAAATATGTAATATATTCATAAGTTCTAATATGTGTTAGAATGGTTAATAAGGTATTTAAAAGATTTGATATAAAAAACTTTATTTTGATTTTTTTTACTTAGTTTGATTATGGCATTTAAATTATATAGGACCTAAATATTTAATATGAAGCCTTGAGAGGAGATTGGAGGCCAAAGTGAGTCCTAAATTATATACCAAAATCTCATTTAGTTAATTTTTGATATTTTGATAAGATATAATATTATTTATTTATTAATTATAAAAAAATAGAGATTTTTGATCTAAATTATATATCAAGGCTTTAGATTATTAAATTAATTTTAATATAATCTAAGTATAAACATTAGATTCAAAAAATATATTATTTCTTATTTAAAATAAAATTATTAGGAAATATGGAACTAGTTGTAGTTGGAATATGGTGAAAAAGTGATAGAAAGTTATTCTATTCTTGCTTAGGTGTTAATTGATTAAAAGAAGAAATTTCTTGATTTTCTTAAGGAGTTATTAACCAAGGCCTTAATAGTTTATTGCACCACTTTTAAGAATCACCTTAAGGTAGATGGCTTAGCTAAGCAAATCATTCAAATAGTTAAGCATGATTTATAAAAGTATGAATTGCTTTGTAAAAACCACCATAATTGAGACTTGATGATACCATAAATTGCTATAGATTATTGATTTAGCCATCAAGTATCTTTAATATCTTACAATCCTTGTTAATTGTTGTATAGATAGAAGCCAATTTTCTTCAACTTAATTCAAGAAAAATTAGTCTCAATTGTTGATTTGGTGTCAAGGACATGAACTAGAAAAAGATGTGTAATCTAATGAAAACTGTGTCAAAATAAAATAAAAAAATATGTATATTCAAAAGAAAATTGGAATGGCTATTGCCAAAGACTGGAAACATGAGGACTCTTGAAACTAGACTAGGATCAAGAAAGGAGTTGACAAGAGTGAAGAGGGCTTCACTCTTGCCTCTATAAATACTATCTAACTAAGAGCTACGTGGCGGTATTCTATAGGACCTCATACACATGTCTAATTTGTAAGACACGTGTCAAACTTGCACGACAAGTTTCTCACATGTGCGCCACGTACTTGGCTTGTTCCACAAGCTACCAAAATGTGTGACACGTGGCTAGCTTGTTCTATAAGCTACCAATATGTGCGCCATGTGGCTACCTTGTTGACCAAGTTTCTAACCTACTAATCACCTATAGACATGTATAAAGGTGATTTTGCGTCTATGAAGCTTCTAGGAAGCTTCTCTATCAGATATTATCAAATCAACTTATTTTACCTACTTCTATTGGTCTATTATTACTTAGATAATTTATTGGAGTAAATCTTATGTCCGTGACATTATCCCCCCTTCTAGGGACGAGTTCCACGAGGAGCGGTGATTACATGTTGAGAAAGTCCAAAATACGTCGAATTGTGCTTGCCACATACTCAGATCTTTGTTCCCTTTGAAGGTAGTTGATAGGTCCTTTCAGCCATCGATAATGTCCTATACCAAGGCGAGAGGACCACCCTGTTATTTGATCATTGTTGAAGGCCTTCATAACTTCCTTCAAAGAAAACATTAGGAACACCATCAGGAGTAGTTCCTACCTCTAAAAGTATCACCAAACATCGAGAGTCTCTTCCAAGGTCGTGATACCAAACATGTTGTATTTCGCCATCAATCCGAGGAAGGACATGTCGTTCTTGAGGGTCTTCATCTCTATTCCGTCGTCTTGAAGGTTGTGATAGTCGTAATGTCTCGTCCGATAAATCAGCAAATGATGGCTCTTGAGCTGAATTTCCTAGTTGTTGATCCTCCATCTCTTTAGCACAAACAAAATCTAATGACAAACAATGATACAAGGTAGGATGAAACCTCTATAGAACCTGCCTTGCTTTATAACAAAGATTTTTTTGAGTATTTATCTTGGTTTTGATGGATGTCGTCGATGAAATGCATTAACTTTTATTGATGCATTTGTTAGATTCTTTGATGGCTCCTATGTGCGTTCACTAATATTGTACCCACGCCAATGCACAAGATATTCTAATTGATTTTGATGCCGCCTTGAATCTAAAATCTCTTCAACCTCAAATTTTTCATTGTTGTCCACTTCTACAAGAGGCGATGGTATTTGTCTTCTTCCTTGTATATCTACTATCTTGTATGGCTCGTGGAATATAGGATGGATCTTCATGGACTCCGGTAGGTGTAATCGATATGCAACTGGATTGATTTGTTCAGAAATAGGAAAAGGTCCAAGCCTACAATAGTCCAACTTAATACAAGGACGAGTAGTCTTGATATTACGACGAAGTAACCATATCTTGTCCCCCACGTTGAATTGTAGTTGTTCCTTGCGATACGCATCTGCATTTGTTTTTTGTCATTCTTGAGCTTCTTTTAATTGCACCTTCATTATTGCATATAGCTCTGACAAACGATTTGCAAAATCTTCTGCTGCTAGATTATCAACTTTTGAAAAGTCAAAAGCATCAAGTCGTAGATGATAACCATAATTGGCAAAAAAAGGTGTTTGTTGCGTAGAAGAATGTATCGTATTATTATAAGCAAATTCTGCCAATGGCAAAAGAGCTATCCAATCATCTTGTTGGTAGTTGATGGTACACCTTAAATATTGCTCCAAGACTTGGTTCACGTGCTTTGTTTGTCCATCAGTTTGAGGATGAAAAGCTAAAGATAACTTTATGTCCACTTTTAAGATCTTAAAAAGGATTCTCCAAAATCTTGACACAAATTGAGTTCTCCTATCTGATATAATATCCTTAGATAACCCATGATAGCGATAGATATTATCAATGAAAAGCTTAGCTATTTCTTCACCTGTGATAGATTTTGTGCATGGCACAAAATGTGCCATCTTAGTGAACCGATCTACTATCACAAATATAGAATCATAAGATGTTGAGCTTGAAAGATCTGTGATGAAATCCATAGAAACAGAAGACCATGATTGTTCTGGAATAGGTAATGGCTGAAGAAGCCCAAAAGGTCGATGACGAGGAGTCTTTGATCTTGAGCAGATATCACATGATTGTACAAAGTCTTTGACTGCCTTCCACATTTGAGGCCACCAAAAATCTCTTGATATAAATTCCAAAGTCTTGTTGTATCCAAAATGTACTGCCGTTGGAAAATTATGACGTGCTTGAAGAACACGTAAATAAACTTCTCCTTCTAAAACATATAGACGTCCTTCGAAATATAGTAGATTGTTCTTGAACTCAAATTTAAAAGAATCATGAGAATTGGAAGAATTATTTTTGATATCATGAACAAGAGGGTCTGAGGACATACTTGACTGAATTTGCTTGAGAAAAGTTGAATCAATAGTCAATGTTGATTTTATTGCTTGAAGATAAAACTGCTCCTTTTTCAAGAGAACTGTTCTTTGTTGCTCTAAAACTGCATCTCCTTCTTTTGGTGCAAAATAAGAACGTCTAGAAAGGGCATCAAAAAAATCTTGTTGTTTTCCTGGTCAATAAGTGATAATGAATTCAAATCTTGACAAAGACATGCTCCAATGAGCTTGACGACAATTCAACACGCGTGCCAATATGAAATACTCGAGGTTCTTGTGATCCGTATATATGGTGACTCGACTCAAAGCACCTTCTAGATAATGATGCCATTCTTGAAAAGAATCCACGATTGCAAGAAATTCTTTATCGTGGATCTCATAATTGATCTCGGTTGTTGAGAATTTTCTTGAATGAAAAGATACTGGATGAAGTTTGTCATCTGTTCCCATTTGTGACAAAATCGCACCCAAGGCAAAGTCTGATGCGTCTGTTTCCATAAAAAATGCCTTGGAAAAATCTACACGATACAGGATTGGTGCAAAAACAAACAATATCTTCAAAGCTTCAAATGCTGCTTCCGCTTCTTGATTCCATTAGAGTTTGTCTTTACAAGTCAAACGTGTAAGTGGAGCCACAACACGAGAGAAGTCTTTGATGAGGATCCGATAATAATTGGCAAATCTCAAAAAGCATTAGACATCTTTTACCGTCTTTGGAATCTTCCAATTTATGATTGTTTCGACTTTCTTAGGATCCATCATGAGACCATCATTTGAAATGATGTATCCTAAAAAATCAACTTGAGTAGTGTGAAATACACACTTTTCCATCTTGGCGTACAATCCTGCATCTCTAAGTTTTTGTAATACTTGACAAACATGTATTTCATGTTCTTCTATATTCTTAGAATAGTTCAAAATGTCATCTAGGTAGTAGACGACAAAATTGTCTAAGAACTTGTGAAAAACATCATTCATGAGATATTGAAAAGTTGCTGGTGAATTCGTAAGTCTAAAAGGCATGACATTATATTCAAAATGTTTGTACCTGGTTCGAAAAGCAGTTTTCCATTCATCTCCTTTGATGCGTACTAGATTGTATGCTCTTCTTAGATCTATTTTTGTATAGATCCTAGGTTGATTCAAATGATTGAGGAGTCCTGATATTAGAGGTAATGGATATCTATTCTTGATTGTAATCTTGTTGAGTCCTCGATAGTCAACACACATCCGCAATGATCCATCTTTTTTCTTCACAAATAGAATTGGAGCTCCTGTTGGAGATTTAGAATGACATATGAAATTCTTGGCAAAATTCTTGTCAATACACGCCTTGAGTTCAACCAATTCATCTTGTGATAAACTGTAGATTGGTCCAAATGGTGGCTGAGTTCCTTCTTTAAGGTCGATTGAACAATCATATGGACGATGCTTTGGAAGAATATCTGTATTCTTTTTCTCGAAAACGTCTTGATAATCTTGATACTGACTTGGAATGCTACTTGAAGTCTTTCTATCGTTGGAAATAGGTGTAGCATAAATGACAAAAGGTGATCCTTCTTCTGCAGCATACAAGAAAGCTCTTGTACCTACAAACGCAGGTCTAATTCTACTAGATTTGTGATTTCTTACTTGATTAATTATATTGTTAGCTATACTTTTAGAAAAGTTAAGAGTACAAGAAATCCAATCTATTCGAGGATTGTGTTTTTCAAACCATGATAGACCAAGAATAATTGGAATAGAGGGAGATCTAATTATGTTAAAAATTACGCAACCATTATACCCATTTACTACTACATCTAGAGGAAGTGTTTCATGAGTAACATCTCCAGAAGATAAAGGACGACCATCTATGACTTCTACGTGTACGGGTTTAGATTTTTGTACTATCTATATTCTATGACTTTTAGTAAATTTTTCATCTAAAAAACAAGCCGAGGCTTCCAAATCTATTAAAGTAGAGGCTTTGTAATTATTAGGTCCTAAATACACATCTATTATAAAATAAAGAGATGGTTGTGAGGAGAAGATAGGACCTTCATTAGAAATTATACAAGATCCTAGCCGCACGGTCCTTATTAAGGCTAGACAAACTCATTTTCCGACATATTGTCTTCTTTGACAGTCGTACTCCTCATCTTGTGGTTGCGCCGTTTCTTTGGACAATTTTGAGCAATGTATTTAGATTCTGCACAATACAAGCATAATCCTTCTTGATGACGTCGAGTCTTTTCTTGTTCAGTAAGCGGCTTGAAACGTATAGCATCAATTTGCATGTCCTCGACTTCTAAAGGTACATATTGAGAAGTCATTAGTGCTGCCATTGAATTATAATGTCGCTGAGATTCTTTTGTACGACTTTCATATCTAAATTCGAAAAGCCAATTATCACACTTCACCGCAAAGTCTATTGCTTGACTCAATGTTTGAGGATCGGGTAAGTTCAATATCAATTTCTTCACTTCATATTGTAATCCGTAGAAAAACTGATTGATGAGTGCAGCATCGTCCCACTTGATATCGATTACTAGTTGTCAAAATTGTGAAGCATATAATGTCACTGATTGATTGCCTTGTCATAGGATACGAAGCTTGTTGGTTGCAACATGAGTTGCATCATGTTCTCCATACATAGATCAAAATTTTGCTAAGAAAGCTTCTAAATTATCCAATATTGGATCACGTCATTCCAGAAAAGATGAAAATTAAGATAAGGCAGAACCTGAAAGTAGTGTACTAATAAATCTGACTTGTGATCCTGGAGTTGGAAAACTTTGCGATTGCAATTCAATCACCAGTTGGACTTGGTTGATGAATCCTCGAAACTTGGATCTTGTGCCATCAAACTTCTCAGTTAGACCAATTTTTGGTTCTCTGATGCTTGGATAATGTTCCAATGTAGGAGGAATTATATGACTTGGTGTAGATGTTGAAGCAGCTCCAACTATATCTATATCTTCATTATTTGGTAACCATGTTGCTCTTTATGGAGGTACAGTGAGTTGATGCATTGCAAGCATCAATTCCCTCATTTGCTCTTGCATTTGTGCCATTGTACTCTTCATTTCGGCAAGCTCGGCCATGATAACACTTCAAAAAATATATAACACTACCTGAGATAAATAACAGGGAGAACAAAGAAAACACTAGGAATAATATCAATTTAGAAGAGGGTAGTCCGCAACTTCTAAAATATTTGTGTCTTAACAAGAAAAAAGGGGTAATGCACTCTTAAAATCAAGACAAGACAAAGCTATGATATTATAAGTGCACTCTTGTCAATCTGCCAGGGACATGAATTAGAAAAAGATGTATAATCTAATGAAAACTGTGTCAAAGTAAAGTCACAAAATAAGATAAGAAAGTATGTATATTCAAAAGAAAATTGGAATGGCTATTGCCAAAGATTGGAAACATGAAGACTCTTGAAACTAGACTAGGATCAAGAAAAGAGTTGACAAGAGTGAAGAGGGCTTCACTCTTGCCTCTATAAATACTATCTAACTAAGAGTTATGTGGCGGTATTCTATAGGACCTCATATACGTGTCTAATTTACAAGACACGTGTCAAACTTGCACGACAAGTTTCTCACATGTGCGCCACGTACTTGGCTTGTTCTACAAGCTATCAAAATGTGTGACACATGGCTAGCTTGTTCTACAAGCTACCAATATGTGCGCCATGTGGCTACCTTGTTGACCAAGTTTCTAACCTACTAATCACCTATAGACATGTATAAAGGTGATTTTGCATCTATGAAGCTTCTAGGAAGCTTGTCTATCAGATATTATCAAATCAACTTATTTTACCTACTTCTATTGGTCTATTATTACTTAGATAATTTATTGGAGTAAATCTTATGTCCGTGATATTTGGATGACCTTGAAGTTTGGACTCAATGTCTTCACAATTGAATAGAGTTCTTCAAGCAAGCTATATCCATGGCTATAGAAAATTTGATTATTCTACAATATCATGATTCCTTGTGCTATATCCAAATTTATAGTAGTACTTACCAACCTCAAGTACAAAGATTTTTCAAAAGAAATTATATTTACTTACAACGTTGTCATGGTAGAGAAAATTTGCCTCAAGAAAGCATTAAGCTTTTGGCTACTACTAATCACTCAACCAAGATCCAAAATAATAAAATTCCCAAATTTATATAAAAGTCTTCTTAATACGACTATTATATCCAATATATAAGTCTTACTTTCACAAAACACTCAAAACATATCAAAATATTTTAAAACCCTCATTCATCCATATGAATGGAATTTTTTTTAAACTTCAATAATCTATAACTTTTAATCTAGCTATCCAAATCTACTTAAAATTTATATAAAGTATTGATGTACTCTTAATTACTACTACAACAAATTCCAATTGTTGATTTATTATCAATCTTTAGATATTACTAAAACCCTTATTTATAAATACTTACATATTAAATTCTTTATATCTCATAAATTAAAAGTCTAAATGCTATGAAACTTTGATGTATAGCTTTTTAATATAATAATTCATCTTTTTAAAAATTTTCAGATAAAAATTTGTTTAGAAGCTCAAGATATGATAGAAACCATTATTATTAATAAAATAATCTATTTATTACCTTGGAATTCAATCTGCTATATTTGACTCCTAATATCTCTTTATTTAAAACTTCAAATATATAAATTCTTCTATATTAAATATAGATCTTAAAATTATCTCTCTAGCCGCACCTCTTGATCTCCAAAAGCCCTCATATAATTTTTTGTATTATCAAAAGAGTGATAATAGATATAATTTGTATACCTTAATTTCAAGCACCTACTTCTTCTTCATAAAAATTTCAAATCTCTTGATTTTTATACCAAAATTATAATGCAAAAAACAAGCTTTCTAATCCTAGTCTTTGATTTTCAAATGCTTTCTTTGAAGTTGCCAAAACCCTTGTTCTTATCATAGACAATCTCCTCAAAGCCTATTGGATATGACTATTGACCATATAAAAATAAAAGCTTCATCTTTTACTTTTATTCATCTATATTTTATCTTCATCTTTTATTTTTATTCATCTATATTTTGTCTTCATCTTTTCAAATAAGCATCTTAGTAGTTTAATTCTTTATCTTTGTGTGAGCTAAAATTCCTCCCTTGATTCACTTTAAGAAGAAAAATAACTACACAACAAGTTTGAAAGGTAGTAGAGACTAACTATGTGATTACTTTAATGGTTGATTAATTAATCAAGTGATTGTAGTTTCAACTCTTTAGATAATGCCTTCCAAGCAATGGTTACCATTTAATTTATCTTAGAAAAAGTAATAAAAAAAATAAAAATAAAAAAGAAAGAATTAGATAGAAATATGATCTAAAAAGGCTATAGCCACCAGTTTTGAAGAATTTTGTAATAGAGCCATAAATTTGTTTCACTTGCTAAAATACTCCACCATTATTAATATGTATTTAGTTCTACGTGAAATAATCAAAATTAGTCCAATAAAGTCTAAAGACTAATAATGGCCCAAATCTATAATAGACAAAGGCCACAATTGATGTAATAAGGTATTAAAGCTTAATCTAATTTGGTCATACATCTCATATCAAGAAAAATAGGTGGCAATATATTGATATATATCAATCTATCAATATTGATTATATAATATAAAATATATTATATGCACTTCAAAATATCCAAGCTCCTTATACATGTTATATACATACTATTTAAATAGAATAAGACTCTAAAAGTTCAAAAAACTAAAACGAAAGGAATTCACTTTATATCATAAGCAAAGAGCTATAACAATGCACAAGAATAAGATTAGAAGGTTGAAGTTGAGCCACAAGGATTGCATTATTAAAATTAAGGATTCTCTCAACTTTAATTTCTATATACGTACTAGATGCAAGGAAGCTCTTTGAAAAGTTTCTTTGATGCTTGGAGGTGAAGCAAACCTAAGATCCTTCTATGACCATCTAAGATTCTCTAAAATCTTGTAGGACCTTCTAAAATCTTCTTGGAGCCTACTAGGATCTACTAGGATTTTTTTAGATTCATCATAAATCTTCTAGAATCTTTTAAAAGTAAATAAAATCTTTTAAAATCTTTTAAAATCTTCTTCTATTATATGTCTATGATAGTAGATTTGCCACATCAGAGAAGTTGTTTGATTTTAGCTTTGAAAGTATATGCTTAATTTTATTTAATTATACATGAAATAATAAATTATTCATTTAATAGAATCTTCTTACTTGGTGACATATCCTATCTGGCTCTACAACAGAGATAGTTGAAAAAAAAACAATTATTGAAATTTATACAAGATTATAAGGTCTTCTTATATATTACTAATAACTAAAAATTTGTCAAGTTTTTCATCTTGGTCTTTAATAGGAACTTTAGAAATAGATCTTGATATTAATGTGAAATAAGCAACTATATTCCAATTTAGAATTGCTTCTCTATTATAATCCTTATGCCACTTAGCTTTAATTAAATCCTCATTTAAAGGACTTAGATTACAAGAAAGTCCATTTGCATCTAAGTTGGTGATATCAATTCAATATACAATCTTAAAGTCATATTCCTAGAATAATAAACGCCACCTAATAAGCTCACTAGTTGTTAGGAATATACACTTTGAAAGTTCATAAAACTTTTTAGAATATTTTAGAGATTTTCTAGTTAGTGAAAGTCACTTGAAAAGCTTCTTAGTTGGTAGAAGTAGCTTGAAAAGCTTTGTCATTAGTAGAAGGAATTGAAGAAGCTTCCAAGTTGGTTGAAGTTACTGAAGAAGCTTCTTAATTTGATAAAAGTCATTTAAAAAACTTCCTAGACAGGGATATATATTGAAGTCAAGGTTGAAAAATTCTTCGATTTTAACAATGTATCTTTTAGAAATCTAGCTCATCTTTCTTTGTATTATTTGTGTATTCATTTAAATAATTCAAGTCCTTGTTAGTTTCTTCTTGAAATCTTTTTTTAATTCAAATCTTTTATTCTATATTCTTCTATTTTTGATAGTTTGTTTAAACTAACCTCATTTTAAATATCAGCATTGAATCCTTCTTGTTAGAAAGAAGATTATTCCTCTTTTTGAAGGTATATTAGTACTTTAGAGGTTGCAGATTTTTCTCTTTTAAATTGATATTTTTTGCATCACAATATTAGAGCTTTAGTCCTCTTATAAGAGAGTGAATCACCTATCTCTTTGAAGGTTTTAATACATTTTAGATGTTGTGAATTACCCTCCTCTAAATTGATATTGTCTTCTTATATATTCATTTTTTTTTCTTAAAATGGTTGATAGTTAAGACATTAATATGATCAAATCTTCTGAGTCTAAATTAGATGCCATTGTAAATGCTCTTACTATCTTATCTGCTAGGATTGTAAAAACTAAAGGAGTTGTTATAAAACTTTATAACAATATAACATTTGGAATACCACAACCTAGATTGCATCCACCTCTAACTTTTGCACTTGAAGTTGCACTACTATCTATGTTATACTAAGAAAATCCACCTATTTAGCAATGTAAGGAGCCTTGAGTTAGTCTTCTAGAGAAATATGATAGTACATATTTTAAATTTTGAGGGTTTGTCAATCAAATTTAATTAATAACGGTTCTACAACCTGATACTTATTTAATAGAAGAATTAAAAATTAAATTGATTGGCACCTTAATTATGAAGCAAGTATTATTATAATTTATTTGCTTGTTTGAAAAGAGATCACTAATTTTAAGAAACTTTGAAGCTTTTATGGAAGCATTTGTAAAAGCATTTGGACAATATGACAAGGTTTATTCGAGAATAGCCATGATTCGAGTATTTTGACAAGAGATGCACTTTGTATCAATCTATGTATATAATTTTAGATAATTAGTGTACAATATCTATTGGGATGAAGAAGCCTTGATAAATCAATTCTATTGGAGATTAAGAGGTGATGTGAAGAATTTATTATTATTACTTTTGGATCCACAATTGTTCAATAAAGCCATCAGCCAAGCCATAAAATGTGATGATCAATTATTTTAATATTATTAAAATCAACGTTTATAGGCTTCAATAAGACAACATGTAATCTAACACACTCCTTCTACATTGATAAATAATTTAAATTCATATTTAGAAGTAAAAGATATGTAACTTGATGTGATATATTTTAAAACTCTTAGTCCACAAGAAAAGAAATATTGCATAGAAGAAGATATATGTTTGTATTATGGCAAGAAAGGCTAATTGTTCAAAGAAACAAAACCAATTGTCCAAAGAAACAAAATCAAAACATCACTAAAATCAAGAGTACAATCATTTAGGAAAACAATAATGTTTAGGTATAGTAGGGACCATGCAGCTAGATAATTCAACATTGCAAAACTATTCAAGTTCTTTTCTTTTTGCTCAGTCTACTTATTGTTTTATAATTTTTTTGTATTTTGGCCCTCAGAAGCTTTAGACAATCACATTATTAGATTCATAAGCATCTGCTTATTTTTTAGATGAGGCATTTACTAAGCTTTATAAAATTCTTTTAGTATAGAAATCCAAACATGTTCATTTAGAAATAATAGATAAACAATCATTATCTTCTAGTAGTATCATTTATGAAACAATGCCTATAAAAGTGACATTTGAAGACCATTACAATCAAATTGTGTTCAATATTATTAGGACTTCTTCAAATCCTATTATTCTTAGATTTTTTTGGTTGAAAAAGCATAATCCATCTATAGATTGAAATTTACAAAGAATAACATTTCTAATAGAAATCCCTATAAGAAAACTTTAAAAAAAGTCACCAGTTAATAAGCCTTTATTTCTTGGAGCAACGGCCTTTATAAGATCAATCAAAAAATATACACAATTTTTTATTTATGTGACCCCAATTAAAAAAGATATGACTTCATTATTAATTATTTTAGAATAATATAGTAAATTTTAAGATATTTTTCAAAAGAAGAATGCTAATATATTATCAAAGCACCAACCATATAATTATGCCATAGATCTTCAAGAAAGAATGCAACCACCTTTTGGCTTAATTTATATTTTTTTTTAAAATAAGCTTTTGGCATTAAAAGATGATATTAATAAAAACCTTGCAAAGAACTTCATCAGGCATTCAAAGTTTCCACCAAATACATCTATATTCTTTGTGAAGAAAAAGATGGTTCTTTACATATATATATATTGACTATTAAAGATTGAATAAGATAAATATGAATAGTTGTTATCCACTATTGTTAATCTCAAGATTTTTGGAATAACTCAACAAAGCTAAGATCTATATTAAAATAGATCTTTATAGAGTATACAACTTAATACAAATCAAGGAGGTAGACAAATAGAAGATTGTATTTTAGACAAGATATGGATATTTTGAATATAGTATCATGTCCTTTGGATTAACAAATGTATCTACTATCTTTTAATAATTAATAAATGACATCTTTTCAAAGCATCTAAATAAATATGTAATGATCTATGTTGATGATATCTTTATCTATTCAAAAAATTTGGAAGAATATGAGCAGCATATAAAGTTGATATTACAAAAGCTACGAGATACAAGTCTATATGCTAAGCTAGAAAAATACATATTTCATCAACTAAAGATGGAATTTTTAAGATATATTGTATCTACTGAGGATTTGATGATAGATTCCAAGAAAGTGGAGGTGCTTATGTAGTGGAATATTCCAAAGACTATAAAAGATATATAATATTTTCTTGAATTTTCCAACTTCTATTGGATCTTTATCAGAATTTATTCTTAAGTTGTTGCCTCTCTTATTCAACTAACATGCAAAGACAAGTTAAAATAGAAGCCTCAAGCAGAGAAGGTATTCTAAGATTTCAAGATAGCGTTCACCACAATTCTAATCTTGGTGCATCCAAATCTTACAAAGGCTTTCTGTATAGAAATTGATGCTTTGGATTTTGCACTAAAGGCCATATTTTTATAAATGGATATAGACAATAAACTCCATCTTGTTATATTTTATTCTTGAAAGTTTTTTGTTGCTAAAATAAATTATAAAATCCATAATAAGGAGCTTTTGCTATTATAGATTCTTTTTAAGAATAGCATCATTTTTGCAAAAGAGCAATGTATTTTGTAATTTTACATATAGATTATAAGAACTTGGAATATTTTATATCAATTTGCATTCTTTATTGCAATAAAATTCAATGGAATATGACATTATCTTGATTTAACTTTGTTATCACTTATTAACCTAGGAAGTAACAAGGATTGTCTAATGCTTTATTAAAGATATCATATCTTGCATCAACGATAGGAGATGTAGCATTTGATTAATAATATGCAATTTTGTTGACGTCAAAGTAATTTTGTCTTTATGCCACTATTACATCGGCACTTATTGATTCTAATTTCCTCAACAAGATGCGTTGTCATATTATAACATGTTGTCATGTTGTGACACAATTATATGATAAAACTATGACTAAAAATGATTTTTCAATTAATATTCTATTATCTTAATTCAACAAGAATTCAACATATTTTAACAAGATTTTTATGAAAGCCTCTTAGTTTATTTTCTTCACTTAATAGATAGTAGATAAGAATTAGTTAGTAATTTTATCTTCTAGGCTGTAGTAATTCTTTTATTATCTTAGAAAGGCCATAAAATAATAAAAATATGATAAAAAGAATAAATTACTAGCATGATTGATACTAAGATTAAGTTGAGGATAGGGTCAGGCTATAAAATCCCTAGGATAGGTTAGATTGATATCCGGAGGTTGCCATTTGTAGGACAGGGTTGAAATCAAATCTTTGACCACTAAAATGGCCGCCTAGGGCAAAGTACATGGGATTTTGTAGATTGGGTCTTTGGATTAGATAGCTAGCTTAAAGCTTATTCCAAGGACATTAAGTTTGTTGCCATAGATTTTGGATGACTTTGCAATCATTGTTCAAAGTCAATGTTTATATTGGTGTTTTGGATTTTATATAAGACAATGATGGCTTGCATTCTTGACTAATTTGTACAATTTGTATAGCGTCCACAGTTCAAAATTTGATATTATTTGGATTATTAAGTAAGCTAAGTGTGCACAAAATGTTGTGTTAATCTAACAGTACAAGCAGGAGATATTTGGGCTTTGATACAAAGGGTTGTCGAAAGTTGGCAGTTTAGGGTTGAATAGGATTTCTGTGATAACTAAAGATCTACTAATTAGATCAATGTAAATTTTGGCATGGTGATAAAATACTTAGAGATCAAGCTAAAAACCAAGTTTGAGATGAAGTTAATGATTGAAGGAGGAGAAATCACTACTAGAATTTTTGTATCAATTTTCAAGTTGGCGGCCGAGTGTTATTAGTGTGGTTTTTGGGCATTTTCTTGCAATTTGTTAGTTGGGTTGGGTTGAATTTTTCTAAGCATGTAGAAGGTTTATATCAAAATTTGTGTGCAAAATTTCACACTAAGTAGATAGTTGGATTAAAAGTTATAGCTTGTCAAAGCTTATTGATTAGGATTAGGGCTTGCAAAGAAAAATAAAAATTACTTAATTATAAAAGAAACGAGGCAATTGGGATATATGTATGGTTGATGTTACTAAGAGGAGTATATTTAAACACATTTGAATTGAAATTTGAATTATATTCTTCATATATGGGAGAAATCTATTAAGATTTCTTGATTAGTTGCAAACACAACTTTACCTTCCACAGCGAAGTGCCTAGTGCATTTCCAAACAAGACAACACGTAATACGACAATGTTTTTGTAGTGAAATTATAAACAAGAATAATTTTTTAATATTCAATTATCTTGGTTCAATATAAACTCAAGATATATAAGAAAGATTTTATAAAAGCCTCTTAGATTATTTTTTTATTTTAATAGCTAGTAGATAAGAATTAGTTATTAATTTTTCCTTCAAGATTATAGAAACTCTTTTATTATCTTAAAAAAGCCATAAATTAATAAAAATAAAATAAAAAATAAATAATTAATATAATTGATACTATGATTAAATTAAAGATAGATTTGGACTTAAAAATTCCTAAAATAAATTGGACTAATACTTGGAAGTCGACTATTTACAGAAGTGGATCAAAATCAAATCTATAACAACTATCAAGGATAAAATATAGAGTCATTTAAAGATCGGCAACTAGGATTTGAAAGCTAGTTTTAAACTTGTTTCAGAGGCATAAGATTTATTTTCATAGATTTTGGAATGACTTTGCAATTATTGTTCAAAATTAGGATTTGTATTAATAATTTAGATTTTATGCAATAAAATTAGAGCTAGCACTCTTAGCTAGTTTGTGCAGTTGGTGTAATATCTAGTTAAAAAATTTATAATTTATAGTTGATTGGATATGATATAAATGTGTAAACTTTTGTAATAATCTAATAGTGCAATTGGAAGATATTTGATCATTAGTGCAAGGAGATACTAGAAATTGACAATTTGAGGTTGTTTAGGATTTTTGTGATATCTAAAGATCTATTAATCAAAAAAATATGAAATTTGGCATAATGTTAGAAAACTTAGAAATCAAATTATATGCTAATTTTAAACTAAATTAATAATTGGAGAAGGAAGAATCACTACTTGAACATCTACATCAACTTTCAAATTGATAGGTGAGTGATATTAGTACAAGTTTTAGATGTTTTTTTACAATTTATAAGTTGGATTGGAGTCAAAAAGTTTTGAGCATATAGAAGATTTATAGTGGCATTTATATACAAAATTTTATATTAAGTAGATAGTCAAATTAAGAGTTTTAACTTATTGAAGCTTATTCATTAAGATTAGGATTTACAAAGAAAAATCAAAGTTGTTTAATTATGAAAGTAATAAGGCAATTGGAGTTTGCGTATAATTGAGGTTATGAAGAAAAGTATTTTTGAGTACTTTATATTGGCTTTAAGTACTTTTGAATTAAAATTAAAATTATATTCTTTTTATATGGGTGAAACCTATCAGGATTTCTTACATGTTTATAAACCACAACTTCACCTTCTATAGTCAGGTGCCCGGTACATTTTTAAATAAGACAATATATAATACAACAACAATTGAATTATAATACAACAACAATTGGATTATAAATATCAAAGGTGTGTGAAGAAAAATAAAAATAAAAACTATAAAAAATGGATTTGATTTTAAGTGATGAATTTATTTTTGGAATAATTGATAAAGAGGGTTTAAAAAAAGATTTGAATAATATTCTAAAGAACTTAAAAGGCTTGATGTCTAGAGGAAGTTTAAATAAATATGAAGGAATAATAATGGATTTATATTTAAAAAAGCTATATGGATAATTAGGAAATTTTTTTCTAAGCTGAAGATAATTAAAGATTGTGAAATTGAATAAGAATCAAGGATTAATATCAAGTATAAGATTATGGCTGAGAAGATAAAACCAATTGCTACTTAATTGCCTCTTGATACTTTAAAATATATTAAGAAAGCAACAAAAGAATCAAGTCTTAGAGAATCAAGGAAGATTGGTCATAAGTTTATTTGAAAATTATTAGGTGAGTTGAAGATTAGAAGACGTGAATTTTTTATTAAAAAAGAGAGGATAAAGTTTTTGGAGATGATATCTAGACATGGTAAGGCTTTTGCCTTTATATCAGAAGAAATTAGTTGTGTTGATCTAAGTATAGTTGTACCTATGATTTTTTTTATGGTGCTTCATGTATTATGGGATTTGAAGCCAATCTTTGTGCCAAGAGCTTATTTCTAAAATTGATAGATTTATTAAAAGAAAGGATAAAAATGAGAATTTTTGAACCATCTATTGTACCTTATTCCAACCATTGATTTTTTATATTTAAAAAGTTTGGAGCATTAAGATTTATTTAGGATATACAATCAAGTATCAAAGCTATTATTAAGAATATAGATACTAGGCTAGTTATAGATGAGGTAGCTGAAACATTTGTTGGCCATTCTATGTATTCTATTGAAGATTTGTATTCAAAGTATGACCAATTTCAACTAGCTAAAGAAAATAAGGATATTACAATAATAAAAATTCTATTAAAATTGGTGTGTTTATTTACTTTATTACAAGATGCTACTAACTATATAACATATATACAAAATGCTATGAATCAGATTTTAAGGGACTATATTTTAAATAAGACCATTCTTTTTTTGAATAATATTTCAATTAAAAATTTCAAGATTGAAAATATAGATACAAAGTTAAATGAAGACACATGTAAGATATTTGTGAAGAAACACATTAATGATGTTGGCCATATATTGACCAAACTTGAAGAAGTAAACCTAATTCTATCTTTTAAAATATCAAGTTTTAGAATTAATGAGATAATTGTGATTGGACATTTGTGTGGTTCTTATGGGAGAAAATCTAATTCAAAGAAGATTGATATAATTTTAAGTATGAAGCCATACAAGAATACAATTGAGATAAGAAGATTTTTAAGAGCTTGTGGTTTTTATTATATTTAAATCCTTCAATTTGGACACATAGCAAAATCTTTATATAAGTTATTGAAAAAAGATAAAAGATTTTTTTGAGAGCAAGAGCAAGATAAATCCATGGAAGAATTGAAGGTGGTTTTGAAATTACCACCAATATTGATACAAGTAGATTATCAATGTAGAAGACTAGTAATTGTGAGTGTAGATATAAGTCCAATAGCCATTGGATGGATTATTAGATAAGATGACAATAAGGGTAGTAGATTTGCTATTAGATTTAGAACCAAAGTTCTTATCAAGAAATAAAGATCTTATCCTCAAGTTAAAAGAGAACTTTAGGATGCTTTAACTATCCTAAAGACAAAAAGGAATTATTTGATTAAGGCAAATATAATTCTAGAGACAAATTATTTATCTTTACTAGGTATGATTTCAAATTATTCAACTCTTGATATTTCTATATTGAAATAAATATTATATATCAAATTTATGAATCTTATTTTAGTACATATTTTTAGAAAAAAAAACTATATTATAGATATGTTGTCTAAAGCAAGATATTTAAATAAAAAGAAAATACTTGCTTATAATAAGGATAAAAAGGTTATAATAGATTATACATGTATAATAGAAATATAAGATCTTATTGATGAAATCTTATCTTTCAATATGGATTTATATAAGGACAAATTAATGAACATTGGTTTATATTTAAATACTTTAAAAAAGAGAGAAGGTTGAATTAAAAAATATTTCAAAGATATTAGACATCAAGTTTATAAGTATATTTTAAAAAAAAGATTCTTGTAGAAGAGGCCTAAATGAATAGATAGAATTTCTTTGAGGATTATTAATGATGCTAGGACCAAGCATTAAGTTTTAAGAAAATTTCATGATATATTATAAGCTGGACATAAGAGAATATGGACTACCTTTACCAAGATTAAAGAAAGATATTGGTAGAAAGATATATACAAAGATGTAGAAGGATTTATAAATTCTTGTTTAGAATGTCAATTATAATCAAAGATTAAATACAAAGATGATTTGTGCCCTACTTATTCATCTAATATACACTTTTAATGGATATTAGACTTGGTTGTTATACCAAGTGGAATATGAAATATGAAGTATTTGATTTTAGTACGTAAAGAGTTACAAAATTACATAAAAGGAAGGGCTTTAAAAAATAAGTCAAAAAATTTAGTCTATAAATTTATTCTAGAAGATATATTATGTCATTATAGAAACATTAGAAGAATGAAGGCAGATAAGGGTGAGCCAGATGTAATAAGAGCTTATGAATTTTTTAAAAGATATAAAATTCAATTAAAATTTATTATAGGCTATAATCGAGAAGCTTATAGAAAGATTAAAAAAAGACATCTTGTAATTATTTAGGCTTTGGTCAAAATATACAAAAATAAAACTAAATTTTGGCATAAATTGCTACCATTTGTCTTATGAATAGACAAAACCAGTTATAATTTTTTCATAAGTTATATGCCAATAGAATTGATGATGGGACAAAAACCTATAATATCAATTGAGGAGAATGTGCCTAATTGGATGTTCTTAGCTTGGAAGGATAACATTGACAAAAAAAGATTATTAAAGCTTTGAATTAGACAATTGCAGAGATTATCTAAGGATCACCAAAAGGCTATTAAGAAAATAAGGGATGTAAGGTTGTAGAATAAGAACATGTTTAATAAAACACATAGATTAAGACCAAATCCTATTCAGATTGGTGATTGATTATTTGTGTTTGATAATACATTAGATTATCAATATAGTGCCTTAAGAAAGTTTTTTAAAAGATGGTTTGAATCATATGTGGTGACTGAGATATTTGATAATGCAACCTATTCTTTAAAAGAACTAGATGGAATGCCATTGAGATCTAAAATAACTGATAAATTGATTAAGTTATTTAAGAAAAAAAATAAACAAATCTATATTAAAGATATCTAAGGCTTAAAAACTCAAAAATTAGATCAGGAGCCATTGACAAAAGAGGATTTGGAAGAAGAAAAATCAAAAGCAAGTAAAGATGAAGATGATTAGGATGGCACATATTGGAAGATGCGTAGGTTTAGAAAGGGTGGATGTTGTGATGCATTTGTGGCAAGTGCATCAAAATTGAATAGATCTTAAAGAAATAAAAAAATAGAACAAGTTCCAAAATTATAATATAAAAATGATTAATATAGAGCTAATTTCAAAATTACAATATAAAAAGGATTATTATAGAGCTAATTCCAAAACTATAGTATGAATAAGAATAAAATGGGATAGGATCAAACTATAGAATATTCTAAAAAATCTTAAGAGAATCTTTAAGATACTAAGATATCAACTAAAGAATCTTTTAGATATTTTAAGATATCAATAAAAAAATCTTTAAAAAATACTATATTCATTAAATTAAGTCAATTTAAATAATTTAAAGTCTCATTTTAATCATCATTTTAAATATAGAAAATTTGAATATTCATTATATTATAATTATTTATTAAATTAAAACTAAAATATATAATAGTAATATTAAATTTTAAAAATTTACTATTTACAAAAAGTTCAATAAAGAGAAACTATCCTATTTTGTTTATGAAATATACTTCATGTCTTAGATTGTTAATTGGCTCTATTGATTGAAACAACTCATTTTTTTTGATTTTAGATTGCTCATCAACAATACCAAGCCACTACATCTATCGACATTACTCATATGAATCCAATAGGATTCAATACCAAACCATCTATGATAATATATATGCTTTCAACCAATTGAAAGTAGATTTAATGGCATAGACCATCCATTATAAATCTTTTATAAATTAAATTTTAAAAATTATAATCAATAAAAAATTCATATATATAGCTATTGCATATAATTGCAAAAGGAACTAGGAAAATATAACATGTTTATTTAATGAATTTACAAGATTAAGTAAAATTTCATGTAACATATGTATAAAATAAAACACATCTCAAATATTCTACATTTATAAAAAATCCAAATAACATCAATTAATATATTAATACAAAGGTTAGATGTTCATACAAAATATCAACTATTAAATAAACAAGAACAAGTTCCAATCATGAATTGGAAAGCATATGTACTCTTCTTAGTACTATAAGGAAAAAAGAATATCTAAAACATCATCCATTGAATTAAAAATAAATCTCTACAACAATATCGTGCATTTTGAATTTAGGATTCTATCCTCATATCAAAGATAAATATTTGTAACTAAAATAAACTACTGAAATGATTGTTCTCCATTGAGAAAAATTATATCTATCATATAATAGCAAATAATACTCCTAGAAGAGGAAAATGGTTAAAAAAACATGTCTTAACTTGACAAAAAAAATATGGCTTATTTTGATAAAGTACAAAATTGCGTAGAAATAACCACATACAATTCAATATCCATAGAACAACAATAATAGAATGGACATTAATCCCAAGGGGCCATGAAAAAAAATCATATTAATTTCACCTCGAAGATTAATCATTGCCTCATTTAAACATAAAGGCTTCTATCAATGCTTTAATAATGCTAATTTGCGCTTTAAGAATCATAATTTTTGAATTTAAGGTCTTTGATAAAATACGTGGCTTCCATATAGTGATGATACAATCTGTATTGGGCCAATTCGGTTGATAAGCTATATTCTCATACCAAAGATTATCTTCTTTTGTATTCTAGCCAATATAAGTTTTTATGTCAATATGCACTCTCGATGCACGTGTCCAATATTGTAGTTGAATAAAATTAGCATGGATTAGATCCATGTTTGGATTGATAAGTATTCTAATAAGTCAAAATGGCCATTGGTCATTTGTAGGACACACTACTACAAAGTAACCAACGTATACATCACGACCAACATAGAATGAAGGTGGAAGTCAATCTTTTCTTTGCCGAATAAATGGTATATCCTATGCATACTCTTCATATAATGTACTATCGTCCATGAATTGGTCTTCTAAGTCTTGAGCAAAGACTAAAGATGGCAAAAATTCCTTCTTCAAAGTCTCTCGTTGGAGAAGGGGAGTAGACAAAGCATCTTTCACATCCCTTCAGTAGTAAATTAATGGCTCATTCCTCCTAATCTCTCCACATATATCCTCATTGGCCATGGTGCTCTATAAATTTATAAATCCATCAATTTCTTTACATACCTTGTCAAAATGTCGCATTTGTTGAGCTGCCAAAGAAAGAAGATCACCACTTAGCATCTTTGATCTTCCATCTATAGTCTCCTTCCATAATCAAATTCTTCCATCTTCTTTTGGCAACCACTCGCTATCAATGCAAAGAAGTTTGTATTGCATCAAAGGCTAGCCATTCGAATGCTTGTAAAACTTGAATTACTAAGCATTTATATGACTTACAAGCGTATCACCTCCCATGTACAAATATCCTTCCACAAAGCCTTTAAAGTCAAGCATTTCTTCAACAAAATGAGGAATGATGATTTGAGATTTAGAATCCATAAAAGAATTCATTAGAAGCAGGAGTGTCAAATAGTCATTGGTCTTCAATTTCTAGCTCTATTGGCCAAAAAGCGCATTGATGTCTTTGTGAGTATGTCCAACAAAGAGAAAGTTAATATATATCTCATAGAAAACACGTTTGGAAATAAAAAGAGAATAGAAGGCAAACACGTATTGATTTTTATTGTTCCCACTACAATTATCTAATTAGAGATTCAAAATTAGAGAAAGCTATTTAGTTGGAACCACCTCATGTGGAGGAGGAGGAAGGGAAGACTTGCACATGCTCAAATAGTCAAACAATGCTTCAAACAAAGAAGCGGATTTGCCACCGACAAACAATTCACGAGATGAATATTTTGGAGTGGACTCGAGGTCTCATAACAACTTTACAAAAGAATCTACAGTGTGGTTTGAGTCAATAGAAAATATGTCCAAACTATAATGTACATACCAGATGTTCCCATGGCCATGGGCTATCATGTTTGTGACAGCAATAGATAACTTCATAAAAAAATCTACTACCTTGTTCTTGTATAAAAAATGTGAAGAAGCAATCTTTGAATGATCCATCTTATCATAGATAATACAGATTGACTTGTTAGGGAACTTCTTAGAAGAGACTTGGTTTGCATAGTATAGTTTTCTATGTGATTTTTGCGTAGAGGTGTGGCTTCTTCAACCCTAGGTTACTATGTTAGTCAGTATGCATATCTGATTTTGCATAATTCTTTGTATTGATAATATGTCGCTTTATTCATACCCATGATGGTGTACCAAGTAAAAGAACACACTTCAATTCCTTCCAAGGTAATCATCTCACAATTATTTGTATTGTAGTGAATTTATCTGTGTACATCTAACAGATGATGTTTGCAAAAATATACATCACCTTCTAAATACATTTGAGACTGCAAAGCATGAATCTTTGCTTTAAGAAATGGCTGTAGGCAATTCTTTTTACAAGAAACTTTGCTGGCTACTCTGTTAATAGCTTCTATGGAGAGGAGATGGTCCTTCTTGGAGGGTTGCTTTAACTCTTTCCTTTGCCTAGTGCTCTCATATAGACACTTTCCAGATTGCCCTCGCCTTTGAGAAGAAATGACAAGCAAATTGTGGATATTCCTCTGCTCATGGTCAAACAAGCTAGTTCCATTGAAATACACATGGGACATATGCTAAAAACATAATGAGAACATCTATTCTAATGAGACTTCCTCCTTGGAAAGTGATTCTGTAATTTGAATTGCGACATGGTTATTGCGAAGAGGCCTTCTATCACTGTCAACTACCAAATCCGCATCCACATTATGACAAATTTCTTTTGCCACGTCTTCATCTACTCATTTGTAAGGGTTATGTACTTTGTTATTTAAGATTTTTGTGGCAAACCTTTACAGGCTACAACTCCTACAAATAAGGATGTCATACCAAATCCATATTCATTCCTTTCATAATTTGCCATTCTAAAGTATAACATATTGAAGTAAGCATCAAAATGCAGAGAACTTGGATTTCAGTTGTAATAAGAAGCAAGCAGATTACCAAACAAATTTCATGATTCTCTTAATTCTAAAATCTTTATCATAAAAAAAGAAATATTAGGAAAGTTGATTGATCTTATACAACTTGAGAAAATAAGTGCATTGTCAATTCAATAATAGCTTGCTCCAAAGGTGGATGCTATTAAAGAATAAATAATTTAGCTTCCAATTATAGAATAGACTTTATATTTTTATAGTACAGTGGCAAACATTTATAATTTGGTGACCATATGTTGACCATTTGCTTCAAGAAAGTACTAGGCTTCTGGCTGCCACTAATTACTCAACCAAGATCCAAATATAATAAAACTCCCAATTTTATATAAAAGACTTCTTCATAGGGCTATTACATCTAATACATAAGTCTTATTTCACAAAACACTCAAAGTATAACAAAATATTCTAAAACCCTCATTCACTTGTAAAGAGGGAATTTTTTTCAAACTTTAATAATCTATAATTTTTAATCCAACCATCTAAATCCACTCAAAATTTACATGAAGTACTAATGTATTCTTTTCAATTACTACTACAAATTTCAACTATTGATTCTTTACTAGTCTTTAGATATTGCCAAAACTCTAGCAGTAGCTTCAAACCCTTGCTTATAAATACCTGTGTACTAAATTCGTCATATTTCACAGTCTAAAAGTCTAAATACTATGAAACTTTGTTGTATAGCTTTTTAACATAATAATATACTTTTTTATAAAGTTTTAGATAAAAATTCATCCAAAAACTTAAAATATGATAAAATCCATCATTATCAACAAAATGGCCTACTTATTGCCTTGGAATTTGATCTGCTGTCTTTGACTCCCAATATCTCCTTCTTTAAAATTCCAAATATAGTAAATCTTCTATATCAGGTATAGAGCTTAAAATCGCCTTTCTAGCTGCACCTTCCAATCTCCAGAAGCTTCCATACAACTCCTCAATTCTCAAAAAAGTGACAATAGGTACTATTTGTACATCTTAACTTCAAGCACCTACTCTTCCTTCATAAAAACTCCAAATCCCTTGATTCTTATACCAAAATTATAGTAAAAAAAACAAGCTTTTTAATTCTAGTCTTTGATTTTTGAATAGCCTCCTTGAAGTTGCCAAAACCCTTGTTCTTGTTGTGGGCAGCCTCTTCAAAGCCTATTGGATATGACCATTGATCAATAGGAATGAAGAACTTTACCCCTTATCTTCATTCATCCTCACTTTGTCTTCATCCTTCCAAATAGGCCTCTAAGTAGTTTAATTCTTTTTCTTTGGACTCCAATTGCTTTTCAAGGTTTTATACTAAATATTTAGGTTCTATATAATTTAAAAGTCATAATCAAACTAAGTAAAAATCTAAAATAAATTTTCTTATACCAACTCCCTTTAATTTACTATACTAACCATTCTAATACATATCTAAACATATTATGCATTTTAAGTGGATTTTACATACTCTAAGCAATTATAATACAACATCGGATGGATTCATGATATTAAAGGTAGAATTGGATATCATCAAATGAACATCCTCAACTCAAGGTTTCAATCCATACTTGATATAATATTCACGTACAAAGCAAAAAACTTCCTCTTATGTAGGATTTATTTAAATTTAATCTTTTTGTGGACAAATATCTTTGATTTGAAGAAAATGATATGAGTTGAATTTATTAACCATAGAGGAATGAATTCAATACTAATCAAGAAGGTTAATAGTAATATTGGCATCTTAGGATATTGAATGTCATTAATAATTATCTTTGACCCAAGGATAATATCAGTATCCTCTACAACAATGAATGACTATGCAAGAATATCTTACAATCAAGTACATATTTGATATTTCAATAGGCAGTGACTATTATTCTTAACATGAAGATTATGCTTAAAGTTTAGCTCATCAACAACCAACTATTGAATATTTTCTTACTGAGATGTTTCTTAACATTGAACAAGAAGTTTTATCTTTCAATCAAAGTTATTATATTACGTCTGCTAATTACAACCATTAATAAATTTATCCTTGGCATAAGAATAATCAATCGCATTTCACGGAATCATATTCCGTAATTTTTGGAGTTCCTCTGAAGAGCAACATCTTCCACATATGCATCAAATTTTGACCTTCGAAAGGACTAGAATTGCCAAAACACAAGGAAATCATAGAAATAAATCACAAGTTTTACTATATAGAAGTATGCCCATAATAAAAATGGCAGCAAAAAAGAATGGTTTAGACAGAACAATAAGTAGATACATGAAAATTTTTGGACAGTTTGACAAACCTTACTGTCAATTCCAATCCCGCAATTGAAATTTAACCTCAACAATGACGATAGGAAAACACAAACTCTGCAATTTTAATAAACAATATGCACCTCACGATCCACTTGGGATAAGATTGAGGATGCCAAAGAACATAGAATTGAAGCTAGAAATAATGAAAATAATACATAAAACAATAACAACTCTCCAAGGAGATTTAGATTGTATGGAGCTAGTACTAAGGACGTGTGACAACATGATAGGACCAAAGAAAAAAGACTTTTACATACGAGAAGAAGTTTCTTTGTTTTATTGCTGATAAGAGAGAAGAACAAGAATGCATACTTCTTGAAAGTAGCGGAAAATTTTTAAAACAGCTAGATTTTCTCTACTAAATAAAGACACAACAATTTCAAAGTCAATGAGAATTATAATTCTTTGCAATCACCAATGACATTAAAATCTATAAAAATATCAAAATACCAATGTTGTCAAAAAATTCAATATAGAAATAAAAAAATAAAGATAATAACTTACATAATCAAATAATACTTATTTGAATAATAATAATAAAAAAAAATTATCAAGATACAATAAAATATAATAAATAATTAATAATTAAATTTATATGAATATTCATAATGATTTATTTTTAGAATTAAAAATATTCAAATTTTTTACATCCATATGGAGTTAAGTACAAAGTTCATGACAGTCATACAAATTCATTCAAAGTATAAATATTATGATCACATCTTTGGAATTCAAGAAACAACTCTCTATCATATAACAACTTATATATAAAGGCTCTATATTTGTTTACAAATAGTTTATTTTTAAGATTGGAACAATAAGAGTGTAAATTATAAAATATATAATATTCATATTAAAAAAGTTCAATCTACAATGTTTATATGAAAAGATTTATTTAAACTTATGATTATTAATATAAAATTATTTTTTTGCTGATGGAAAGTATTGTAATATATAGAAATAATTATAAATTTGTTGAAAACATCCCTTATTGTTTCTAAAATTTGTAGATCTTAAGCATCATATAATTGAAAATTACTACATTGGCCTAGTACTATTATATTGAAATTAAGAAAAAATTAAATATTATAATTATATATCCAAATTATTTTATTTGTCTCTTATTAATTCATATCAAGCATCAATCAAATCATCAAATCAAATTTATCTATATACATGTGTATATATTCATATATCTATGTATATATATATATATATATATATATATATATATTTTATGTATAATACATACATGAAAATTGGAATGTATATATGAATATATTTAAATTATATATCAGTGTATTATTGAAAGACACTGCAATGATTTATATACATATAATACTATGGATTCTTTCAATTTTTATACATGTGTAAATATTAGATAATACTAATGATATAGCTACATAAGTATTACAATATCTTCTCAATAATAGATTGATTCTCAATGGTAATATGTATTCATAAATATATTATATTATATATCTATATATTATCATATCTATACATAATATCTATACATAAATATATTATATATTATATATCAGTACATTACATAAAAATATATAAGTATAAATATATTCATACTATACAACATTGAAGTGTCTTTCAAATTCTGTTATTACACAAATATTTAAGATTTAAATACTATATATACAATCAATGTGTAACTTTCAATTTCAAATAAATACTTATTGTTTATTTATATATATATATATATATATATATATATATATTGAAATATCTACACAAAACTAGAGAATACATAAAATTAAAAAATTAACTTTTCAATGTTTATCATCTATATAAATATGAATATTTTTTGATATATACTTTGTATATATGTGTGTATGTGTTTGTATATGTGTGTGAATAGAAATAATAAATATCCTTTAATAATAGGTAATTTTAGATTTAATTAAATATAAAAGTAATTGATACTTGTATCTATATTTCTATATGTGTAGACATCCATATATTTGCATATTATTTGTAAATATGTTTAAATATATTTAGTTCTCTTTATAATATATAACATTATTATATCTATAATACATATTGTATAGACATATGTAGATATGTTTATGAATACAATATAAAACTTTATGTTCTTTATATTCAAAGATATTTCAAAGTTATTACAAAATATGTACATATTTAGATAAATTAAAAAAATACACTTTGAATGTATGTGAGTACTTTGTAAACATGATAATAAAAAGGTAGGTTTATATATTGAACCATTGCTATACCTATGATTATTAATTATATTTTAATGCTTAAAATTGATATATATAATATCTACATATATTGGAATTATCACAACTAATAAATAAATACTTCTCTATATATTTTATATATACCTACTTATTTATAAACATGAAATTTTTATATTATAGAATATTGGGATTTATATATATTTGAATGATATATATTTATAGAAATTTAAAAATAATAATATAATTCTATACACACTTTATGAATCCAATACAATATCTTTTAATAAGAGGTTGATGCTTCAGTAAAATATGGAATATCATTGAAATTTGAATTTTCTATTATGCATTAGAAAATTTTAATGTAGTCCAAATCATTTTTAATGCTTATGAACATATATGACTTTATTGAATATAGATGGAAATATGTAAATAAGAGATTTGATATCCTTCAATACTATTAATTTTAATTGATAATATTTGTTGAAATCATAGGATATTATTAAGTATATAGTATCCATACATGTTCTATTCTAAAAACAAATGAATAAATAGATATATTACTTAATTCAAATACAAGAAACAACTTTGAATATTTAAACAATAAACATCTAGTAAGATAATATACACTATATCTATATATAAATATATATATATATATATATAGTATATATATATATAGTATATATTATATATATTATATAATATATTATATCTTATATATTACATATATTATATACTATATATTACATATATTATATAATATATTATATATATATATTACATATATTATATAATATATTATATCTTATATATTATATATATATATAGTATATTATATATTATACGAAATATTCCATATACTATATATTACACATTATATACAATATGCCATATATTACATATAATATATTATATATTAATAATAGTATATAATGTACTGCATATAGTAAACCATCTCGCAATTAGAGCAAGTCTTGGGCCGCTTGTACTATGGCCAATGTAATCTTTTGTCGGCCATTCCTTACAATGAATCGTCTCGTAAGTAAGGCAAGTCTTGGGCTGCTTGTATTCTGGCCAATGCAGTCTTGTGTTGGCCATTTCTTACTTTTTGTCTGTATTACACTCCTTCGCTCTGTCTTCCTTGTTTTGCCTTCTTTGCTTTGCAACTCTCATGCTCCGCCTCTTCCCTCCACTTCTATCATTCCACCATTCTCTTTCGCTTACAAATAATGCTCTTTAGAGCATTGATTGAAGTTCTACTCCTATGTTTTGTTTATTTGAATTTAGCAAGTTGTCTTTGTGGTTTTGAGGTCTGGTGCATAAGAAGTCACCTTCCTTGCTTGCACAGGTCGACCTTGTGAACGTGCAAATAGAGAGCAAGAATTTGTGTTTGCTTCGTCATCCAGCAAGGAATAATAGTATTGTGCACTTTTAAGTTTCAACTGCATCAGACTTTGGTGAAGACATGATCGCAGGGTAGTTCACTACGTGTCACAGACATATACATAGTTACCTATATGATCAGATAGAACTAGATAAAAGAAGGTAAAAGCAGGTTAATTCCATAATATCTTTAGAGAAACTTCCTAGAAACTTCATAGACGCTACTTTGACTTTATAAGTGTCCATAGTAGACTTTTGGATTAGAAACTTGGTCAATAAGTTAGCCACATGTCGTACATGTTGGTAGCTTGAAGACCAAGCTAAATACGTGGCGAACATATAGGAAACTTGCCCTGCAAGTTTGACACGTGTCTTGCAACTTGGACACGTGTCTTGTAAATTGGATACGTGTTGGAGGTCCTATAGAACGTCGCCACTTAGCTCTTAGGTAGATAGTATAAATAGAGACAAGAGTGAAGCCTTCTTCACTCTTGTCAACTCCTTTCTTATTTCTAGTTTGATTTCAAGAGTCTCTAGTGTCTTGTCTTTTGGCAATAGCCATTCCAGTTTCTTTTAATATATACACTACCTTGTTTTTATTTTGTTATATTTCTTTGAGAGTGTTTTTCACTTACTTATTTGCTTCCGTTGAGTTCTTGTCCTTGACAGATTGACAAGAGTACACTTATAATATCAGAGCTTTGTCTTTTCTTGAGTAAGAGTGGATTACCCTTTTCTCTTGACAAGACATAAGCGTGTTAGAAGTTGCGGATTACCCACTTCTAAACTGATATTGTTCTTAGCATTTTCTTTATTATCAAGTCTTTCTTTTTCTTTTGCCTTGAGCAATATCACATAGTTCTTTTCTTCTTAGTGTTATTATGGCAGAGCTTATCGAAATGAAGACTGCAATGGCACAAATGCAAGAACAATTAAGGGAGTTAATGCTTGCAATGCATCAACTCAATCTACCACCACAAGGAAGAACAAGAATAGCAGAAAGTGGAGATGTAGAGATGATTGGAGCTGCTTCAACACCTGCATCAAATCACATTCCTTCTCCAATTGTAGAACACCCTGTAAGCGCCAGAGAACCAAGAATTGCCTTATCCGAGAAATTTGATGGTACGAGATCAAAGTTTCGAGGGTTCATCAATCAAGTACAATTGGCAATCGAACTTCAACCGCAAAGCTATCCAACTCCAGGATCACAAGTCACGTTTATTGGAACTCTACTTTCTGGTTCTGCATTATCATGGTTTTCGTCCTTTCTTGAACAACGAAATCCCATACTAGACAATTTGGAAGCTTTTTTGGTGGAGTTTCGATCTATGTATGGTGAACACGATGCAGCTCGTGTTGCAACAAACAAGATCCAAATTTTACGACAAGGAAATCGCTCTGTAACAGTGTATGCTTCACAATTTCGACAACTTGCAATCGATATCAAGTGGGATGATGCTGCACTCATCAGTCAATTTCTTTATGGATTGCAATATGAAGTAAAGAAATTGATGCTCAATTTACCTGATCCTCAAACATTGAGTCAAGCAATCGATTTTGTTGTAAAGTGTGACAATCGACTTTTTGAGTTTCAATCCGAGAATCGTACAAGGGAAACTCAACGTTATTACTCAATGGCAACATCTTCACCAAATGTACATTCGGAAGTAGAAGACATGCAAATTGACGCAGTACATTTCAAACCTCTTACTGAGCAAGAAAAGATTCGTCGTCGCCAGAGAGGATTATGCTTATATTGTGGAGAACCTAAGCACACTGCTCAACATTGCCCAAAGAAACGACGCAACTATAAAATGAGGGGTACGGCGGTCAAAGGAGACAACATGTCGGAAAACGAATTTGTCCAGCTACAATAGGGACCGTGCAGCTGGAATCTTGTACAATTCCTAAAGAAGGTCCTATCCTCTCTTCAGAACCCTCTCCTTGTTTTATAATAGAACTATATTTAGGACCTAAAAACCACAAAGCCTCTGCTTTATTAGATTCAGGAGCCTCAGCATGTTTTTTAGATGAACAATTTGTTAGAAGTCGTAAAATACCTCTAGTACAAAAAACTAAACCTGTACATGTAGAAGTCATAGATGGTCGTCCATTGTCTTCTGGAGATGTCACTCATGAGACCCACCCTATAAAAGTAACAATAGACGGTCATAATAGTTACGTAACCTTTAACATAATTAAATCTCCGTCTAATCCAGTTATTTTAGGTCTATCATGGTTAGAAAAATATAATCCTAAGATAGATTGGAATTCTCGTAGACTTGATTTTCTTCAAAACGTTATTAACACTTCCGTCGACCAAGTAAAAAGCTATAAGTCTAGTATAGTAAAACCCGTATTTATAGGTGCAAAAGCTTTTATGCATGAAGCAAAAGGAGGATCAACTTTTGCTATTTATGCCACACCCGTCTCTGATAGTAAAAGCACTTTAAGTGGCTTTCCAAGCCAATACCAAGATTATCAAGATGTTTTTGAGAAGAAAAATGCCGATATCCTTCCGGAGCATCGTTCATATGATTGTTCAATTGATCTCAAGGAGGGATCTCAACCTCCATTTGGACCAATCTACAGTCTATCACAAAATGAGTTGGCAGAACTCAAAGAGTATATTGAAGAAAATCTGGCCAAGAACTTCATACGCCATTCCAAATCTCCAGCAGGAGCTCCAATTCTATTTGTGAAGAAAAAAGATGGATCATTACGAATGTGTGTGGATTATCGAGGGACTTAACAAGATCACTATCAAGAACAGGTATCCACTACCTTTAATCTCTGGACTTCTTGATCAACTGAATCAAGCTAAGATCTATACAAAAATAGATCTACGAGGAGCATACAACCTGGTTCGCATCAAAGAAGGAGATGAATGGAAGACTGCATTTCGAACAAGGTATGGACACTTTGAATATAATGTTATGCCTTTTGGACTCACGAATGCACCAGCCGCTTTTCAACATCTCATGAACGATGTTTTTATGAATTCTTAGATGATTTTGTTGTCTGCTATCTAGACGACATTTTAATCTACTCTAAGAATGTAGAAGAGCATGAAACACATGTTCGTCGTGTGTTACAAAAACTTAGAGAAACAGGGTTGTACGCCAAGATGGAAAAGTGTGTATTTCACACTACTCAAGTTGACTTCTTAGGTTACATCATATCGAATAATGGCCTCATGATGGATCCTAAGAAAGTCCAAACAATCATAGACTGGAAGATTCCAAGAACAGTAAGAGATGTGCAATGCTTTCTGGGATTTGCCAATTATTATCGAATCTTCATCAAGAACTTCTCTCAAGTTGCAGCCCCACTTACACGTTTGACTTGTAAGGACAAGCTCGAGTGGAATAAAGAAGCAGAAGCATCATTTGAAGCTTTGAAGATAGCTTTTACTTCTGCACCAATCTTGTATCGCGTTGATTTTTCCAAGGCATTCTTTATGGAAACAGACGCATCTGACTTTGCTTTAGGCAGTATTGTCACAAATGGGAATAGATGACAAACTCCATCCAGTAGCTTTCCATTCCAGGAAATTTTCGACAACAGAGATCAACTACAAAATCCACGATAAAGAACTTCTCGCAATTGTGGATTCTTTTCAAGAATGGCATCATTATCTAGAAGGCGCTTCTAGTCCAATCACCGTATATACGGATCACAAGAACCTCGAGTATTTCATATCAGCACGCGTGTTGAATCGTCGTCAGGCTCGTTGGAGCATGTCTCTATCAAGATTCGAGTTCATTATTACATACCATTTGGGAAAACCGCCAGGTTTGTCAGGTCGCTTTCGGTTTCGTTTATATCTTTGCCGAAGGTGATACGACTTTTGATCAGCGAAGAACAATACTCTTGAAGCAGACGATTTCATCTTGTGCCATGAAATCAACATTATTGATTCAACACCGGCTGGATTCGATTAAGTATGTCCTCAGATCCCCTTATTCATGAAATTAAGAATAATTCTTCTAAGTCTCATGATATTTCGAAGTTTGAGTTGAAGAAAAATCTACTCTATTTCGAAGGGCGCTTATATGTTCCAGAAGGTGAAGCACGATTACGTGTTCTTCAAGCTCGTCATGACTTCCCGGCAGCAGGACATTTTGGGTACAATAAGACTCTAGAGTTGATATCTAGAGATTTTTGGTGGCCTCAAATGTGGAAGGGAGTCAAAGATTTTGTAAAAATTTGTGATGTTTGTTCAAGATCAAAAACTCCTCGCCATTGACCCTACGGACTTCTTCAGCCATTACCCATTTGAGAACAACCATGGTCTTCTGTGTCTATGGATTTTATCACGGATCTTCCAAATTCAGGTTCTTATGACTCTATATTTGTGATAGTAGATCGTTTTACTAAGATGGCACATTTTATATCATGTAAAAAATCTATCACAGGCGAAAGAAACAGCTAAACTTTTCCTTGACAATATCTACCGCTATCATGGATTACCTAAGGATATTATATCGGATAGGGGAACTCAGTTTGTATCGAGATTTTGGAGAACACTTTTCAAGATTCTAAAGGTGGATATAAAGCATTCTTCAGCTTTCCATCCTCAAACTGATGGACAAACGGAGCGCGTAAATCAAGTCTTGGAACAATATTTGAGATGTACCATCAACTACCAACAAGATGATTGGACAACTCTTTTACCATTGGCAGAGTTTGCTTATAATAATACGATACATTCTTCTACACAACAAACACCTTTCTTTGCCAATTATGGTTACCATCCACGACTTGATACTTTTGACTATTCGAAAGTTGACAATCCTGCGGCGGAAGACTTGGTAAATCATTTGTCAGAACTACATACAACAATGAAGGCACAATTAAAGGAAGCTCAAGAACGACAAAAGATAAATACTGATGCGTATCGAAAGGAACAACCACAATTCAACGTAGGCGACAAGGTATGGCTACTTCGTGGCAATATCAAGACTATACGACCTTGTAACAAGTTGGACTATCGTAAGCTTGGACCTTTTCGTATTTCTGAACAAATTAATCCAGTTGCATATCGATTACACCTACCAGAGTCTATGAAGATCCACCCTGTATTCCGCATATCTCTTCTTGAACCATATAAGACAGTGAACATACCAAGAAGAAGACAAGTACCACCTCCTCCTATAGAAGTGAAGAATAATGACAAATTTGAAGTGGAAGAAGTCTTAGATTCAAGGCGGCGCCGAAATAGGTTGGAATATCTTGTTCACTGGCACGGATACGATATTAGTGAGCGCACATGGGAACCAGCAAAAAATCTGGCGAATGCAGCGAGGAAGGTGGAGACCTTTCATCAACAACATCCATCGAAACCAAGATGAAGACTTTCCCTATAAAAGAAACAAGATGTAGGCAAGATAACATTCAACTTTCTATCCTTGTTTGTAGCTTCTTTGTATTTTGTGACACTAAGGAGATGGAGAATCAACAGCCAGCGGATTTGACTCAAGAGCCTTCATTTGCTGACCTACCGGACGAGACATTGCGACTGTCACAACCCTCAAGACGACGCAACCGAGATGAAGATCTTCAAGAACAACATGTTCTTCCTCGAATAGATGGCGAGATACAACGTGTTTGGTATCACGACCTTGGAAGAGATTCTCGATGTTTGGTGATTTTATTGGAGATAGGAACAACTCCTGACGGTGTTCCAGATGTGACATTTGAAGGAAGTTATGAAGGTCACAACAATGATCAAATAACAGGGTGGTCTTCTCGCCTTGGAATGGGACACTATCGATGGCTGAGAGGACCCATCAATTATCTTCGAAGAGAACAAAGATCAGAATATGTGGCAAATACTATTCGTCGCATCTTAGACTTTCTACACATGTAATCACCGCTCCTCATGGAACTCGTCCTTTAAAGGGGGGGTAATGTCACGGACATATACATAGTTACCTATATGATCAGATAGAACTAGATAAAAGAAGATAAAAGCAGGTTAATTCCATAATATCTTTAGAGAAACTTCCTACAAACTTCATAAACGCTACTTTGACTTTATAAGTGTCCATAGTAGACTTTTGGATTAGAAACTTGGTCAATAAGTTAGCCACATGTCGTACATGTTGGTAGCTTGAAGACCAAGCTAAATACGTGGCGAACATATAGGAAACTTGCCCTGCAAGTTCGACACATGTCTTGCAACTTGGACACGTGTCTTGTAAATTGGATACATGTTGGAGGTCCTATAGAACGTCGCCACTTAGCTCTTAGGTAGATAGTATAAATAGAGACAAGAGTGAAGCCTTCTTCACTCTTGTCAACTCCTTTCTTGTTTCTAGTTTGATTTCAAGAGTCTCTAGTGTCTTGTCTTTTGGCAATAGCCATTCCAGTTTCTTTTAATATATACACTACCTTGTTTCTATTTTGTTATATTTCTTTGAGAGTATTTTTCACTTACTTATTTACTTCCGTTGAGTTCTTGTCCTTGACACTACGATGGCCGTATGCTCTCTGATCTAGCAAACTTCACAATTTTGAGGTACTTCATAAGATTCCAAGAGTCCAGTGCTTTTCAGCAAGTGCTATCTATGTGGTTTTTTCTTCTTTCAATCTTGTAATTGCTGTCTATAAGGATTTCTATTGCTTCAATCTTGTGATTGCTGTCTGTAAGGATTTCTATTGCTTCAGTCTTCTACTCATTAATATTTGCATGAATTTCTCTTGGTTTAGTCTCATGATATGTGATTGCTGTCTATGGAGATTTTTCTCATTTCAGTCTTGTGATTTGCAACTAATTGAATCCATTCCTTAGTACATACAGTCAGGAAATAGCTATAGGTCAGTATCATCCTTGTAATATAATATGATTATTTGACATTCATTTGAAGAAAAACTATCAAAAGAATTTGTTGCAGTTGTGCAGATTCTTTAAAATCAAATGTGATTTAGAAAAAGATTAATCTCAAGAACGAGTTTCAAAGATAATTAATCTACATCAATGTTATAAGAGATGTAGATAGTTATATTTATCTCCAATTTGAGGATATCTGAAATTGCATTCTACCAATTATTTGTAATTATTCTAAAGTTTGATTTTCCATCCGACATGTTACTCGTAGATAAAATAAAAATAATAGAAGGTTTTTCCTTGATTCAAGGATAATATTTGATCTAATATCAATTAAGCTACTACTATATCTAGTATCCTATAGTATTTCTAGAACATATCTTCAAATCAAAGATAAGTCATAGACATCAATTAGATGTCATTACCTTGCAACACTACACCTTAAATCATTAAAAATCATAACTTAAAATATTTTTTTATTATAGTTGGCTCTTCTTCAGATTGTCCACAGTTTTTATTATATGCTAATTTATAATTCAATATATTCTACTTAAATAAAAATAACTTCATAACTATATTTAAATTTTTTTTAAAGCAAAGATCATTTCAAATGAGAACTGTGTTCAAAATCTTTAGATGAAACCCAGAAACCATGTAATAAGTTGATTGTAGCAGTTATCTTCAAGACGAAGATATTATTTATTATTGACATTATAAGCTAATTTTAACTAAATAATATATGATTGTAAGGTGAATCTTTTAGATATAATTAATGGAATTCAATGATGGCTATGACTATTCTACCACTAAGCTGTTTCTTTGAAAGTTTCAAAATCCATTTGAAAATAAGTCTTTCATCGACAAAATGGAGAAAAATTATGGATCTCTATGGAAGTTCAAGGATTGTATTCAGAGTTAGACAATAGACATTTCAAAATTTCAAAAATATGTTTACTTATTGTATTAAGAAATCGGATCTTGACGTTTTTTTTTATCAATATTAATGAGTTAATTTCCTCTTAATTGAGTTAATTTCTTCTTAATTGAGTAATCGATATGCCATGGTCAAAATTAGGTTTAATTAGCCTTCAATTGAAATCAATTATTCAACTATAATTTAATATTGAATTAATAATTCATATTTTTTAATCAATTTTATCGCTTATTATTATTATTATGATATTATTATTATTATTATTATTCTTTTTTTAATTTAAAAAAAATAAAATAAGAAAAATAAAAAAATAATTAATTAATTTAATAATATTAAATTTTATTTATTTATTTATTTATTTATTTATTTATTTTTAATTTAATTTAATTTAATTTAATTTATTTCTAAATCACCTTCTCTTCTTCAGTCACTTTTTTTTCTATTTATGTTTTTATTTATTTCTTTTCTTTTCTTTTCTTTTTCTTTCTTTTTTTTTATTTTTCTTTTTACTTTTCTTTTACCTCAAATTCATTTCTTTTTAGTCAACTAGATTTTAATTAAGCATAACTTCTTCAAAATTAATTCAAATTGAACGTTTTCCTTACCTAATCTTATTATTTTTTTATGATCTTCGCAATGAGCTTCTCAACATATGATTTTGACACTCATAACCGCATGCATCAGAGGACCAATAGCAGATAGTTCATAATTTTCCAATTGTTTAAGTACTGATGCACCTCCAACCATTTCATTCGCTAATGACAATATCATTCCATTCACAAGACATACATGGGAACACATGAACATCCACATACATGAATGGTTCCACAAAATCATAGAATTGCATGAATAGATGTCCTACTTGATTGATCTAATTCCAGATAAAATTGGGCAACGCTTCCGCGCTATCTTTGAAGACAGAATTTTTGCACACAAGCACGATTGAATAATCAAGCACAACTAAATTTTAAAATCTAAGTAATTTAAAGTTTTTTAATAATTGACAAAGTTGGCTAGCAACTAATGGCTGTCTGCCATTGTCTAGGCACCTACCACTGTCTTATAGTCAACAACTAGTGGTTCCATGACCTCATTGCCAACCAATGGTTAATGTAGTGCTAGAGAAAGTTATCTTTGGCTAATAATCTAGGATAAGACAATTAAAACTGTATTTTTAATATTTTCACCTTAAAAGTCTAATTTTATATAATCTTTTGCATAAATTTCAAATTAAAAGTAAAAATCACTTTTTTATTTCTTCTTTATTATTTTAAGTACTTTTAAAATGTAAAAATAAAAAGAAAATAGAAAAAATTAAGTACATTCTTGCCAAGTAGTAGAAATATGAATCTTCACGACATTGAATTAATTGAGCTATCTCTCACTCTACAAAGAGAAAATCCAAGAGTACAAGTGTTTAAAAAGAAAGCAAGAGGCTTTATTTAAGACAAACCACCATAGTTATAAATCCTTGTAACAATCTCTCTCCCTCTTAAAATATTTAGAAGACTCAACTTGGCAAGAATGCTAAGTTTAAGGAGTCTTCTCTTTTATACTTCCAAATCCTAAGTGAACCATAAGTCAAAGCTAATCTAGGTAAATCCAAAGAAAAGAATAAAATTCCAAAACTAAACAAAGCCACGTGGGCTACACTGTGCTTAATGTGGTATAGCACCTACTATCATTTCACGTGACACATTCAATAGAGACATTATAATAGTTGAAGCTACTAGAATAGCATCCATTTTTGTAAGGATTTTTATAAAAGTAGGAATATATATATATATATATATATATATATATATATATATATATCTTTTATACATTTTAGATAAAATCAAATATTTTTTTAATAAACAAACTTTTAATGGAATTATTTCATCATCATATATATATATATATATATATATATATATATATATTTGAAATATTATTAATACCACCACAATTTTTACTATTGCCACCATAATTTATTTTTATTAAATTTTTAATTATTATTTATTAAAATTTAATTTAATTTTTATAAAAAAAATTTAAAAATATATCAAAAATATTAATAAAAATATTTATTAGAATTATAAAAAACTAAAAAAATATATCAAATTGATGGAGGGTTATGGTGGCAATAACAAAAATTATGGTGGCATTAATAATATATATATATATATATATATAATACTTCAAATAAAAGTATAATAATCAAAGATATGGAATCTGGTAACAAATATGTCATTACTTAGAAGAAAATTAATAAAAAGGAAGTGGTAGCATTTTTTGGGTTTTATATCTAACCAAGATAATTTTATAATTTAAAATCATTACATTGGCTATTTCAATATTAAATATATAAAAGAATTCAAACCATGGAAATTAATTTGAATCTAAATCTTCTAATAGGTACTTATATTACCTAAATAAATAAATATTAGGTAGATAATATCTTCTTCAAGAAAATTTAAAGAAGTTTTCTAGATAAAAATTAGATCTTTAGATTCCTCTAGATATGCCACATGGCTATTGAAACTTTTTCCATAAGTTTTATATTTTTTAAAAATCACATTGGAAACAACTTATAACTTAGATGTTTGGTAGTCCTTAAGAAGCTTCTGTAAGATATTTTTGGTAGCTAATATATATGTGGAGGTAAGACTAAGACCATCTTTAGTCTTAAAATTTTCTTTTTTATATTCTAATCTTGATTTTAGATTCTCTAATTTCTTTGTATTTAGAAATAATTATTTTAAATATTTTATATATAATATCTATGTTTTCTTTGCTTATTTTCTCTCTTTTCATTGGCATATGAATGTATTTGTCTTTTTAGAGTTTTATCTAGATGCATATTTTTAACACGTCTAAATACAATAGCTATTTCTTGTAGGAAATGCATTATAAGCAAATAACAAAAGATATTACTTTTAAGTAGTAGAATAATATGCACCACCAAATTGTTAAAAATTGTGCATTTAAGCATTTGTAGACATATAAAGATTATAATTATAGAATTAGTTAGAATTTTTTACTTACATAAATTTTAAAAATATATAAATTTACTTACTTAAATTAAAAATGATTTATTTGATAAATTTTTAATATTTTAATATATATGTAAAGAAGTAATTAAAGTTAAAAATTAAGGTAAAACATATGCAAAAAAAGATGTGAATTCATATCTAAGAAGTTAAATATTTTTTTAAAATATAAATGTTCTATAAGAAAAATATCTATGCTATAATCTCTAAAAAAAATAGAATTAAAAATCATATTAATTAAACTATTGTAGAAATGAGAAGAAAAATATTGCATGTTTACTTTGGCTATGACTTCTGAATAAAATTAGTGGTGAGTGCAATATAATCACAAAACTGATGTCCTACAAATATTTTTGTATTAATAAAATCTTAAATAATATCAATTAGAATAAAACCATGTATTTTATAAATAAAGACCTTTTGATGCATTACATATGCAAAGATGTTAGATTATATAAGGACTAAACTTGATATAAAGGAATCAAATGAATATTCCTTAAATGTTAAAAAATATCCAAAGCTTATATATTAATGTATTTTAAAACCAAGAACATTGTCAAAAGCCAAGATGTTATATTTTTAAAGTAGAAAAATACTTAATAGCACTTATAGAAATATATTTTAATAGAAATTAGAATTTAATTATAGATAAATATTTAAATTTTAAATATTTAGATGAATGAGAGGTTTTTGATACCAACCAATAATACTAAGAACCAATTTTTATAAATAACAAGGATTTAAGATTTTTCAAAATTAGGAAAGATATTATAATGAAATTTAAGACTTTAGTTTAAAAAATATTTTGGAAAGAAAACATTCTAAACAATAAAAATAATATTGATACATATAAGTTTTGGAGTGATTTTTGGCAGATTACAAAATATTATGGATTCAAGTTCTAGTTGGAAACATCTTTCAATTGTTTTTGAAATGTTTATTTTTTTTTATTTTTTTTATTAAAGATATATCTCACACATTAGATTCTTTCTTCACTTAAATTTTATGACAAAAAAGGATGAAAACTCTCTTCATCTTTTAAAAATAAATTCCATGCTCACTCAAAACATTAATTTTTCAGGATTGAAATGCTGATGTTGTTACAAAGTTGTGTTTGTCATTCATGTTCTCAATCAATGAATCAATTTTTGTTAGTCTTTCCTAAAAACCTATCATTTCTTTGGTGCAAACTTGGATAATAAATACTCAGTCGAACTTAAACATGCCCAATATTCTTAAATTATTTATCCCTATCAATTCTAAAACATGATAAAAGATGCTTCATGGTTATGTAACAAGTTATGTAACATTGAATATCTACAACCACCAAAATCCATAAATCTTACCTAAGCATATCTCTAGCATGTGCCTATCTAGCATCTACACATGTATATTCTCAATGAAAGTAATTTAACCAAAAGAAAAGTAAAAGAAGCAGGAAATAAAAGGAAAGAACAAATGAAAGAAAAGTAAAGAATCTAAAGTACAGAAAAACGTAAAGAAGATAAAGTACAGAACCACAAAATTTGTGGCCATGTTTATATTTTATTTTTTTTTTTTTCTTTCTACAAAAGAATAATTTCATACTTGAGATTGACCAACCTTGCCAACAACAAATTTTGTTTTTAGGGTGCCCCATCTTTGGAGGCATTGCAGAAACTCGTCATGCATTGGGGCTTCAGAAAATTTGGGCTCAAAATTTCTGTTTGGGGCACCTCAACAAAGTCAGCATGGTGGGCAGATCAAAGTCAAGCTGTGGATTAGAAATCTGGAAGCTTCTAGCATGTGGAAGCTTAATTTGGCCATGGGTCCCATTCTCCACTCTTTGATACACATGGCTATGGTAATAAGACCAACCCTCACCCCTCATTTAACTTTTGCCCATCCAACCTTTTTAACACATTATTTAAATTAAATAAAAAAAACATATATATATATATATATATATTAATTATATATTAAAGAGAATGTGCTAATAATCAAAATTATGTGTGTTACATTTCCTAAGATTGATAGGTGAGTATACAATGTACTAAAGTTTAGGCCATAATCCATAGAGGTTCTAAATGTAGTATAATGTATTATATCTCAATACTTTTATATAGTAATAAGAAAAATAAAATTAAAAAAGTAAAAAATTTATAAACTTTAAGGTATGAATAGTAGTATGTTTCTAAAATCATCGGTTAGTTTAAAAAAAACGTCATCATTCACTTTCTTTTCTTGAAATTTCAAGATTATTCTCTCTTAACAACTCTAACAGTTCAATCGATATTTTTTGGTTAAAGTACACTTATAATTTTTTTATAATGAACATGCTTTCACACATAAATCAGATCTAAAATGGATGTTATTTTAAAGTCTCATTGCAAAGAGAAAAATGAAAATTAAATCAGATATATTCAAAACTTTGATTATTTAATTTTTAATTTATTAGATTCTTAACATTGTTTTACACTGCAATACCTTAGTTTTGATTATACTAAGAAAAAAATTGCAATTTTTTAGAAGAAAATAATACAAAATACATCTCCTAATACACAAAGTTAAAATTTCATGCAATTTTAAAACTAGGATCAAAAAACCATGTTTCAAAACATCATCATATTCATTGAATTCAATATTGATCAATTGTATGTATATATATATATATATATATATATAAACACACACACACTTTTAGAATTTATCCTTAGAAATTTATTTTAAAAAAATATATAATTAATTATTTATGTATAAATTTATTGCAACTATTTTTTAAATTATAAAATATACAATATAAATACCCTACAATATAAGAAGATTATAACTAACTTATTATGTTATTATGCAATTGAATTAGTAATCTTAAATTAATTAATTATATTATTAATAGAAGTTTTTATTTTAAATTTTTTTAAAAATATATACATATGTATATATTTATTATTTTTTTTAATAAACTTAAATTTATTTTATGTTATTTTATTTTATAATTTTATAATTTCTTAGAAATATGATATGGTTTTTTAGATAACATAAAAGCACAAAAGATCTTAATATGTTATTTCTTTTATGAATATTACCTTTTAAAAGAGTAGTTTGTTTTATTATGATCTTATTCAAGTTACTATAATCAATATTAATTAGGATTATTTTTTTCTTTTTTAAAAATGTATTTATTTCTTTATTTAGTAATTTTTTTGGTCTTATATAAAAATATTTAACAAATCATACTATTGGTCTTTGAATTTAAATAATTCTTTTAAAATAGATATATATATATATTTAAAATAGATTATATTTGGACATTACTTCAATTTTGTGGTCCAACTTTTGCAACAAATTTTTGACATAGTTTTCATACTAATACATGTTTGTACTTTATCATGTTTTTTAAGCTCAGTTTCTTTAAAATGAATTTTAAAAATTAATTTTTATAATATATTTATAAATATTTATATTTTACAATTTGTATATATACTTGAAAATTTTCTATCTCATAAATTTTTTAAATTACAATAAGAACATATTTTATTACAAGTTTTGGATACTTAATCACTATTATGCTATTTAATTTTAGTTATGCTGGTCAACTATAATTTTTAGCATGGACTTTTAATTAAAAAAAATAATAACAAAAAATAATATTTACTTATAATCATCATCTATTTACTTATAATCATCTAAGATTTGCAAATATTGTCTAATAATCTTGTTAAGTATTTTTTGTTAATTAATATCAAGGCCATTTGTAAAAAACAACTTACAATACTACTAAGATTATAAATGATTTAATTTCTTCTTTTCTTCTTTTTTTATTTATTTTTATTTACTTATTAGCAGATCAACACACAAAAAATCATCTTCAAATATTTTAAACAATTAAAATTAAGAAAAACAAGTATCATCCTATGTATTGTTTATGGATTAATGCATGGAATGCATGGAATGCATGGAGGTAGCAAGAAGGAGCATCAACCTGTTCCATGGCTCCAGCGAAAAAGAGTAGATAGACACCACTGCGGGCTTTAAAAAACAACTCACTGAAAAGCTTCTCACCATTCCATGGTTCTATTCTGATGTGGAGCTCGTGGTTGTAAATCCTTGCAAGGTTTTGTGATTCGACCCACATCGTAGAATCAACGTATAGCTCATGATCACAACTATGCACACACTTTGTGCCTTCAACTGGTGTCTGCTCCTCAGCTTGTCAAGTTCCAGACATGAGATTTATACATCTAGACAGATAAAAGGGAAAAATAAAATAAACAACGAAGCTAAGAGTGGTCCGTGCAAAGCATTTCAGAGGCAGCAGCTGCAAAATAATAGATCGCTGGGGTGATGGTTGGTACGAGATAACCAAGTTGGAGAGTCTGCAAGAAGCTGGACGGGCGCGTTATGAGGGGCGTACTCCTCCGAACAGTGACTGGTGGAGGTGTGTTCCATCCAAATGAGATGGTCTCGTTGCATGGATTGCCAGTTCGCAGCCAAATGGAGGGAAACTCTTTTTGTGCCTGCACCGAGAAAGCACATGTTTCATCGTATCTCTTGACGCCGAGGCACCATTTTACGCATCGGATGGCCACCGAGACAGTTAGAACGCGACAGGGGAGCAGTGAAAAATATAGGCCACCTGAGCACAAGCAATTGATCGTCTCCTTGCGATCTCATGGACAGGTCGGGGCGACGATCCAGGAGACGTAGCTCGCGATCACTGCTCATGGTTAATTTTTTGGTTGCAGGCGCTGTCTTCTTCAGTGTGGACGGGACGTTGTACTTACTTAGTGCAAGGTTGCAGGTAGACTGTGCACAAACCGAGGAGACCTGATTAGGGGATCCTGCAGTACCCGAAAGGCACTTTCGGCCAGCCGACCCAGTTCTCGGATTCGGCAACTTTGACCTAGCTGCAGTTTCGCATCACGGATCACGACTAGAGTCCCAGGTAGGCCGAGCTGGCGCAAACCACGTCGGTGAAAGCGATCCTGGGTGTGACAACCGGCCGAGGCTCGCAATTGTGCCGAAAACACGAGGCATCAGAAGGAACAGAACTGCAAATCCGTGCCTGACATGGCACCTGAAACAAGTTCATCAACATGGGAGCTGGACTGCGGAGGAGTATCGTTGACAGTCCTCTACACGAGATTCCTTTTTGAAAGTACGTTCACAATAATTTCAGGAGATGGTGAGCTGTGATTCATGCAACCCTGGAACTGTGAGCTCATAATAACCTGTTCTGGTGGAGGTGAAGCTAAGTGTGAGTCTGTGTTACTCGCTGGAATCAGCAATCACCGAGAGTGCTCCGGTTTCAGTGATCTGAATGTGTGTCCAGTTCATGTGCTTTTATGCTCGTTCCATCTCCGAAGTCTCGAATCTTCTGCTTCACCTGTAGATTTGTAGAACGGAGGTTTTATTTTAGCAGCTTGCAAGTCCTCTTTGTTGCATTCCAAGGGGAGGTGGTCTTTCGGTATGGATAATTGAGATACTTGATTTTCAATTCAGTCCCTTCGTTACTGCTAGTGATTCTTTCTTTCATTCACTGTTACCAATCTTAACTTTAGCGTAATACTTCACTAGTTGATGGTAGTGTTTGTTATTTCCATGAGTTTTGTGTACGTGATATTACATTTTATGTATTTTATTCATCATGTTGCGCAAAATTCATTACAGCAAAACGAAATGTGCATTATTAGACAGCAATTGTGATTATTAAATCTTGTGTGTATTGATTACAAATTTTTAGATGAAAAATTAATCTTGAGGTTCACTCTAATAGCCAATGAATGAATGAGGTTTTATGGATTTGTTGGCATTTACATTTTAATTGTTGCATAAAAGGTAATAAATGACAAAAACAATAAAGAAGCTTCAACAAGTAGAGGTTTAATAATATATGATCTTAATTGTAATTGTAGACTATTGGTTTACAACAAAATATATAGATTAATTCATAGACAATATATTATAAAATATTAATTTCTTACAATAAGATAACATAATAAATATATAATATGTTATTTAAACTTACTAAAATATCTTTAATTATAATTAGTATTTTTATACAATATATTAGATTAAAATGTGAAGAACAAATTGTTGGATATGAGATACTATATATCTCACATCATTGTTACATGGATGAATAGAAACAAAGTATTGTATGAAACTTATTATTATAGTTACAAAGTATTATGCTATTGACTACTATTGTGTTGGAAATTTTTCAAAAAAAAATATGTTTGATAGCAATAGGGTGTATAATATATTGTTATATAAGAGATATTGAGAATATTATGTAAATATTTTCATATAGAAGAAAAAAATAAGAAAAAAAGAAATTCATAAAAATATTATAGTACAAAAAGTTATAAAAGATACAAAATAACTTTTGCCACATAAATTTTTTTTCAGAATATTCTTTTAATCCAATTATTATTTTTAAAATTAGTCATTATAACAAGTTTTTTTAATTAAAATAATTAAGAACTAAATAATAATAATAATAATAATAATAATAATTTTTAAATATAAAATTTAGTAGAAAAAAATATTATTACTAGAAAAATTAATTATGAACTTTAAAACTTTTATATAAACATATTGCCTACTTGAATAATATAATATCTAATTTTATTTTTAAAAATATACTAAGAATAATTTTAATCAGATATATATATATATATATATATATATATATATACATATATATAATATTTTATTATTAATATTAGAAATAAATTAATATAATATATAAGGAAGTAAAAGTATCAAATATTTAAAGAAATAGGAATTAAAATTTTAAATATAAAAAATTATAAAATCATAAAACAAATAAAAAAATTGAACCAAATTAAATCAAAGTATTAAAATATAATTAATTAAATATAAAATTTTATTTATTATACCAAAAAATTAAAATTAAACAAACACTAAATATTTTTAAAAACCATGGTAATTTTTTTTTAATTAAATGATAAATTCTATATTTAAAACACATAAGCTTGTATAATAAATTATAAAAAAAATAGTTTTTAATTAAGTATGTGTTTTTAGAATAAGTAATAGATATTAAGTCTCTTTTATTATTAAAAAAATATTATTATTTGAATACAATTTTGAAGATACATCTAATGTTATAATAATTCAAAATACTAAAAATGTATCTCTTTGAATCTTTTGATTATATATTATTAAAAAAATTCTATTTTATATTAATAAAAGTTATACAATGCAAAGTTTATATGTATATTTCAGACAATTTTTCATGTAATTCTTATGAACACCATATGTGTTAATTATTGAAAGATAAATTTAATGGATTCTAATGGTTTTTTTAATAGTAATAATATATCCCAAATATGGTAATTTATTATATCTAATTATATCTTGGTTTAATATTAATAATTTATAATTATAAATGAATACCAAAAAAATTAAGTAGTCATTCTTCACAATAAAATAATTAACTTGTTTAAAATTAGATCATGCTTGATTTAAACTAATGGTAACTTAATTCTTAAATTTGATGTAAATTTGATGTAAATAGTTATATAAGATCAAATTAATCTATACACAAATATCTGTATCAAATTTGAATCTTCCTTAGATCTAATTAAACTTTCAAACAGTAAATATTATATGACTATCATAATAATGCCTATATTTAGGTGGAATTATTATATTTTATTATTACATTACATAATAATAAAATACTGAAATGTAGTAAAAACATTTTAAAAACATCAACAGATGGCTTAAAATAATATCAAATATCAAAACGTTAACTAATTTTGCAAACAAAGATGGAACAATAACATACACCAGTTTCTTATTTTCTTAGTTCGTTCGTTTGTTAGTTAGTTACTAGGAAGGGTCCTGCACGGAGTGTTGTTTCCGTTGCAGTTCAAGGCTGCTGCATGCCCTTTGAAGGCCGTGCTGCCATCACGTAGGGTTTTGTTTTTGCAGCAGCGAGGCCTGTGTGCTGTGGCATACGGAGGGAGTTCGCCGTGAGCAGTACCAGACGGAGAAAAGCTTTGACTCGACTCCGCTCTGCAACGGGGTGGTGGCCCACACGGGCTTCTCCAATCTCGCATTGCCTTCCATTCATGCTGCTCCGCGCTTCCTATGCAACTCCTCTCATCTACCTCCCTACGCCTCGCATTGGCAGCCCTCTACGTTCATGTCGAGAGAGAATGAGAGCTTCGCACTGACAACGATGCAGCACTTGTTCCGGAAACACCGTTGCACCAGTTTCCACAAAGGGTTGAAAAAGCTTCCAACGCAGGTTGAAAGAACAGAAACTGAAATCATTCCTGTCTGACATGGATCGTCTGTGACGAAAGTGTTGCAAAGCAAATCAAAGCATCCAGCCTTCATGGACACATAGCAAGGTGTAATATGGACTAAAATATCTAAAGAAAAATTTAAAAATATGGATTAAAGGTGGCAAATTTAGAATTAGAAACGTAAAAAATAACTCAGCTTAGAACTATAAACCACCTTCTAAAATATAAATCTACTATCTAGGCAAAGAACCTTAGTAGAAGTTTTAATATAACATTAAAGTATCAAATTATTAGTAAAAAATTTAAAGAATTAAATCTGATTATCTTGCTCCTTTTACAAAAATCTCATGCCTAAATCATATTAACTAAAAATATAAATACAAATTTAAACCAAAATAAGAAATTTACTTATAAAAATTTTCTATTAAAATAATTTTGTGATTATTATCTAATATGATTTTGGATTACATATTACATTAAGTCAAAAAAGTGACATTAAATTAACATAATTTTATAACTTTAATCAAATAATTTCATCAAAATTCAACAAAATTACTATTTAGATTAAGTTATTATTTAGTATAATCATAAAATTAAATTATAATTTAAAAAAGTCACAATCTTTAAAATAGTAAATAAAAAATTTGATAATGGTTAGAATTAGATTTTATCTAAAAAAAACATAAAATTAAAAAAATCTATCTTTTATTTTAAAAAATTAAAAAAAATCTATATTTTATTAAAATAATGTTAATCTTATAAAATTGTAATTATGAGTATATTTAACCATAGTTATAGTTTAAAATATAATACATAATTTTAATTGAATAAAATTTTATAATTCAAAATTAAATCCTAAAATAACTAAAAATAAATATAAAAATTTAGTTAAATAATTTTCAAGTCTTAATTTGGTTTGTAAATTTTTATTTAAAGATGTAAATATTTTGATTTTTAAAAGTATACAATTATAAATATTTAAACCATAGAAAAGATTCTAATTAAGTATTTAAAATATCTTTTGTAATATTTTTTAATAGAAGTAAAATCAAATCAATATAGTGAATCGATTATAATTTAAAATTTAAAAGTTTTTAGTGATATTTTTTAAGTTTTAATTTGTACAAAGATAATGTATCTTTTAATATTACTATTTATTAATATCTTATTTTTTAAAATATATAAAAAAATATAAATTAATTAAAAATATTACATATAGTTATTTTCTTCTATTAAAAAAATAAATTATATATATAAATATAAATAATATATATATATATATATATATATATATATATATATATGTGTATGTATGTGTGATTGTTTATTTATATCTTTGTATATATGTAATAATTTATAGTGTATGTTTATTAAATAAGTTTTATTTATTTATATAGTGATATTTATAATTTTTTTTTTTTTATTACAAATTCAATTGAACATCTTTCTAATTCAACTTAGAAATATTTCTATAAATATTATTATATAAAATTATAAATAATATTATATTATTATTATAGTTGTATTTGCATACAAATAAACTTACACATTTTTAGAAAATATTTAAGAAAATTTTTCATTGATATTATCAAGATCATTATTCTATTTTAGTAAAATTAATTGATTTGTTAAATATTTTTCAATGTATGTACCTTCAACTTACAATCTAATATAAATTATTTATTTATATGACTTGATTAAAATAATATTTTTTAATAGATCAATTATAATTTAATCATCTCTAATACATAAGAAATTGGTTTAATAATAATATTTATTAATATAAAATATTAACAAACTAATCTAATTTTTTTATTTAATGTAAAAGTAACATAAATAAATTTTTTTTAAAAAATCATATGTAAAATTTATATCCTTTTTATATTGCAATAGTACTTCATTCTAAATGACATGAGCAATCTTTCATAAAACATCAACATACATATTTTTATTTTATTTTCATATAATTCAAAAACTATCTTCTTATAAATTCAATAAGTTGTTATATCTTTATTGCAACCAAATCATATAATTTTTTTTATTGCTTCTTGTAGGATATTTCTTAGAATCTATTATAAATTTTTATAATAACTTTTAATTATATAAAATAATGTTATATATATATATATATATATATATAAAGAGAGAAAAAAAAATTTAAGAAGAATAAATAACTATTTAAGTAATATATAAAAATTCCATTTATTTTTTACATCAAACTTTATCTTTATCATGTGATCATATTTGCATTAATTAATTGAGTTATCTTTATCTTCTCTTTAGAAATATAAAAATATGACAAAGTGGTGGGTAAGTTGTATATTCTTTATGAATTTGTTGCAACAATGCTCCATACTATCTTACAACTATGTTGTGTACTTCTTCAAATTGCATTTCATATCTAAGAAAAATAGACACAAGTTCATGTGAGGTGGAAGATTGTATTGTCAGTTATCTTTATCCACCTCAAAAGAAAAATATACATATGAATTATCATTTCATTGTTTTTGTAATACTTTTGCTACTATATTATGAGCTTCCAAATAAAAAGTAAATAAATAATTAAATTTTTTGTAAACATCAGTTAAATTTCTATATAGTTTAATGTGATAAATTTATATTTTATATTATTTTTGCTTTATATGTAGCTTTTCCATCATAAATATATAGTTATCTATAACTTGGTTAAAAATCTTCTTTTAATAGAAATATACCAATTTGATGTCAAAATTCTCTAAGTATTTAAAAACAACAAAGACCATAATTTTAAAAATTTCTATTGGCAATTTTAACTCCAAGGAATGTAAATGGTCGAATTGCATTGTATTGTCAAATATAATTTTAAAACTCCTTGTTTGTCATTTTTATCTGAAAATTTATATTTATTTCTTAATAAAATTATAAAAAATAGAAGATTTTATTTTTTTTCTTTTAAAGCAACATGTTTCAAATTTTAGATTTTTTTCCTATAATTTATTGGTTTTTAATCCATCCAATACAATATTTATCAATACTCACATTATATATTCATACTTCCAATATTTCAATCTTTGTCAAAATTTCAAATTCTATATAAAAAAAAAAATCATCAAATAGATTTTCTACCTTATTAATTGCTTCTCTTTATTAGACACATTATTATGAAATTCTTCAAATTCTTCTTTATATGCAATTTTTTTGTTACTTCTATATTCATCTTAATGTTAAAATTATCAATCAAGTATCTAATCTATTTATTATTTTTATTGAGAAAATTCTCTTTTAATTAATTTATAATCTTATTCTCCCATATTTTCATATATAGAAGTAATTCTACTATTATTTGCTTATTTTTAAATTTTTTTATATACCCTATATTTATATTAGATAAAAATTGTTTTATTTTATAAATAAATTAATTAAAAAGTAATATTAATAAATAATACCACTTAATAATAATTAAAATTTAATATTATAGAATTTATCATAAATTATAATTTAAATATAAATAAATAAATAACTATTATATATAATATTAAATAATTATTTTAAAAATAGAAATTTAAAATTAAAAATATTTATTATATTATTTTTTTAATATTGATTATAAGTTACATATAATAAAATTTTTACATAATTAACATTATCTTCTTACATCTAAAATAAATATTTCTTGAGGTCTTCAATTTGTGCCACTTTTTAAATTAGATATTTTTGAGAAAGTAAAACCTACTTTATAAAAAAAATAGTATAAATATATAAAATACAGTTTTGAAAAAATTTATATAATTTAATAATCTAAAAATATTAAATCTTAAATAATAAAATATCTTTCAAAGCTTATATATAAAATAATTTATTCAATAATAAATTATACATTTTTTAAAAAATATTATTAAAAAAAAATTAAAAATTAATATTATCATAAATAGCATAATAAATTAATATCATAGATATAAGATTTTTTTAAAAATAAAATTAGTTTTTTATATAACACACATTCAATATATATATTAATATTTTATTTTTTTATATTTTTTTTTCTATATATTACAAACAATGTTAACCAAAGTAAATAATTATATATATACAAAATAAATAAGATGTTAATTAAATTTGAAGAGTTATTTGTTTTGTTTTGTTTTGTTTTGTTTTTTTTTGGATTAGTTAGCTTCTAATTCTAATTAAAATTTTAAAACACAATATGTATAGGCATGTTGTCTATTTTTATTTTTAAAAAAATTAAGTTGAATTTTTTTTTGTGTTACATTATATTGTGCCAAATATGGCATATTATTAAGATAATGTAATTTTCTAGTATTCATGTGAACATTAAAAAATTTGCTCACCTTCTAAGCTTACTTTAAAAAAAATATAATGGTTATTTTAATTTGCTGATTTTAAATCCAGTTGACATAATAAAATCTAAAATCTTTCTTGAAAAAATCTAATTAACTCTAAAATCTTTCTTGAAAAAGTTTAATCAACTCCAAATATAAATCATTAGTGAAATACAAAAAAATTGTACAAGATATATATCAAGAAATAAGCCTATACACCACCTACAAGTATTATGAATAAGAAAAGAATGTAATTGCATAATGGTTTAATTTTTTTATGTCAATATTTTGTACATAAAATATATATAAAATATCCATATAATAAGAATTTTAAATTTTAGAAAAAATAAAATAAAATAAAATAAAATATTTATACAATAAACCATTATTTTGTTGATTTTGTCTAATTTTTTAATTTTTTTGTTGCCTTACAAGAAATTTTAAGTTATTCTTATTTTAATAGTTTTTCTATTATCCTGATAGAACAACTTCCAATTTGATAAGAGTGTGAATAAGTTGAAAGCAAGTGAGACATATGTTAGAATAGGAGGGGAAAAAAAAAAAAAAAAAAAAAAAAAAAAGTTAGAAAAATCTTTAAAATTGTGGTTTTAGCAAAGAGTAAATCTAAAAAGACATTTTCTTAAGCATCACTATTGGAGAACTTGGAATAGTTTTTTTAAAAAATAAGAATAAAACCATTTGTAGATAAAAGCAATATAAATCACAATATAACTTTGGAATATTTATAAATAATACTTAATTTTTTATTAATATATATTATCTATATTAATTTTTAAAGATTTTACACCCTTAGATGATTCAATATTAATACAATCTTTCTATAGATTAGACAAGTAATATTTGGAAGTATTGAAATAAATAAAAAATATATTTATTTTTAAAAATATTTTATATTACATATTTTAAAAAATTAAATATATTATTTAGTTACAAGTTATACCACGTAATGTAATAGATGCCTATATTAGTTAAGTAAATAGAAATAAGTAGAAGTATGTAGTGTATATTAAATAAATAATATCTTTCTTAAGAAACTTCAAAGAAGTTTCTTAGATGTAGATTAGATCTTTAGATTTCTATAGATATACTACGTAGCTATTCAAATTTGTTCCACAAGTTTTTTAAAAAGCAACGTTAAAAGCAATCTACAACTTCATACTTCAATTATAAGTCTCATGATACTTATGAAGCTTCTATAAGGTCTTTTTAGAAGCTAGTATATATGGAAATAAGAATGAGGCTATTTTTAGTCTTATTAATATTTTTTTTATATTTTAGACTTAGATCAAGACTCTTTAGCTTCTTTGTATTTGGCAATATCCATTCCATTTTTAAAAAAATCTTATATCTATCTCTTCTCTTCTTATTTATTTAAAAAATCTTATATCTATCTCTTCTCTTCTTATTTATTTAAAAAATCTTATATCTATCTCTTCTCTTTTTATTTTTTTATAATAATATATAAGTTTATTATCTTTTGAGTTTTTTTTTTTTTTTTTTTTTTTTTTTTTTTTTTGATTTATTTATTTTTTTAGATTCATATTATTGATACTTAATTATAACAACTATTGTAGATTCACAAATATTCATCCAAAAATATCAAGAGTAGTGACCAAGAATTTGATAAATATTTTTAAAAATAATCTTTATAAGTTAAAAAAATTAAATTTATAATTTTATTATTTATTTTATTATTAATAAAAAATTATATAAATTAGATAAAGAATATAATTATAAAATAATATATCTCTAAATATTGATATTTTAATAATAATAAAAATATTCAATGAGCTATATCATAAAATTTTAACTTTTGGCTAAAAAGATAATATATTTTTTAAAAAATAATAAATCTTGTAGTTTTACAAATACGCTTTTAAAGTAAGATGAATAATAAATAAGACTTTGATATTATTATTTTTATAATTATTTTTTTATAAAATATCTAAAATTTAGAATTTAATTTTTAAATTAATTATTATTTCTAATTGATATAAGTAATAAAAAGAATGTATATTTAAGCCAAAAAAAATGGTCACTTTCAAAAAAAAACTTAAATCTCAAAGAAATTAAATTAACTTTTCTAAAAATATAATAAATATATTTAATTCATAAGTATTGTCAGTAGAGCTTTCTACTAGGATTTTTATAATGAACATAAGATCTACTCTAATAGTTATCTAAATAATATAGATAAATAGAAGTAGGTAAAAATAAATTAATTTGATAATATCTTGTAGAGAAGTTTTTTAGAGGCTTCATAGATATGGTTTCATCTTTATACGTATCTATAAGTGATTGATAGATTAAAAATTTGGCCAACAAGTTAGCCACATATTACACATGTTAGTAGCTTATGGAACAAACTAATTACGTGGCACACATGTAGGAAACTTGTCTTAAAAGTCTGACATGTGTCTTGCAAATTGGACACATGTTGGAGGTCCTATAGAGCGTCTCTATATAGCTCCTAGGTAGATAATTTATATATAGAGATAAGAGTGAATCTTTATTTATTCTTATCAACTCTTTTTTTGCTTCTAGTCTAATTCAAGAATCTTTATATTTTTTAGTCTTTAGCAATAGCTATTCTAATTTTTTCTTGAATATGTATACTTTCTTATTTTTAATTTTTAATTTTCTTTTGATATAGATTTCACTAGTTTATACATCTTCTTTGAATTTGTATTCTTAACAAATTGATAAGAATACACATATAGTATCAAAACTTTGACTTATTTGATTAAAAATAGATTATCTCTTTTTCTTAATAAGATATAAGCATATTAAAAGTTATTGTTTATCCACTTCTAAATTGATATTGTTTCTAAAATTATTTTTTAATTCTTAAGTGTTTTATTCTGTATATGTTGAATAAGAGTAGATACCTTTCTTTCTATTATATTATTATAGCAAAGCTTACTAAAATGAAGAGCACAATAGTATAAATATAGGAAAAAATGAAAGAATTAATACTTGCAATGCATCAACTCAATTTACCACCACAAGGAGCAAGAAGATTAGCAGGAAGTGAAGATATAGAGATAATTGAAGCTGCTTCAATATCTATACCAAGCCATATTACTTCACTTATAATAGAATATTATTCAAGTATCAAAGAATCAAAAAATAATTTGCTTAAGAAGTTTGATGGTACAAGATCTAAATTTTGAAGATTCATCAATTATGTACAATTAGTAATTAAAACTTCAATCTCAAAGTTATTCAATTCAAGGATCACAAGTCAAGTTTATTGGAACACTACTTTTAGATTATATTTTATCATGACTTTTATATTTTTTTGAATGATATGATCTAATTTTAAATAATTTAGAAATATTTTTAGTTAAATTTTGATTTATATATAGAAAAAATAATATAATTTGTATTGGAATCAACAAAATTTATATTTTGTGACAAAACAATCAATTAGTGACATTATATGCTTTATAATTTTGACAACTAATATCTGATATCAAGTGAAATAATGCTGCACTCATCAACCAATTTTTCTATAGATTACAATATGAAGTAAAGAAATTGATGTTCAACTTATCCGATCCTTAGATATTGAGTCAAGTAATTGATTTGTTGTGAAGTATGATAATTATTTTTTGACTTTCAATTTGAGAATTGCATAATAAAACTTTAATATTATTATAATATAATAGCAATATTGACGTCTTTTTAATATATATATTTGGAAGTAGAAGACATGTTAATTTATGTGATATGTTTTAAATCTCTTATTAAAAAAAAAAGATTCATTATCATCAAAAAAGATTATACTTATGTCATAGAGAACTTAAGCACACTGCTCAATACTATCCAAAGACATGGCATAACTATAAAATGAAGAGTATGATTATCAAAGAAGATAATATGTCAAAAAATGAATTTGTCCAACTATAATAGGAATTATGCAGTTGGAATCTTGTACAACTTTTAGTCAAGGTCTTATTCTCTTCTCAAAACCTTCTTCTAGTTTTAGAATAGATATGTATTTAGGACCTAAAAATCACAAAGTCTTTGCCTTACTAGATTTAGGAGTCTTGACGTATTTTTTAGATAAAGAATTTGTTAAAAATCATAAAATATCTTTAATACAAAAAACTAAACCTATACATGTAGAAGTCACAAATAGTCATTGTTGTTTTTTTTCATTTCACTTATTCTACCAATACTATCTAGAGTAAACATGTAAAGGGAAATTTGAACACAGGAAGAGATTATCTGCATTGAATTAAACTGTTAGGATCACACAACTAACCACCTTCTGAATATTAGAGTCCAATGCAAATGTACACGCTTTTAAAATAATGCCGTCCACTCTATTGGTTTTGCTATTCCGCAACTAAAAATAAACTTTGTGACACAATCCTTCACCAATTCTCCTACTATAATCTGCTATCTTCTTCCAAGTTCATAACAACAACCAGCAATGTTGCACAGTCTCCATAGATTGCATACACTTGCTTCACTTCTCAATCATTGAAAATAATTCCTCACTAAGAACGTCTTTAGAAATAAATCATCTCTCCAATATTCTCCTTCACCGCTCAACTCTCACAGTCAATACGGCATAATATTCTCATTTACAATTAAACTACATTGACATATCCAATCTTTGACTTCCATTTTGCCACAACAAATTCACGCATCAAACAATTATAATTTCTTACTCATCCACATATATAAATTTTTTTGTTTTATTATTGTATTTCACCATTGACATGGTATAACCCATCAAAATAGAATCCGAATCCTCTACTACAATCTAACAAAAGAAAAGAGAGAGATAGCATCAAGCTTATCCCGGCTCAGGACTATCACAGTCTGGCCCTGAATCCTCCGTATCAAATCAATTTATACTTACCCCATCTATATTAGCTACTATACAACCAATGATAACTACTTTTTCTAACTTCTTCATCTATTCTGTCTTCTAAACTGGCCATTCATTGACTTTCTACCTATTCTTAATTCTACAAATTATATATTATAAATCTTAAAATTCCTATCCATTCTACATAGTCCCACTCCTAGTTGTGTAGCATCCTCGCAAATACAGAATTGGTAAAAAAAACTTTTGTTATGAAGCTGGCTCTTGGGAGTGAGATGCTTCTGGATTCTCCATAAGAGGTTCTTCTACGTCTGGCTCTAATGGTATGTCCTCATCCTCCTCCGATAAATCTATATGGTTATTCTTCAACTACGCTTATAAATCTTCATTATCTGCTCCCAATTCCCGAACTTGAGCCTCCAATTGTAGAATCTTGGCATCTTTTGCCTCTAATTGATGCTCTTGTTGCTTCATCTTCTCCTCCAGCTCATTAATATTCAAAACTGGTGGAACGGATACCTGTGGCCAAATGACATTGGCCAAATCGCCCTCCAATTTTTTCACTTCACCCTTCAATGCACCAATTTCTGCCTGCAGCTTATCTGTTCCAATTCTGTATTGGTCTCCCAATTCCACCTTTTCTTCTTTCAATTTTGCTGCTTTTTCACATTCTGCTTGCAATTGACACTTCAACGCTTCTTGTTCAAAATTCCATATCCTGCAATTTTTTATTAATTCTTGCTTTTGGCCGTTCACGATTCTTTGAGTACGATCTTTATCATTTGTCCAATTTTTCTTTTCCTCCGCTAATTTTTGCTCGAATGCCAACTTGGATTCTATCTTTGCCCTAATAAGGTGACCTTGTTCTACAATTTGGTGGCTTTTTTCTATTATCTCCTTCTTGCTTGGCTCCAATTGTTATCTTAGATTTCCTTCCAACTGATTCACGGTAAGCTGCAATTGGAAAATTTGACCCAATATTATTTCCGTGAGGTTCCTTCCTTTCAATATTCCAGTGTTCAAAACTGGAGGATCAGCCGCCCTCTTAATCACTGCACAAATTGAAGCCTACTCTAGTGTAGTCTCCAGGATAGCCTCCTGTTCCTGCAATTTACTTGATTCTCCAATTTCGTGTACTATTACCCCTGGACTAACTGATAAACTCCACATACCCTGTTGCAGCATTGGAAAAGGTACACTTTTTTCCACTATTGCTTGACTTAACGTATGTGCAATAACGGAGTGCACATAATTAGAGCATAATAAAGATGTGAATTTACCCGTTTTCCGCTTGGCTCCTATTTCTGCATAGATACAGGTTGCTATAAAGGCTGCCCAATTAAATACCATGCCTTTAAGTGTTCCAATCGCAGCAAACAATAAGTGCTTGGATATGTATGTGGTATGCCGGTTCAAGCCTAACCGCTTCTGAACGAACCGCATCTACTCCGCAAGCTTTGGAGTAAGTGCCTCTACCACTTTCCAGCCTTGATTCTTTTCAAAGGACACTATGTCTCCTTTGAAGTAACTTTCCAGTCTGAAGTCACTGGATACTTCAACGCTTATCACAAGCTCACCTATTGGTAAATATAATACCTTTTGTAAGGTACTCTCATTGATCCCAATTATTCTCTCCTTTACTATACTCAAACATTGTATAATGTTGACTATGTACTCCTTGCTCGTACTAATCGTTATTCTCTGACTGCAAAAAATTCTACACTCTAATAAGCATACACTTGGACAACCAAGTTCAAAACAAAATGCTAACAAAAACTTCCACTAAGTGCCCCATTCCTAACCTTTTACTTGGGATCTGAATCAACAATCTTTAATTCAGTGTACTAGATCATCACTTTCGATTTACATGACTAGTCCGTATTAGGACCCAAAACTGACCTTCAGCTGTCTTTTCTAACCATCATGCACCTTCAATAAAAGTAAGCTATCATGAACAAGTATACCCTCTTCCCTCTCCAATTATGAAAATCCATCCCGGGTTTATGTAAAATAAAGATGAAAATGGTTGCCGTTAACTTGGATGGTAAATTGAGTATCCATAAAATCTTCCAATTGAACTGAATCATTAGAAAAGGCTTCAATTATTCGATAAGGTCTATGCCAACGGACTTAGAATTTCTCCAAAAAATTGTAAAAGTGGCTATCATAAAGAAGCACTAGATCATTGGGCATAAAAGATTTAGGAAATAATTTACTATCATAATAACTCTTATGGCGGCACTATGTAGCTTCTATAGTTAAAAGAGCCGTAGCCCTAACTTCATCCAATTTTTTCAATTGTGCTAATTGATGTTGGAAGAATTCCTTGTCACCAAGACGTTCATCCAATGCAATTCGTAAACTCGAAACTTCCAATTTAATTGGTAATATTGCCTCTTATCCATATATCAATTAGAACAGTGTGGAATTAGTAGTCACTTTATATGTAATATGATATGCCTATGAGCTGCAAATAATTTTGTATCCCAATTCGTTCCCACACCAGATACTATTTTAATTAAAACTTTGCAGAAAATATCGTTGGTCCTTTCAGTCTGTCCATTGGCTAGACGATGATATGGGGTTGTCTTCCGTTACTTGATCTTGTATTTATCTATCAAAGCCGCAATTGTAGAATTAATTAAATGGATTTCACGATCATTAATGAATTCTTTGGGACATCCAAATCGAGTGATAATGTTCTCATATAAAAATATGGCTACGATATTGGCATTATCAATTTTTATTGCCACCGCCTCCACTTATTTTATCACATAATTAGTCGCTACCAAAATATATCTTTTCTTGTCTATTTCGCGAGGCTGGTGCGATTGGTCCTACAAAATCAATATCCCATTTTTCAAACGGTGCTTATACTAAAATTGGTACCAACAGCATGGCAGAAGTTCTAGTAGGTCTACCAATATGCTGACAAGGATGTCAAGGACAAGAACTCAATGGAAGCAAATAAGTAAGTGAAAAACACTCTCAAAGAAATATAACAAAATAGAAATAAGGTAGTGTATATATTAAAAGAAACTGGAATGGCTATTGCCAAAAGACAAGATACTAGAGACTCTTGAAATCAAACTAGAAACAAGAAAGGAGTTGACAAGAGTGAAGAAGGTTTCACTCTTGTCTCTATTTATACTATCTACCTAAGAGCTAAGTGGCGACGTTCTATAGGACCTCCAACACGTATCCAATTTACAAGACACGTGTCCAAGTTGCAAGACACGTGTCGAACTTGCAGGGCAAGTTTCCTATATGTTCGCCATGTATTTAGCTTGGTCTTCAAGCTACCAACATGTACGACATGTGGCTAACTTATTGACCAAGTTTCTAATCCAAAAGTCTACTATGGACACTTATAAAGTCAAAGCAGCGTCTATGAAGTTTCTAGGAAGTTTCTCTAAAGATATTATGGAATTAACCTGCTTTTACCTTCTTTTATCTAGTTCTATCTGATCATATAGGTAACTATGTATATGTCCGTGACATTACCCCCCCCCTTTAAAGGACGAGTTCCACGAGGAGCGGTGATTACATGTGTAAAAAGTCTAAGATGCGGCGAATAGTATTTGCCACATATTCTGATCTTTGTTCTCTTCGAAGATAATTGATGGGTCCTCTCAACCATCAATAGTGTCCCATTCCAGGGCGAGAAGACCACCCTGTTATTTGATCATTGTTGTGACCTTCATAACTTCCTTCAAATGTCACATCTGGAACACCGTCAGGAGTTGTTCCTATCTCCAATAAAATCACCAAACATCGAGAATCTCTTCCAAGGTCGTGATACCAAACACGTTGTATCTCGCCATCTATTCGAGGAAGAACATGTCGTTCTTGAAGATCTTCATCTCGGTTGCATCGTCTTGAGGGTTGTGACAGTCGCAATGTCTCGTCCGGTAGGTCAGCAAATGAAGGCTCTTGAGTCAAATCCGCTGGCTGTTGATTCTCCATCTCCTTAGCATCACAAAATACAAAGAAGCTACAAACAAGGATAGAAAGTTGAATGTTATCTTGCCTACATCTTGTTTCTTTTATAGGAAAGTCTTCATCTTGGTTTCGATGGATGTTGTTGATGAAAGGTCTCCACCTTCCTCGCTGCATTCGCCAGATTTTTTGCTGGTTCCCATGTGCGCTCACTAATATCGTATCCGTGCCAGTGAACAAGATATTCCAACCTATTTCAGCGCCGCCTTGAATCTAAGACTTCTTCCACTTCAAATTCGTCATTATTGTTCACTTCTATAGGAGGAGGTGGCACTTGTCTTCTTCTTGGTATGTTCATTGTCTTATATGGTTCAAGAAGAGACACGTGGAATACAGGGTGGATCTTCATAGACTCTGGTAGGTGTAATCGATATGCAACTGGATTAATTTGTTCAGAAATACGAAAAGGTCCAAGCTTACGATAGTCCAACTTGTCACAAGGTCGCGTAGTCTTGATATTGCGACGAAGTAGCCATACCTTGTCGCCTACGTTGAGTTGTGGTTGTTCCTTTCGATACGCATCAACATTTATCTTTTGTCGTTCTTGAGCTTCCTTTAATTGTGCCTTCATTGTTGTATGTAGTTCTGACAAATGATTTACCAAGTCTTCCGCCGCAGGATTGTCAACTTTCGAATAGTCAAAAGTATCAAGTCGTGGATGGTAACCATAATTGGTGCAAGATAAGAACGTCTGGAAAGTGCATCGGACAAACCTTGTTGTTTTCTTGGCCTATATGTAATAATGAACTCGAATCTTGATAGAGATATGCTCCAACGAGCCTGACGATGATTCAACACGCGTGCTGACATGAAATACTCGAGGTTCTTGTGATCCGTATATATGGTGACTGGACTAGAAGCGCCTTCTAGATAATGACGCCATTCTTGAAAAGAATCCACAATTGCGAGAAGTTTTTTATCGATTTCATAGTTGATCTCTACTGCCAAAAAATTTCTAGAATAAAACTACTGGATGGAGTTTGTCATCTATTCCCATTTGTGACAATATCGCGCTTAAAGCAAAGTCTGATGCATCTGTTTCCATAAAGAATGCCTTGGAAAAATCAACGCGATACAAGATTGGTGCAGAAGTAAAAGCTATCTTCAAAGCTTCAAATGATGCTTCTGCTTCTTTATTCCACTCGAGCTTGTCCTTACAAGTCAAACGTGTAAGTGGGGCTGCAACTTGAGAGAAGTTCTTGATGAAGATTTGATAATAATTGGCAAATCCTAAAAAAGCATTGTACATCTCTTATTGTTTTGGAATCTTCCAATCCATGATTGTTTGGACTTTCTTAGGATCCATCATGAGGCCATTATTCGATATGATGTAACCTAAGAAGTCAACTTGAGTAGTGTGAAATACACACTTTTCCATCTTGGCGTACAACCCTGTTTCTCTGAGTTTTTGTAACACACGACGAACATGTGTTTCATGCTCTTCTACATTCTTAGAGTAGATTAAAATGTCGTCTAGATAGCAGACAACAAAATCATCTAAGAATTCACGAAAAACATCGTTCATGAGATGTTGAAAAGCGGCTGGTGCATTCGTGAGTCCAAAAGGCATAACATTATATTCGAAGTGTCCATACCTTGTTCAAAATGCAGTCTTCCATTCATCTCCTTCTTTGATGCGAACCAGGTTGTATGCTCCTCGTAGATCTATTTTTGTATAGATCTTAGCTTGATTCAGTTGATCAAGAAGTCCGGAGATTAAAGGTAGTGGATACTTGTTCTTGATAGTGATCTTGTTAAGCCCTCGATAATCCACACACATTCGTAACGATCCATCTTTTTTCTTCACAAATAGAATTGGAGCTCCTGCTGGGGATTTGGAATGGCGTATGAAGTTCTTGGCCAGATTTTCTTCAATATACTCTTTGAGTTCTGCCAACTCATTTTGTGATAGACTGTAGATTGGTCCAAATGGAGGTTGAGATCCCTCCTTGAGATCAATTGAACAATCATATGAACGATGCTCCGGAAGGATATCGGCATTTTTCTTCTCAAAAATATCTTGATAATCTTGGTATTGGCTTGGAAAGCCACTTGAAGTGCTTTTACTATCAGAGACGGGTGTGGCATAAATAGCAAAAGTTGATCCTCCTTTTGCTTCATGCATAAAAGCTTTTGCACCTATAAGTACGGGTTTTACTATACTAGACTTATAGCTTTTTACTTGGTCGACGGAAGTGTTAATAACGTTTTGAAAAAAATAAAGTCTACAAGAATTCCAATCTATCTTAGGATTATATTTTTCTAACCATGATAGACCTAAAATAACTGGATTAGACGAAGATTTAATTATGTTAAAGGTTACGTAACTATTATGACCGTCTATTATTACTTTTATAGGGTGGGTCTTATGAGTGACATCTCCAGAAGACAATGGACGACCATCTATGACTTCTACATGTACAAGTTTAGTTTTTTGTATTAGAGGTATTTTACGACTTCTAACAAATTGTTCATCTAAAAAACATGCTGAGGCTCTTGAATCTAATAAGCAAATGTGCCCCAATCTGTAATAAAAGTAGTCTTCAAGTGGTCTTCTTTTGCAATTTTTATTTAATTATAACTCAAAAATCCGTCCAAAAAAGAATAACATTCATGCCCAGCTACTGCGTCTAATATACTATCTGTAAAAGGTAAAAGAAAATAATCCTTTTTGGTAGCCACGTTTAATTTATGGAAGTCTTGATAGATATGGATTTTTTTATTTTTCTTTGGTATTATCACAATTGGTGAAAATCATTCACTATACGGGACTGAATATATGAAGTCCATGTCTAAAAGTTTATCTACTTCCTTCTTGACCATGAGAGAATATTTTGGATTAAGATGGTGTTGTCTTTGACAAACTGGTGTAGCATCTTCTTCTAAGGTAATTCGATGCTGACAAACTTTAGCAGGAATATCTTTTAAATTTGCATACGACGAAGCAAAAGCAGATTTATGATTTAGAAAGAATTCTTTCCAATTTCTCAATTGTATACCCGTAATACCGGTATATACTTTGATAATCTAGAATGTTTCATTGGAGCCGAAGTTAATGGATTTGCACACAAGTTCCTCATTAATCCTCGGTTTGATTTGCCCCTCCTGCTCTGAATCCTTCATATGGTCCGGCAAATCAGACTTATCCAATTTTGATTCCAATGTACCGACTTCATTTACCATGCAATTATTCATCCAGTCCGTGATGATATCGTCAAAATTTGCTGCATCCTCCTAATACAAAAAATATTCTCCTGGTCATCCATATTGGTATAACACGCCTAGCTTCCATATGTGAATTGGGTCCTTATTAACTTGCATTGCATTATTAACTTCGTCATATTCTACCTCAAATTGGCCTTCATCATCAGATGTTGCTTACGTACCCATAATTTGAGACTCTCCATAATATTGAACTGGATACATTTGTAAAATAATCTTGTCACTACCCTCTCCAATAGTTACCATTCCGCAGTCCCAATTGTTCCTAGCTTTGGCTTGATATAGCCACATTTGACCCAATAAGATTAGATATGATAAAGTAGAACTCTGTAATCAAAAAATAATATAATCAATTTCATACGTAATTCCCGCAATTATGATATTAATACTACGTAAGATATCCATTGGTTTTATCTTATTATGATTTGCCATTCTCTATACCAATGTCAAGGATAATAATTGTTTTAAATCCAACTCCTCCATTGTATCGACGTTTATTAAATTCACACTAGAGCCACCATCCACTTGAACTGCAGGAATGAGAACACCATCAATTGATACATGGATAGTTGGTGCTCCCAGATCAAGATTCAAACTAACCTCATGAATTTCTTTATTACAAATTCTACGTCATATTAACAAGAAATTCAATGTAGAACGACATTTTGGTGCAATTGCTAATAATTGCTTCATTATAATAGAAGATTTAATTTCATCCAAATCTTTCATAATATCATATGGTTTCATATTGGTAATGATTTCTAAGGCCCTCTTCTTTTTCACGGATTTTAATTTGATCTTTTAAGATAATTTTCTTATGGAATTCGGAACTAGAACTATTGAATGGACTTTGTCGTAATTCTTGTCCATGAGAGGATCTTTTAATGGATAAGGTGGCTCTCAAAACTTTGTAGATATTGGTATTGATTTTGGTTGAACCAATATCTCGGGGCTAAGGACATCCTCAAGTTACACAGACAAATTGGATCCAATCGTTGGTAATACCTTCGATACTGGTGTTAGATTAGGAGTACCATCCAATAAATTACATTGATCCAGTGCAATTGGTACTTCCAATTTTTGAATTGGATCTTTTCTTTTTTGCCGGGTTTAAGTAAGTACTGCATAGACGCATTCCATCGGATTTATTAGAGAATCTTGTGGAACTCGAATATTGTTCTCCATCTTACTTTGCAATTAGATATGTTGATCTTGATTATTAATATTAAACGGAGCATTGCACTGCTAGTAAGTATGTCCAAATTGCTTACAATTTCCACATACTAGAGCATAATCATCATTGGCTCTAGCATTGGGATATTCACTAGCATAATGTCCTATCTGCTTACATTAATAGCATCAAAGTGGTCTTCTTCTTCCTCCATCAAGAATATAGGGCGTCTTGACTAGTACATACCAGCTAAGCTTTTTCTAAGTTGGATGGATAAAGGATCCCAGCCGACCAATTGATATTGTAGGATTTGAAATTGGATTTTGAATAGGTGGATATTGGGATTGTCTTTGCTGATTTTGCACAAAACCTTGAGAATTGGGGTCACCTTCTTGGTTAAACTCAGAATTTTAAAAATTAAAGAAATTTCTATTTTGTTTAATAGGACGATTTTTGTTCCAGCCAAACCTATTTCCTATCTGAATTTGATTAATATCCTACAAAGTTGGTTAAATCATGGTTTGATTTCCGAACTGTTGTTACTTTTTTAAATTCTAATAATTAGTGGTTATATGCTTACCTCCACAAAATGTACATTGCACAGTCAATTGGGATGGTGAAGGGCACTCTATTACCAAATGGCCTTGTTCCTTACAATTATTGTATCAAATATTGGAGCACATATTAGTCAGTTTATGCCTCTTTTCCTTATCCTTTGCCAGATTAACAACCAACTCATCCATCTTCTTTGTCAAAGTTAACAACAAAGTCTCATTTGGATCCTTTGATACTAATTCATTAGATAATTCTTTTATAGATATTGATTTTTCATATGGAGAGTATAGAGAATATGGAATTGCAGTTGTTGGTGATATAGCCTGCAATAGAATAACATTCATTATTCCTTGTGGATTAATACTAAGATTTGCACCGTAATCAATTGTCCTTGGATAATTATCCATTGTTTCATTCCAGATTGGTATTTGATACTCTCCTTGAAATAGAATCATTATGGCTCTTGTGGTTAAAAATTGATCATAATGACATTCTTTCCATACCTTAGCTCGGTCAAGTGAAGTAGCCACAATCGCAAGTTGGGCCTCCTTTACAAATATCTTCAATTCTGGTGGCTATAGTCCGTTAACTAATATAGACATAACAAAAAATCTGGCATTTGGTTATTTGGCCATTTACAAAGGATATCTGCTACTCGGCCATAATATAACTCCACCGCTTCTCCCGATACCATTTTGCTATTTATTAATCTTTCTCTAAGACGTTCTTCAAATCCTATTGGTAAAAAATGAGTCAAAAATATATTTTTCATTGCCTTCCAATTAGGAAATTGTTCCACGGATTGGCGATTATACCATTCAAATGCCGTGTCTTTCAAGGTCGTTGGTAGCCATCTTAACCAAATATCTTCAGTTTTACTATTATTGGCTACGTATGCGGTCAAGAATTGAGACAAGTGTTGATTTGAGTCGGCTCCTGGTAGACCCCTAAAGGTAGGTAATAGAGCTACATTAGTTGTGTGATCACCCACTGCACCCATTAGTACCGTAATTGGTACTGCTGGATCCCCCGCCGCCATTGAAGGTGACAATGTTCTACTCACTTCCTTGTTAAAATAAATACTGCCTCCTTCGATTATCTTTCTGGACTTCTAGGCCTCCGCAATTTGATATTATTATTTGCAAATAATTTTATTGGTTGAAGTTGAGGTGAAAATGACAGATTTTGAAATATATTGAATTAGCCCTTATTGGCAAGCAATATATTCCCTTCTGAAGAACTAGCCTTGCTAGAATTGCCTGTACCCACTATTGAAAAAGTATCCAATGGAGTATCTAATTCTTCTGTGCTCCATTCTCTTTCCATTAATGGGCTCAAGAGATACACTGGGCTATTCACCAAATTACCCGCGAGTGCTTTTGGCAAATTTTTTTAATGGTATATATGTTTGAAATATTAAAGATCTTTCATGTTCTAGATATGCTTGGATGTGTCGATAGGCATGCAACTATGGATTAATCTAACTCTGTCAACACTTCTTTTTTAGCTTCCATTCTTGCTCGTTTCGTAACAAATTTCTTACTTGTGCTCTTTCTTGTCTTCCTTTTGACTGACGTATTTTTCTCAGAGCAATGTTCTCATTCTTATTAATCATAATCTTTTATCATCTATTATTGACATTGCTTTCCATCACTAATTTAACTACACATTTGGCAGTTAATTCCTAATACTCAATACTATTGTCAATCTATGGCAGCGGCGCCAAAATGTTGTTTTTTTTTGTTTCACTTACTCTACCAATACTGCCTAGAATAAACCTATAAAGGAAGATTCAAATATAGGGAGAGACTATCCGCATTGAGTTAAACTGTTAGAGTCACACAATTAACCACCTTCTGAACATTACAGTCCAATGCATACATACACGCTTTTAAAACAATGTTGTCCATTCTATTGGTTCTGCTATTCCGCAACTAAAGATAAACTGCGTGATACAATGCTCTACCAATTCTCCTACTGTAATCTATTGTCTTCTTCCGTGCTTATAACAACAATCAGCAATGCTGCACCGTCTCTATAGACTACATACACCCACTTCACTTCCCAATCACTGGAAATAATTCCTCACCAAGAACGTCTTTCAAAACAAATCGTCTCTCCAATATTCTCCTTCACCTCTCAACTCTCACAGTCAATACAGCATAACATTCTCATTCACAATCAAACTACATTGACATATCCGATCTTTGACTGCCAATTCACCACAACGAACTTACGCATCAAATAATTATAATTTCTTATTCATACACATATATAAAATTTTTTGTTTTATTACTGTACTTCACCATTGATATAGTATAACCCATCGGAATAGAATCCGGATCCTCTACTACAGTCTAACAAAAGAAAAGAGAGAGGTAGCATCAAGCTTACTCCGGCTTAAGACTATCACAATCTGGCCCTGACTCCTCTGTACCGAATCAATTTATACTCACCCCATCTATGTTAACTGCTACACAATCGATGATAACCACTTTTTCTAACTTCCTCATCTATTCTGCCTTCTAAACTGGCCATTCATCGGCTTCCTGCCTATTCTTAATCCTACAAACTATGTATCGTAAATCCTAAAATTCCTACCCATTCTGTAGTCATCTATTATCTTCAAGAAATATTATTCATAAAATCCTTCCTATAAATGAAATAATAAATGGTCATAATAGTTATGTAATCTTTAATATAATTAAATCTCCTTTTAATCCAACTATTTTAGGTTTATCATGGCTAAAAAAATATAATCCTCAAATAGATTGAATTTCTTGTAGACTTGATTTTTTTTAAAGTATTATTAAGAATTTTGTTAACTAAGTGAAAAGCCATAAGTCTAATATAATAAAACTTATACTTATAGGTACAAAAGCTTTTATATATGCAATAAAAAAAAGATCATCTTTTATTATTTATACCATATCTATTTTTGATAGTGAAAAGACTTAAAGGGGGATCTCAAGTTAATATCAAGATTATGAAGATATTTTTTAAAAAAAAAAAAATTGGTATATTTTTTTTAGAATATTGTCCATATGATTGCTAAATTGATCTCAAAGAAAAAACTTAGACTTCATTTGGACCAATCTATAGTTTATCACCAAATGAGTTGGTTGAACTCAAAAAATATATTAATGAGAACTTGGACAAGAATTTCATACGCCATTCAAAATCTCTAATAGGAGCTTTTATCTTATTTATGAAAAAAAAAGATGGATTACTATGGATGTATATAGATTATCAAAGATTCAATAAGATTACCATTAAAAATAGATATCTTCTATTTTTGATATTTAGATTTTTTGATCAATTAAATCAAGCTAAGATTTATACAAAAATAAATCTATAAAGAGCATACAATTTAGTTTGCATTAAAGAAGGAGATAAATAAAAGACTATATTTTGAACAAGATATGGACACTTTGAATATAATATTATATTTTTGGGACTTATAAATGTACCAATTACTTTTTAATATCTCATAAATGATATTTTTTGTGAATTTCTAGATAATTTTGTTGTTTGTTATCTAGACAATATTTTTATCTACTTTAAGAATGCAGAGGAGTATAAATTATATATTTGTCATATTATATAAAAACTTAGAGATATGGGTTTGTATACCAAGATGGAAAAGTGTATATTTTATATTATTTAAATTGACTTTTTAAAATACATCATTTCAAATGATGGTCTTATGATGGATCCTAACAAAGTCTAGACAATCATGGATTGAAAGATTCCAAGAACAATAAAGAATGTGTAATACTTTTTTAAATTTATCAATTACTATCAAATCTTCATTAAGAATTTTTTTCAATTTACAACTCTGCTTACACACTTAACTTGTAAGAACAAATACAAATAGAATAAAGAAGTAAAAATATTGTTTGAAACTTTGAAGATCATTTTCACTTTTATACTAATCTTATATTGTGTTAAAAATTTTAAGGCATTTTTTATGAAAATAGACACATAAAACGTTATCTTAGATATAATATTGTCATAAATAGGATTAGATAATAAACTCCATTCAGTAGCTTTTTATTTCAAAAAAATTTTAGTAATAGAGATCAGTTATAAATTTTTTACAATTATAGATTTTTTTTTAGAATGGCTTTACTATCTAAAAGGCCCTTCTAATCCAATCACTATGTATACAAATCATAAGAACCTTGATTATTTCATATCAACATGTGTATTGAATTTTGCTAAGCTCATTGAAATATATCTTTGTTAAGATTTGAGTTCATTATCACTTATCAGCTAGGAAAACAATAAGGTTTGTTTGATGTCATTTTTAGATGTTCTTATCTTGTACCAAAAGGAGGAGATGTAACTTTTGATCAATAAAAGATGATCTTATTGAAGCCAAAAAAATTTCATCTTTGAGTAATGAAATCAATAATAATTGTTGATTCAACTTTTTTCAAGCAAGTATACTCAAGTATGTCTTCAAACCTTCTTGTTTATGATATTAAAAATAATTCATCTAAGTCTCATGATACTTTCAAATTTGAATTCAATAATAATTTATTCTATTTTGAAGGATGCTTGTATTTTCTAAAAGATGAAGCATGGCTACGTGCTTTTAAAGCTTGTCACAACTTTCCTATAGAAGGATATTTTGAATACAACAAGGCTTTGGAATTAATATCAAGAGATTTTTGATAGCGTCAAAGTAAAAGATAGTTAAAGAGTTTGTGCAATTATGTAATATTTGTTCAAGATCAAAAATTCTTTATCATCAACCTTATAAACTTATTCAACCATTATCTATATTGGAACAACTATAGTCTTCTATTTCTACAGATTTTATCACAAATCTATCAATTTCAAGTTCATATGATTTTATATTTGTGATTGCAGATCATTTTATCAAGACAGCATATTTTGTATTATATACAAAATCTGTTATAAGTAAAAAAATAGCTAAATTCTTCCTTGATAACATCTATTCCTATCATGGATTGCCAAGGGATATTATATTAGATAGAAGAATGTAATTTGTATCAAAATTTTGAAAAATTCTTTTCAAGATATTAAAAGTAGATATAAAAATATCTTTGGCCTTCTATCCTCAAGTTGATGGACAAACAAATGAGGTAAATCAAGTTTTGGAATAATATTTGAAGTGTACTATCAATTATCATCAAGATAATTAGACAACTCTTTTGCTATTGGCAAAGTTTGCTTATAATAATTTGATATATTCTTCTATTTAATAATTTTTTTTTTTTACCAATTACAATTATTATCTATGACTTGATATTTTTTATTTTTTAAAAGTTGATAATCCTACGGCAAAAGATTTGGCAAATTGATTGTCAAAGCTATATGCAAGAATGAAGATATAATTAAAAGAAGCTGAAGAATGACAAAAAATCAACACAGATGTCTATTGCAAGAAATAATCTTAATTTCATGTTAGTGACAAGATATGGTTACTTTGTCATAATATCAAAACTATTTATATTTATAACAAGTTGGATTATCATAGGCTTGGACCATTTTTAATATTTGAACAAATTAATTCAATTACTTATCAATTATACCTATCAAAGTGTATGAAGATCCATCTTGTATTCCACACATCTCTACTTCAGCCATATAAGACAGCAGATATATAGAAAAGAAGATAAATGCCACCATCTTTTATAAAAGTGGACAATAATGAAAAATTTAAGATAGAAGAGGTCTTAGATTTGAGCTTGATTGAACAGTTTGATTGAAGATTATTAAAGTTCAAGCAGATTAGGGTCTCAAATATTGGATTTTAAAGGTCATTGAGGATTCTTAAAATATTAAGTAATCTACAAAGTGGATTGAGGTGAAAATTATTTGTATAGATGGTAGACTTGATTTTCCACCTATTTGTGAATTTTGGAAGGAATTAAATGGTATAAAAAGAAGATGTTGGTATTAGGAGATTGGCATCACGGTTGGACAAGGAGGCTTATCTACAACCAAGGAGAATTATGGATTTATCTTTTATTTGGTGAATTGAATCTTTTTAAATTTTTTTTTACATATTACCAATTTAATTATTAAAAGGTGTACAAATTTTGAATTAAAATCAATGGCTCAATCATTTATTATTGAGATTTCAATCAGGTATAGGATTTGTTGGAATTTGATTAAGATTTAATTAGAATTTGTTAGAATTTGATTAGAATTCAATTAGGATTTATTAAAATTTGATTAGGATTTAATTAGGATTTTTTAGGATTCATTTATGATTTAACTAGGATTTTATTAGATTTTTTTTAGGATTTAGGATTTGATTAGAATTTATTAGGATTTAATTAGGATTTTAATAAAGCTTGTTTAGGATTTTTTAGGATTTATTTAAAATTTGACTAAGATTTTAATAGGATTTATTTAGGATTTAAGATTTTATTAGGATTTTACTAGGATTTGATTAGAATTTAGGATTTGATTAGGATTTCATTAAGGTTTATTTAAGATTTAGGATTTAATTAGGATTTGATTAGAATTTAAGATTTGACTATGATTTCATTAGAGTTTGTTTAAAACTTAAGATTTGACTAGAATTTGATTAAAATTTGATTAGGATTTGACTAGGATTTGTTTAGGATTTGACTAGGATTTGAATAGGATTTGATTAAGATTTGATTAAGATTTGATTAGAATTTGACTAAGATTTGATTAAAATTTGATTATAATTTATATTTTTAATATTTTAAAAAGATTTTTATTTTAATATTTCTTTTAGATTTTTATATTAATATTTCTTTAAAAATTATTTATTATTTTTTTATAACTTTTTAAAAAATATTTTAAGATTTCTTTACATTTTTTAATAATTAATTAAAAATCTAATTAAACTTCTTTAATACTTAAGCATATTTATTTATCTTTAATTATAATTTATATATAATTCTATTAAAGATATTAGGACTTGTTGCTATAATTTTTTTTTTATCTACTACAACCAAGTACTCGATGCATTCTTCTAGAATAGATAGATAATTTTGAGAAGGTAGAGTAAAGGTTAAAAATTGATAGATTGGATGATTAATCTAATTTTTGGCCAATATAGATAGTAGCATAAGAAAGTTAATTGGAAAAGTGGTTAAGGCAGGAGAGATGATGGTTGGAGTCTTGGTTTTTAGTATAAAGAGAATAAGGAAGAAGGAATCGGGGCCCAACTATGAGAGTTGAGAGTTGGAATAAGCTTGGTGCTACCTCTCTCTTTTGTTTTCTTTTGTGCGAAATTATAATAGAGAATCTGGATAACATTCTGATTGATTGTACCGTATAAACTGTGAAGTACAATAATAAAATAGAAAATTAAATTCATATGTAGATGTATAAGAGATTAAAATTATGTGATATTTGAGTTTGGTGTGACGAATTGACAACCAAAGACGGAACACATCGATGCAGTTTGAGTGTGAATGAGAATGTTATGCCGTATTGATTGTGAGAGTTGAACGGTGAAAGAGAATATTAGAAAGATGATTTATTTTGGAAGACGTTCTTAGTAAAAAGTTATTTCTAGTGATTGGAGTGTGTAGCGGTTGTATGTAGTTTATCAAGACAATGCAATATTATTAGTTGTTCTAATGAGATTGTTGGAAGTTAGAGAGGTCAAGATTATTTAGAGCATTTGCATGTTCATTAAATTTTGCCATTCAAGAGAGGTTAATTGTGTGACCCTAGTAGTGTATTTCATGCATTTAGTCTTTCCCTGTGTTTGAATCCTCTTTTCTAAGTTTATTCTAGGCAGCATTAGTAGAATAAGTAAAACAATAAATCACATTTTTGGCACTGTTGCCGGAGATTGACGATAGTTTGAGTATTAGGAATTAATTGCCAAACGAGTAATTTTTACATAATATATGAAGATATTCTAAAATTAATATTGGTTCAAAAGTAAAGCCAAAAATATAGTTAGATTGGAGATGAGAAGCAATTTTAGAGATATGAAGAAAGATTATGGTTAATAAGAATGAGAATATCACACTAAAGAAAATACGCCTTTTGAAAGAAAGATAGGAGAGAGGGCAAGCAAAAAATTTATTGCAAGACAAATAAGAATAGAATCTAAAGAAGAAGCATCAACAAAGTTGCATTAAATCATAGTTGCATGCCTGTTGGTACATCCGAGCATACCTAGAACATGAAATATCTTTAATATTTCAAACATATATATTGTTAAGAAAATTGCCAAGAACACTCGCGGATAATTTGGCAAATAGCCCAGTATATCTCTTGAGCCTATTAACAGAAAGAGAATGGAATATAGAAGAATTAGATATTCCATTGGATACTTTTTTAATAGTAGATAGAGCCAATTCTAGCAAGATTGGTTCTTCAAAATAGCATAAATTGCTTGCTACTAAGGGCCAATTCAGCGTGTTTTAAAATCTATTGTTTTTATCTCAACTTCAATCAATAAAATTATTTATAGATAATAATAGTAAATTATAGAGGCCTGGAAGTCTAGAAAAGACAATTAGGAGAGGCAGTGTTTATTTTAATAAGAAACTGAGTAGAACATTATCATCTTCAATGGCGGCGGGGAGACCAACAGTTCCAATTGTAGTTCAAATGGGTGTAGCGAGTGATCAGACAACTAGTGTAGCTCCATTATCTACCTTTAGAGGTTTTCCAAGAAAAAATCCAAATGAATACTTGTCTCAATTCTTGACTAAATGTATAGTCAATAATGGTAGAATTGAAAATATTTGATTGAGATGGCTGCTAGCGACCTTGAAAGATACATCATAAACGATATAATCACCAACTCGTGGGTCAATTTCCTAATTAGAAGGCATTAAAAAATATATTTTTAATCCATTTTTGACTAATTAGATTTGAAGAGTATCTCAAGAAAAGGTCAATGAACAATAGAATGGTACCAAGAGAAGCAGTGCAGTTATATTATGGCCGAGTAGTACATATCCTTTGCAAATGGTCAAATAACCAAATGCTGGAATTGTTTGTTTTGTCTATATTGGTTAACGGATTATACCCACTAGAATTGAAAATATTTTTATAAGAGGTCCAACCCGTCACAATTGCTTCCTCACTTGATTAAACTAAGGTATGAGAAGAATGTCATTATGATCAATTTTTAACTCCTAGAGCCTCGATGATTCCATCTCAGGCAATTTATCAAATGCCAATTTGGAATTAAATAGTGGCAGTTACCTAAGAATAATTGATTATGGTACAAATTTTAGTACTAATCCATAAGAAATAGTTAATGCTATACTATTGCAGGCAGTACCATCAACTATTATAATTCTATATTTTTCATATCCTCTATATCAAAATCTAATACGTACAAAAAAATTATCTAATGAATTAATATCAAAGAATCCAAATGAGGCTTTATTGTTAACTTTGACAAAGAAGATGGACAAATTGGGTGTTAATCTAGCAAAAGATAAGGAGAAAAGGCATAAATCAATCAATATGTGACCCAATATTTGGTACAGTAATTGTAAGAGACATTCTATTTAGTAACGGAATGTTCTTCACCATTCCAAATGGCTATGTAATGTACATTTTCTGAGGATAAGTATAGCACCATAAATTATTAAAATTTACAAAAGCAACAATAGTTTGATAATCAAACCATGATTCCACTAACTTCATGGAATATTAATCAAGTCTAGATAGAAAATAGATTTGGTTGGACTGGCAATCGTTCAAATAAATAAAATAGGACTTTTTTTAATTTTTAAAATTTGGCATATAAGCAAGAATATGGACCCAATCCTGAGGATATTATGCAAAATCAATAAGAATATTTCTAATATCCACCCATACATAAATCAATTTTGGATTCTATAATACAAACTAGTCAACCAAGATCATTTATCTATCCAACTTGGAATAGGCTCAGCCAGTATGTATCAATAGAAACATCCAATATTCTTGATGGTATCAAAAGAAGACCACTTTAATGTTATCATTACAGGAAATTAAGACATTATGCTAGTAAATGTCTCAATCCAAGAACTAGTGAAGAATACGCTGTCGGGTAGAGAGAATTCGCCTTGGGAAAACGCCGGGTTCCTAGCTGCTACTAGAACTTGCAGGGAACATGAGAGGAAGCCGTGCAAGTATGTTCTATACTTGCACAATATTTCTTCAAGCTTTCAAGTTATACTTGTATTATACTTGTACAAGTCTTGTACAAATATAAAGTATAAATACTTGAATAATACTTATACAAATACTTGTATAAATACTTGTATAAATACTTGTATAAATCCTTGGTATAACACTTGTATAAATACTTGTATAAATCCTTGGTATAATACTTGTACAAATACTTGTACAAATACTTGTACAAATATTATGTATAATACTTGTAGAATACTTATAAAATACTTGTATAAATACAAGTATATATACTTGTATAAAAAGTATAAGCAAAGTATGTATGTATTCAAGTATACCTCAAAATACAACCGCATATGAGGAATACAAGTTATACAACAAGTTGAAATTAAATAAATCACTAAAAATTCATCCAAAGGTCGAATCAAGCGTGCTTATAGCCTATGGAAAGCCAATAATCCATTGTAAAACATATCAAAATTTCACAAATAGATGACTTACCATTTAAAAGTTATGGCTAAAAGAAGTAGGCGCTAAAATTTCCAAGCAAATGCAAAGGCAGCAAAGCTCCTCTTCACTTCAGCCTTTGTTGTGATCACTTCCCTTCTCCAAATTGGACATGCAATAGCTTTTTAGAAAGCTCACTCCATCATCTAGCTTGCTCTAAAATTTCGCATGCATGCCTCTCAAACTCCAGATTTTGTAGCTAGTCGATTCTACTCTTCAAACCCTAGCAACAATTTTTCCTCTTTGACACTTCACGGCTCATAAAACTTTCATCAAAGCTCCAAATGTATTGATTTTTGTTTTTGTGGAAAGCTTACACAAGCTTCTACAAGCACCTAAAATATCAAAAAGATTGAAGAGACTGTCCGACTTGGGTGGTTGAACAAAGTCTCTGCCCCTCTTCGTCGGGTGGCAGCAAACCCTTTCCCACTCTCAAGCTCACAACTTTTGCTCTCCAACTCCAAATGCTACAAGAGATGTCTTGATAGATAGCTAGCACAATCTTCCACACTCTCTATAAATTTCACTAAGAAAGAGTTGAAATCAAACTTGCAGTGGCAGCTCGAAGTTTCTGCACCTCTTCGTCGGGTGGCAGCAAACCTCACTCTACTAAAACAAGCATAACTTTTTGTTCACAACTCCAATACAAGCAAGTGAGTAGGTTCTAGAATCCTCACAACTCGAAGAACACACCCACCAATTTTCACTACAAACACTTCTATCTCCTCGGAGCTATCTCTCTCCAAAGTTCACTCTTCAAAACTGCCTTTCTCTCTCGGTCTAGCAAGAGGAGTATATCTCCCTTTCTTTCTATATTAGACTATGAGACGCCCACATGGGCAGCCAAATCCTATTGGATGGGCCTTATTCACCCCATGCTCTTCTTTCTTATCCCTCACAAGGTCCATTCTACCTCAAAAGTCAATAAGAAAGGTAAAACAACCTTTACTTTTCTTCTAATTACAAAAGAGTCTATTCTAGGATATAAATAAGGTAGGAACAAAACAAATAGCCATCTTAATTCACTAACTAAGTGGCTATAATAAATCCTCTCCTTATAATATCTTCTAAAATAACCTCTAGCACTCACACATATATTAACAATAGATACAAGATTTTTCATATTTTTATACACTGCACGTAAATGCAGTACGACAACGCTCCAATATGTAGAAATTGTAAGCAATTGGGACATACATATCAGCAATGCAATGCTCTTTTAATTTTAATAACTGAGATCAACGTATCCAATTGCAAAGTAAGATAGAGGATAGTAATCAAGTTCCAAAAGATTTTCTGATAAATTGAGTGGAATGCATCCATGCAATATTTAATCAGGCCCAATAAAAAAAAAAAAAATCTAATTCAATAATTGGATAGACCAGTTGCAAAGAACCAAATCAATTCATTGATTTGAATTTTGAATCCAATATTTGTATCGAAAATATTATCAACGTTGGGATCTGATTTGTTTAAGCAATCCAAAGTTGTTCCTAATCCCAAGATATTGGTTCAATCTAAACCAATACTAATATCTGCAAAGTTTCAAGAACTGTCTCATTGATTAAAAGATCTCATTATGGACAGGAATTCTGAAAAAATTTATTTAGTAATTCAAATTCTAAACTCCATAAGACAAGACAAATTATTTCAAGGGATTCAATTGAAATCAATGAAAAAGAAGAAGGCACTGGGAATCACTACCAATATGAAATCTTATGATATTTTGAAAGATTTGGATGAAATTAAATTCTCAATTACAATAAAGCAATTGTTAACAATTGCACCAAAATATTGTTGTACATTGAATTCTTTGTTAATATGATGAAAGACTCGTAATAAAGAAATTCATGAAATTAGTTTGAATCCCAATCTGGTCACACTGACTATTAATGTGTCCATCGATAGTATTCTTGTTTCTGAAGTTCAAGTAGATGGAGGTTCTAGTGTGAATTTAATGAGCATGGATATAATAGAGAATTTAGATTTAACTCATTTGTTACCTACAATCTTGGTATTGAGAATGGCTGATCACAATTATATAAAGCCTATGGATATTCTTCGTAGCATTGATATCGTTATTGCTAGAATCATAAGTAAGATTGATTATATTATTTTCTGACTATAGAGTTCCACATTATCATATCCTATTTTATTGGGTCGGCTGTAGCTAAATCAAGCCAAAACTAGTAATGATTGGCATCGTGGAACAATGGCTATTAAAAAAGATAGAGACAATATCATGGAAAATTTCAAATTTTGAATTTTGAGATGACATTCGAGGATGAAGATCAACTTGATGCAAAATATGATGAAGTTACCAATTCAATAAAAATTGGTGATAACTCAATTCACGCAGAGAAGCAAGGCATCGTATACCAATATGGAGGACTCGGGGAATATTTAGTATACTTGGAGGATATAACAAATTCCAATTATGCTATCGCCAATTGGATGAATAATCCCGCAGTTAATGAAAATATATTGGAATCAAAAATGGGTAGTTCTAATTTGTCAGATTATATGAAGGATTCAAAGCAGAAGAGAAAAATCAAATCAAAGATTGTTGCAAAATCTATATGCCAATCCGTTAATCTAGGCACCAATGAAATATCCCAAATTATCAAAGTATACACTGGAATTATGGATATAGAGCTGAGAAATTAGAAAGAATTCTTTCTAAGTCATAAATCTACTTTTGCTTAATCGTATGCGGATTTAAAAGGTATTTCTGGTGAAGTTTGTGAGTATTGAATTACCTTAGAGGAGGATGCTACACCAGTTTGTCAAAGACAACACTACCTTAATCCAAAATATTCCCTCATGGTAAAGGAGGAAGTAGATAAAATTTTAGATATAAGCTTCATATATCTAATATTGCATAATGAATGGATTTTATCAATTGTGATAGTACCAAAGAAGAATGAAAAAATCCGAATCTGTCAAGACTTCCATAAATCAAACGTAAAAACCAAGAAGGCTTATTTTTCTTTATTTTTTACAGATAATATATTAGACACAATAGCCAAACATGAATGTTATTCCTTTTTGGATGGATTTTTGGATTACAATCAAATTAAAATTATAGTAGAGGATCAATTAAAGACTACTTTTACTATGGATTGGGGCACATTTGCTTATAAAGTGATGCCATTTGGATTATGTAATGTCCTAGCCTCATTTCAAAGGATAATAATACAAGCATTTCAGGATTATTTACAATTATCAATAGAAATATTTTTAGATGATTTTTATACATTTAGTATGTTAGTTGACCATTTGGAATGTCTTGGCTAATATTTGGATCAATGTGATAAGTATGAGATATCTTCGAACTCTGAGAAGTGTCAATTTAGAGTATCCTTGGGAAAGCTTTTGGGACACATTATTTTTGTGGGTGGTATTGCTATTGATCCAGATAAAATTACTTGTATATTGGCCTTATCAAAGCTGGAAATAATATTGGGTGTTTGTGGTTTCATAGGCCATGTCAGCTATTATTGGCAATTTATTGATTTATTTGCAATGATATGTCAATTTTTAACTAATTTCTTAAAGAAACCACCATCGGATGGATCTAGTCTAATTTGGACCAAAGAATGTACAATTGCATTAGAAGAATTGAAGTGCAAACTGGTGTCTACACCAGTATTGGTTGCATCATGTTGGACAAAACTATTTCATGTTTATGGTGATGCATCCAATGTTGCTATTAGATCTGTACTAAGTCAAAAGGATGAAAAGAATTTAGATCATCCAATGTATTATGCTAGTTGATAATTCATTGCTATGTAATAAAATTATACTACGACTGAATGAGAAGCTTTAGGCATGATCTATTCTATATAGAAATTTTGGCATTATCTGCTTATTTATCCATTTGTGTTTCATGTCAATTACAATGCTCTTAAGTATATGATCAATAAATCTCAATTGAATAGACACATTGCTTGATAGATGTTATTCCTTTAAGAATTTAATTTTACTATTAATATTTGATCAAGAAAGAAACATGCCAATGTCGACCATTTATCCTGTTTAACCAACATATTGGAAAATGAACCTATCAATGATGCACTTTTTGATACAAAATTATTTGCTATGGATATAATTTTATCAAAATATAGTGAATTGATTCAATACTTGATATTCTAGACATTCCCACTTAGTTATAGCAAGAAATTTAAGCAGTGTCTGATTTTGAAAAGTGCTCCATATACCATAATTGGTGATATTTTGTATAAGCAAGAGAAGGATGGAATACTATGCCATTGTATATTTCAAAGTGAAATACATGAGATATTGGAAGATTGTCACCTTGATAGTTGCAGTGGACACTTTGCTAGTAATAGCACTGCTCAAAAAGCTTTAATTGCTGGTTATTGGTGGTCAACAATGTTTTTTGATGCACACCAATATGTACAATGCTATGATCCTTGTCAGCATATTGATAGACCTATTGATACTTTTGCCATGCCGTTGGTACCAATTTTGGCACAAGCACCATTTAAAAAATGGGATATTGATTTTATAGGACCAATCTCACCAGCCTCACAAAATGGACATAAAAGATGTATTTTGATAGCAGCCAATTATGTAACAAAATGGGCTGAAGCGGTGGCAACAAAAAATGATAATGTCAATACAATAGCTATATTTTTATATAAGAATATTATCACTTGCTTTGGGTGTTTGAAAGAATTAGTTAATGATCATGGCATCTATTTTATTAATTCATCCTTGACAGATAAATATGAAATCAAACATCAAAAAATAATGCCATATCATCCTCAAGCCAATAGACACACTGAAAAGACCAACAGTATTTTGTGCAAAGTTTTAACTAAGACAATGTTTGGTATAAGAATGGATTGGGATATAAAATTATTTGTAATTTTATAGGCATATTATATTGCATATAAATTCACTACCAATTCCACACCATTTCAATTGGTATACGGGCAAGAAATAATATTATTAACTGAATTGGAAGTTTAGAGTTTAAGAATTGTATTGGATGAATGTCTTTGTCATGAGGCATCTTTCCAATATCGGTTAGCACAATTGAAAAAATTAGATGAAGTAAGGACTATGACTCTTTTAACTATAGAAGCTATACAGTGCTGTCATAAGAATTATTATGATAATAAATTACATGCTAAATCTTTTATGCCCAATGATCTAGTGCTTCTTTATGATAGCCGATTTTTCAATTTTTCAAAAAAATTCCAAGTCCGTTGGCATGGACTGTATTGAGTAGTGGAAGCCTTTCCTAATGATTAACTTTAATTAGAAGATTTTATGGATATTCAATTTATTACAAGAATCAACGAAAATCAGTTACGACTTTATTGTATGTAAATCCGAGATGGATTTTAAAATTAGGAAGAAAGAGAGAATACTTGTTAATAATAGATTGTGTATATTGTAGGTACATGATGGTTAGAAAAGACGCCTCATAGTCAATTGGGATACTATTGCCGCCTAGTCAAGAAAATCAAATGTGAAGTTACGGTTCATTGAATTAGAGATTGTGGATTCAGATCCAATTAAAAGATTAGGAGCAGAGCACTTAGCGGAAATTGTGAATATTATTGTATGAAGTGCATTGGAGTATAGTATTTATTTCACTGAGCCAAAATAGTATTAGTATGAGCAAGGAGTGCAAAGTGTATCGTAGTCCACAATGTCGATAGAAAGATCAAAGAGAGCTGTGGACAGAGAGGAAAGTATCTGAAATGTGAGGAATAAGTATAATTTAGAATCGTTATCTCCAGTGGTCATGACCAATATGGAACCAATGAAGTTAGAAATCTATTGGATTCCACAAAGGCAGAGAGATTTTAGAAACACGTAACTATATGTATTTTTGAGAGAGTTAGATAATTTTTCCTCAATTAATATAGAATTGGTGGCAGAATATATAACACACTATGACCTAGAGGATAGTTTGAGTGTAATAAAAGAGAGGATAATCAGGATAGACAAGGGTACCTTACAAAAGATACTGTATTCTCGATTGGTGAGCTTGTAGTGGATATCAAAGTATCTAATGATTTTTAACCAGGTAGTTATTTTAAAGGAAGCATGTCGGCATTAGAAAAGAACCAAGGTTGAAAAGTAGCAGAGGCACTCACACCAAAGTTTATGGAGTGGATGTGGTTCATTCAAAAGCGGCTGGGCTTGAACCGACATACCACCTACATGTTCAAACGGCTCATATATGCGGTGATAGGAACGCTAGAAAGAATGGTGTTTAATTAGATAGCGTTCATAGCAACTAAAATCTATGCAGAGATGGTAGCCAAACAAAAGATGGAGAAGTTTGAATCCTTGTTCTGTTCCAATTATGTGCACTCCGTAACTACACATATATTGAGTCAAATATCGCCAGTGGTGGAGAGAAATATACCTTCTTCAGTGCCTCCACAATGTATTCAAAGTTTGACAACACCAATAACTAGCCCAGAGGTAGTGGTCAATAAAGTTGGGGAGTTAAGTCAATCGATAGAACACGAGGCCATTTTAGTAACTATATCAACGGGGGCTCCAATTCTCTCAGTAACGGAGGTGGCGACTGAGGTTTCAGTTACGAGTACTGGAATAATAGAAGGAGGGAGTCTCACGGAAGGAATATTATATTAAATTTTTCAATTATAACTTACAGTGAGTAAGTTGGAGAAAAACTTAAGGCAATAATTGGACGCAAGCAGGAAGGAGATAATGGAAAAAATCCATCAGATTGTAGAACAGGATTATATTATCAAGAAAAAAACAAAATCTAAGTTGTTGTTGGAACGGAAATTAAGGGAAGAATAGGAAGCTTGGGCAAAAGATAAAGAACACACTCAACAAATCCTGAACGGCCAAAAATAAGAATTATTAGAGAATCGTAGAATATGGAATTTAGAAAAGAAGGCATTGAAAAGTTAGTTGCAAGCAAAACGTGAGAAGGCAGCAAAATTGAACTAAGAAAAGGTGAAATTAGAGGACCAATATAGAATTGAAATGGACAAGCTACGGACAGAAATTGATACCTTGAAGGCTGAAGTAGCAAAATTAGAAGGCAATGTAACCAATATTGGTCGATCGTAGATATTTTTCCTGCCAGTTTTGAATATTGGTGAGTTGGAGGAGAAGATGAAGCAACAAGATCGCCAATTAGAAGCGAAAGATGCCAAAATTGTGCTATTGGAGGCTCAAGTTTGGAAATTGGGAGCAGATAATGAAGATTTATCAGCCCAATTAAAAGATAATCATGTGGATTTATTGAAGGAGGACAAGGACTTAGAATTAGAATCAGATGCAAAAGAACCTCTTACGGAGAATCTTGTAGTATCCCAATCCAGAGAACTGGCTTCATAATTCAAAGTTTTTTTTCTATCAATTTTATGTTTACAAGGGCGCTACACAATTAGGAGTGGGGCTATGTAGAATAGATAGATAATTTTAGAAAGATAGAGTAAAAGTTAAAAATTAATAGATTAGATAACTAATCTAATTTTTGGCAGATATAGATGGTAATATAGGAAAGTTAGTTGAAAAAGCAGTTAACATAGGAGAGATGATGGTTGGAGTCTCGATTTTTAATATAAAAAAAATAAAAAAGAAGGAAATGGGGTCCAACTGTGAGAATCGAGAGTCGAGGTAACGTTGGTGTTATCTCTCTCTTTTATTTTTTTTTGTGTTAAACTGTAGTAGAGAATTCGGATAACATTCTGATTGATCATACTATGTAAATTGTGAAGTACAGTAATAAAATAGAAAATTAAATTCATATGTGGATATATAAGAGATTGAAATTATGTAATGATTGAGTTTGGTGTGGCAAATTGGCAACCAAAGACGGAACACATCGATGCAATTTGAGTATGAATGAGAATGTTATGCCGTATTGATTGTGAGAGTTGAGAGGTGAAAGAGAATATTGGAGAGATGATTTGTTTTAGAAGACGTTCTAAGTGAGAAGTTATTTCTAGTAATTAGAGTATATAGCAGTATCGTAATATATGAAGTCTTGTTTGAGAATGCTCCGGGCACCTGGCTATGGAAGATAAAAAGAAAATACTTAACAACAAGATTTTAACAACTCTAATAGAATCCTAAATAATTTCTATTAAATCTTAACGATATTAATCAAGCTTTGACCCAATCTTAAAGAAATTATAAAAAGAAGAATAAATGAATCATACATTAATCATAAAAAAATAATATATAAAATAATAATTTTAGAAAATACTAAAAATAGAAATCTTAAAATCCTAAGTCAAACCTTGGTCAAATCCTAAGTCAAATCTTAATCCTAATGAAATTCTAATCAAATATTAAATCCTAAATTCAAATCCTAAATCCTAATGAAACCTTAATGAAATCCTAATCAAATACTAAATCTTAAATCTAAATTCTAAATCCTAACCAAATCCTAATCAATTCCTAAGCAATTCCTAAGCAATTCCTAAAGTAATTTTAGAACCTTAATAACTACCAATTAAACTATTGATCTTGATTGAAAATTTATACATGCCTTAACAACTAAATTAAAAACAAATACATTAGGTTTCAAGAAGATTGAACTTACCAAAAAGAAGAAAAATCTATAAATCTACTTAGGTATCGGCTGGCTTCCTTCTCCAATCTTAATACTAATAATCGAGTACCTAAATCTCCTATTTTCACCATTCAATTGCTTTTAAATTTTATGTATATATAGAAAATAAAGTCTTCTATCTATAAATACAAATTTCACTCAAATCCAATTGAGAGATTGCTCAAAATCTGCAAAATCTACAAAATCCTAATTAACCTTCAAAATCCAATTTTCAAGACCTTAATCTATTTAGATCTTAATTACTTAGAATTAAATCATTAGATTAAGCTCAAAATTATAACACACATTGATGACAACAATATCAACTAATCTATAAAATTTTAATTATAGATCTACTATAAAACTTTTGTAATTGCCCAAAGTATAAACCCTATTTTATTTCACAAAATCCACAGTCGCCTAAAATAACTCTAAATTTGCAAAGCTTTTACAAAGTCAATTTTGATTCAAATCATTCCAAATCAAATCCTATGCAAAATCTCTTAAATTTGCTTTCTAATCCGTTTCTTTGATCTACCAAAAAGCTTTTGATCCTCCATAGATATGCAATTTTGTGCCTTAGGATTTGATTCCAACCTTGGCTCATAACTGGTCCTCTTTGGATATCTATTTTAAGATTTTTGTAGTAAATTTTTTTGAAACCTATTTTCAACTCCTTTCTAAAGATGCTTATATTTTTTTATTTTCTAATCTACTTTGTTTTGCTTTATTTATGGCCATACAAAGTAATTAGAAGTCACTGCTATAAAAGACAATATTAATACCATTTGATTTTTTTCTACCTCTTCTTCTATTATTTATTTTTTTAAGATAATTTTTTCAAATATTCTCATTTGAGCTTTTCTATAATATAACCACTCCTTTCTTCTTTCACCTAATGATCATATTACTACACGACAGTGGTTATATGCAGTCTGTCAAGACAATGCAATATCGCTGGTTGTTCTTATGAGATTGTTAGAAGTTGGAGAGGTCAGAGTTGTTTAGAGTATTTGCGTGTTCATTGGACTTTGCCATTCATGAACGATTAATTGTATAATCCTAGCACTATATCTCATGTGTTTAATCTTTCTTTATGTTTGAATCCCTCTTTATAGGTTTATTCTAGACAGTATTGGTAGAGTAAGTAAAACAACAAACCACAATTTTCAAACAAAACTTCATATAATATGACATATTTAATGAATTCGACATAAAAAGCTTGAGGTGGAAGATAATTGGATTTTTTATTTATTTGAATTATTGAGAAAGAAGGCAAGAGAATAGAAGGATGAATTATGGATGGTACTTTGAGCGGAGCCATAAATGGAAGTATTAGTCAAGGATAAGATATGTATTTAAATCCTAACTTTATAAGCATGTTTGAAGTATTTATTTTATTCATACAATAGCAACAAGTTAAAGATTGCAAAAAAGATATAATAAATAAAGTATTACAAGCAATTGTAGATAAGATTGATCAATTTAAAGAAAAAGATATTACGAAGTATTTAAGGTGTTATGTGAAAGAAATAGAATTGAAGTGTATTTTCAAGAAGGAGATGGTTTAATTATTTAGATTGGCTACTGCGCTAGAGATAAGAAATCATGTGAAGTCTATTATAGGACATTCTAGAGGTTCATGGAAGAAATTTTTTCAAACATTAAAAGATGAATATTTTTTAAAAGATTGAAACGGAGTTACAAAGAAGTCATATTTTGAATGGATTAAAAGATCTAAGAAGGATCTTCAAGCAACAAAATTATTGAAGGAGTTTAAAAGATAATATTTTTATTTATCAAAGAAAAATAGGTAATTTTTGGATCTAAGTAAAGTAGAGCTTTTTCTTCAAGCAACTGATAGAGAGTTGCAAGAAAAATTAGAAATTTTGCTTGAAGATAAAAAAGAAGAAAAAAAATTGATATCAAATTGGAAAGAAGTAGAAGAGATAATATGATTACTTACAAAAATAGAACAAAAAAAGGATAGGATGGATATTCAAAGACCATTACTAGCATCCAAGATAAAATTGCCTACTAACCATCCTACATCTATGATTCAATCTTCAATATCTACATCAAAAAAAAAAAAAAAAAAAAAAAAAACAAAATGAGCATAGATGAAATTATACGTAGGATGAAAAATTCATAAATAAAATTTGCAAAACTTAAAGAGAAGGATCAATCATCAAGAGTATCAATAAGACAAAAATTAGAACTAATAGAAGATATAGTATATAGATGCATGTGATATAATAATATAGATCATTCAAGAAGAAAGTGTGAAGATTTTATAGAGGTACTATACAAAAGAGTTATTTTTTTAAAAAATAGTATGATATATTAAAAAAAAATTAAAAAAAATTAAAAAAAAAATTTAGTAAAGAAAAAATGAAGATATTTGTAGGAGATACTAAAAGTTTTAGGAGATGTTTTATGAGTTGGACTTATAAAAGAACAAAATAGGATTCTACCATCTAGTCATTATTTTTAAAATCATTGAATAAGAGCTATTATAGAAATTTTAATAAAATTAGGAGATTTAAAGAATTAATTATAGGATTAATTGATCATAAATTAATTTCATATGCTTTAAATGCAAAAGCCTTTCTATGTTGTGAAAATATATCTCTAAAATATTTTTTTTATATTTTGTCAAAAATCCATCATATCCAATTTTTAATCTATCTAATATAGCATTTATAAATTTATATCTTATCTTTATAATTTAATGGTAATGACAAAGCCATTGATTTAATTTAATTTTTTTTTTCTATTGTTTTATATTTAATTTTAATATATATCTCTTGGTAATTGAAATTTTTTATAAATATTCAAATTTCATCATAAATATTTGTAGAATATACATTAATAATTCTACTCTCTTCTTGTAATCCATATTGCAATAAATAATTTAATTCTTCTATAATATTTATAAATCCTACTTCTTTAAATATTCTTAAAATAAATTTATTTTTAATCAATTTTTTATTTTCTTTTAAGATTTATTCCATATTTTTAATATAATGTGTGTCTATTTTTTTATCTTATCAATAGTCTTAAAAGACAATACAAAATCTTATCTCAATCCAATAAGTCTAGTAGATAATATCTTCTTTTTTAAATATTCAATTATAGGATTAATTGTGTTTTGGAGTATTATTTATGATGTAGTATCAACTATTAATAAGATAATTGAATCTTATATTTATCATTAGTAGAATTTATATATAATAATATTTTTTATACTTTAATTTAATAAATACTATTTTTTTCTAATTATGGATATCATTCAAAGCTTGATTTATAGGATATGCTAAAGAATAATAATCCAACAACTGAAGGATTTGCAAAGCATCTATTGCAACACCAAAAAACCTTAAAACTTCAATTCTAAGCAGTTCAAGATGCTTACAAGGTATTTGTAAATAAATTCAGAAATCAACTGCTTACTTTTCATATTGAAAATTAAATATGGTTACCTCAAAAAAACATTAAGACAAAGCAAACATGCAATAAATTGGACTATTGGAGGTTAGAACCATTTTCCATCCAAGAGTAAATTAATCCAATTGCATATCATTTAAAACTACCACCTTCTATGAAGGTACATCCAATTTTCCATGTGTTTTTTTTAGAGCCTTATAGAGGGTTGTATATTTTAGAAAGAGTACAATAATTTCTATTCAATATCAAAATAAAAAATCATAAAAAAATATAAAGTCAAAAAGGTGCTTGATTTACGATGAAGATAGAGGAAATTGGAATATCTTATTTATTGGTGCGGCTATGATAATAATGAGTGTACATGGGAATCGGCCAAAAATTTCACCAATATGCCTCAAAAGGTACAAGAATTTTATTGACTCTATTTTTACAAATCCAAACCTGTTTGGCAATAATTTCTTTGTGAAAAAAGGATTCAAAGAATATTTATAAGAGAAAGTGAATCAAACTAAAGCCTTCATCAATATGCATTCATCTATTCTAAGATAAAATAGAGTGATAGAAGCAAGTCAATTATCATGTCAAACCTTCAAATATTAAAAAATTTAGAAAAATAAGATTTAGAAGATTCACTTATTATGCAAGCTCCAAACAAACTAGTGTAATTTTTACAGTCTTCAATTAAACAAAGTGAGGATGATATATTTTAGTGCTAAGTACAACTACTATTGAAGCTATTAGGAACAACATCCAACCATACAAGTCTCAATTGCAATGCTTGAGCTTTAGAGATGTTACTTGAGCTTAGAAAGATGAATCTTTTTAAGTCTAAGATCTTATTTGGAAGATGTTTTGAAGGCCACAATGAAGATGAAATCTTTAGGTAGAATGTTTCAATAATAGAGGTATTAGCTCAAGACCATAAGTAATTTCTTTGAGGACCAATAAAATCTATTGCTTAAGAATAGAAATCAGAATATATAGCTTTATTGATATAGCGTATTCTTGATTTTTTATATATATAAGAAGATTTTTGAAGGTATGAATTCCTTTTAGAACTCATTGCTAGAAAAGAAGGTGATGTTATGAGTATATATATTTTGAAAGTTTATAAATCCTTTTAGAATACTTTAAAAATTTCTAAGTTAATAAAAATTACTTCAAAAGTTTTTTAATTGGTAGAAGTAGCTTAAGAAGCTTCTTGATTGGTAGAAGCAGCTTGAAAAGCTTCTAAGTTAGTAGAAGGAACTTAAGAAGCTTCCAAGTTGATAGAAGCTGCTCAAGAAGCTCCTTAGTTTGATAGAATCCCTCAAGAAGCTCCCTAAATATGAGTATATATTAGAGTCGAGGCTAAAAAAATTTTCAATCTTAACAATACATTTCTTGGAATTTTAGCTCACTTTTTTTTTTGATATTGTTTGTATACTCATCTAGATAATTCAAGTCTATATTAATTTCTTCTTGAAACCTCTTTTTAATTCAAGTCTCTTGTTCTGTATTTTCATGTCCTAGACAATTATTATGGAGGTTATCAACCCTAACCAAATTGCTTTTCTTCCTCTAAGGTTTATCTTAAATAATATATTAATTATAAAAGAGACTATAAATTGAACGAAGACTTTAAAATAATTTCTTTTCTTTTTAAAAATCAAATTTTTAAAGCCTATAATAAAGTCTCTTAAGACTTTTTATTTAAAATTATAGAGAAACTTGGTTTTGATTATCCATTCCTTCATATGGTTAAAATTAGTTTCCAAGGTATAAATATAATAATTAATATTAACAAGGCTTTTATAAAATATTTTTCAATAAAAAATAATATGAGACAAGGCTATCTTTTGGCACCATACCTCTTCATCTTGGTTGATAAAATATTTAATATTGCTATTTAGGATGGAGTCTAATAGCACCATCTATAAGATATTTATATTCTTTGGAGCCCTAATCAATAAGTCAGTAGCCAATATATAAATGACTATACCATCAATATTAGAGAAGAAGAAAATATTTTCTATTTGGTGAATATCATTAACTTGGCTTCAAGTCTTAAGATTAATTAGTCAAAATTTGTTGCCTATTTGTAATTTAAAAAATCTTGCAAACTAACATGGACAAATAAATTTGAATGGATATAGACATCCAATATAGTTACTAATAAATTTTTTAGAACTTTCTTTGATATTTTTTTAAAAATATAAGATATTGATCAATTTTTTATTAATAGAATGATACAAAAATTAGACTATTGGTATTCTATAAAAATCAATATGATAAGTAGAGTTATTATTATAAATAATATTCTACTCTTCTTATTATATTTCTTTTTAGTCATATAGATTGGATTTGTGAAGGCTATTTAAAAAATTAAATCTATGATAATAACAATTTGTGAGAAAATACTATTTTTTTAACTTGGTCCAAAGTGGCATAGTCTGTTTGTATAGTATTCTAACTTCTTTTTGAATATATTGGTATTGAAGAAAATAAATGGTTTGTCTTATCTTATTCTGTTGAAATAATTTTTTTTAGATAGGCATTCAATTTAGAACTCTCTATTATGATATAAAATTTTTGCTTAAATAAGACTTAAAAGGCAATAAAAATCAAGTGACAAATTTTTTGAAAATTCTTAGAATTGTTCTAAAAATAAAACCAAAAAAAAAAGGAGCTTTTAACATTTACTTCTTCTATGGTCCAATTAGTAAATTGATCTTTGATCTTCTATCATATTTCTAAATTATTAGAAAAGAATTCATGACATATTCTATCAAACTTAGTAGAAAGTTACTTCAAAGCAATAGCTCCACTACTAACTTAGAAAGACTTTTTATTTAATTAGAAAGATACTTGGTCCAATCTCCATTTTTATAAAGAGGCTATGTTCATTTGGCTTATATGGCACAAAGGTAGTAGTTAATACTTAGAGAAAAAAAAATCAGCCCTAATATTGATATTTATTGTGCTATGTGTCAACCTCAAATACCTAAGTCTATTTTCCATTAGTTTTGGAATTGTCATCAAGCTTGTTACATCACGGATTGGGCCACCTTTCTTTTATATAAATTAAAATCCAATTCTTAGAATTGAGATCCTTGAAAAGGCTTCACTTGGCAATAAGCTATATTTTCTAAAATTCTTCCTTCTAGATTCAAATATTTTTGCAAGATTTGGTCTTTGTTAAAGGATCTTTGTCTATAGACTATCAAGATTTGAAGAAACAAATTTGTCTTCAAAAATGAAATATAGTGAACTTTCTATACTAGAAGCTTGGTTTTAAAAGGTCTTATTGAATATGGACAATTTTTTTAGAAATTTGTCAAAAAAAAAGTAACAAAACATCCGCAATACAAGTCTTTCCTTCTTAAGAGATGGAATAATTCATAGATGGCAAAACACATACTTGGCTATAGAATTGACAAAGTATTTAACTCTAAAATACCTCAATATGGTGTGATTATATACAAAAGTATAAATAAACTTGTTTTAGTAGTTGTTCTATGTTCTTAGTACTCTTAGCTCTACCTCCAAGTATAAGGTGTTAAATAGTTTGTTATGCTTTTTCAACTCTAATGCATTGGATATATCTTATTTTTATATTAATATATATATATATATATATATATATAATGAATGGTCAATAAGATTTTAATATTATTATTTTTATAGCCATTCTACATGAAAAAAAATATAAATTTTAACCTTAACCACTAAGTATATTATCTACTATTATTAATAATATATAAAATAAAAATTATAAATACAAAATAATATACCTTTAAATATTAATATTTTATACATATAAAAAATTGATCTATTATATAATAAGAATTTTAAGATTTAATTAAAAAGATGGTTGATTTTATCAACTAACTTATAAATCAAAGAATTATAGAATCTCTTTTGATAATGTGATAAGTAGTAAGTACAAGTTTAGTGTTATTACTTTTGCAACCATTATATATAAAGATTCAAATTTAATCTTTAAGTTCCAAGCTTATTACTATCTTTAATTAACATAAATAAGAAAAGGATTGTGTTTGAAGTTAAAAGCATGATATGTCTTATCAATAGACCTATAAGCTAAAGAATCACATAAACTCTTCAAAAATTATAATTAATAGTGAGCAAAATTACAATATTGCTGCTTTTGGAATCATATAGATCTTGACTATTAAGATTATTATTATCCATGACCAATATGAATTAAAAAAGATATGCAGATGCAAAATGGTTTATCTCTATATGTTAAATTTTTTCATATATGAAATATTAAGTTTTAGCAAAAAAATAATGGACTTCAACAATAAATCCATAGCTCAAGGAATCATTGAACTTACTCCAAAAATATAAAAAGTAGTGACCAAAAAGTTTATGTATGTTTAAGAGTCTTTTTTCTTATAAGCCATGCCTTACCATGCAATACAAAAATATTGAGACTTTTACCATGATCTCAAAAGACATTCTTCTTTTTATTTTTTTAAATAAATTATTAAATAATCAAAATTCTCTTTTATATTGCAATTATATTTGATATTATACACATTTTGTAGTGAACTTTCTTTTGTATATAAAAATTCTCTTTGCATGCATGCAAAGTTTACATGTTCATCCATAAACTTGTTCTTTGTACATGCAATAATTCCATGAAGTGCATGCAAAAACTTAATCAATGTATTCATTCAAAGTCATAGTACATTAAATATTTTTTCAAATTCAATTAAAAAAAAACTTCACTCAAAGTGTATATAAAGCATATGCTAATAGAAGGGCTTAATTATTTCTTAAGGATTTTTCTCCATCTTGACTTATAGATATATATATATATATATATATATTGATGTTCTTTTATATAATAAGAAAATATTTTATTTTAATATATTCATATAGTTTTTAATATAAATAAAGAATTTTATTAAAAAAATTTAAAAATAAAAATTAATTAATTAATAGAATATTAAATAAATATATATATAAACTTAAATATTAAAAAGAACAACTAAAAAATTTGTTTAATGTATTACAATATATAAATTGTAATTATTTTTAAATTCTCAATTTATATTAAAAATTTAAAAATATAAAATAATATTATAATTTAATATAAGTAGATTACTAAACAAAAAATTACTACAAATTAAATATATAGATTGAGTAGTAATTAATAGAAATATCTTAGACATATAAAATCATAGAAGTTATATTTAAAATTCTTATTTAGATTAAATAATTTTTAATTTGTTATTTTTTAAAAAAACTTTTATTTTATATATATATATATATATAATATAATTTTTAATCTATAGGATCTTATTTATTATATGATTAAAAATTTAGTAATTCAAATATAGATTTTTTTATTATCACTTAGTATATATATATATATATATATATATATATCTATATTTATAAATTCTAATTCAAATTATATTTTAAAAATTTATATCATTCTTATTTCTAAAATACTAAAGAATTTAAGTTTTTTTAAAACAATCTTTAAAATAGAATTTTAAAATTTAAATATTATATTCAATTAAAAAAATAAAATAAAATATAATCTATTATAGTTTGAATTCTTGATTTATAAATTTATAAAAAACTAGCTAATAAATAACCATATTTTACTTAAATTAATTATGAAGTTGTTAGAATTATAATGCATATACAAACAATCTATAATTGACACATTAAAATCAAACTTTTCATTAATTAATATATAAATTTTATCAAAACTATCACACATGAATAAAAAAAATTGGATAAATTTTTTTTTATGATATAAATAAATAAATTATTTCTAAAATATAAATTATTTTAGTTACATATTTATATATATATATATATATATAAAGAGAGAGTGAGAAAAAAAAAGAAGAGATATGTGTATATGTGTGTATGTATATATGTATGTATAATTTAATCTAGTTTTAAAAAAAATAATTATATTTAACTAAAATTATAATAAAAATTTATAAATATAAAAATAAAGTAATAAAATATTAGTTCAAAATCGAATATTTTATAATTTTTTAAATACTTTCATATTTTAAAGGATTATAGGAGAATAAAAATTATTTAATCTATGTCAATACAAATTATGTTATGGTATTATTTTAAATATTATTTGTTGAAATCCCAAATATATAAATTAAATTATAGATATGTAAATGCAAAGAATTTAAATAATAAACATAATAATTATTTGTATTAAAATATGGCTAAAAGATAGAATAGCTATACCAATGCATTAAAAGTTTATAAGTTCTAAAACTAAAAATATTATAAATCAAATTTATAAGACTAAAAATAATAAAGTATACTATTTTCCATCCACAAAAATTATAATATATTAAAATAAAATATTTTTCATTTAAACTTTAAACACCAATTATTAATAAAAGCATAGAGATTTTTTTTTATTTTTTTTTATTTTTTTTAAAATTTTTTATATTAAAGAGTTGTAATATCATGTTCAATATATTTCAAAGGATTACATAAATGTCATAATCCACTTTTCTTCAAAAAATTATACTAAAAATTTGAGTAAAGAATCGAGATGTTTTTTTAGTTTGTTTGTAGGTTTTGTTTGTTTTCTGGTTTCGTTTTGTCGTTTATGCCCCACGAGACCATCCAAATGAAAAGCAAGTATGCATCAAGAGAGGCATGAAGGGCCAGGCCACCGGAACCGACATCGTGGAGCTGCAATCGCCGAGCAATCAGTCGATCTATCAGCATCGGGACGGTACAACGCACCTGCTTCGATCCATGCGACGATGCAAGGAAGGGGGCCACACGACATCAATTCATAACTGCGGCGACGACGACGACGTCGACGCGCACAATCAATCAGAGCAGCATATGCGGATCCGGGTTTGCGGAAGTCTTGGATTTCGGCGACAACCATTCTCGTAACTTGGGACCGATGCGATCAATGCGACCAATGCGGCCCCCCTCCAGCGTCAGGTTCGATTGCCACCCAGCTCTCGAGACGAAGCCTTTTTGTCTTGGTTTCAAAATCCGTGCTGGTTTTGCCCAGAGATTCGGTGTCGCGGCTACGCAACCGAGATTGAATTGGCGCCCAGCTCGGGAGTGGAAAGAGACCCCACGTCTGCATTAGATTTCGGTGGCTTTGACCGGCTCCAACAATGCATTATCCCCGGGATTCAGCCTCTTGTATGGAGTGCCCTCGCTGTCGAAGCACGAGATATGGCCCGTCTGTGGGTGGAATCTCCACTCGCGATGTGTTGATCGGTTCCTCGTTTTTGTTTTGGTTTTTTTTTTTTTTTTTTTTTTTTTTTGTTTTTTTCGATCACCGTTTTGCTGCAGCGGTGACTGCCTCTATCAATCTGGACACATTTGTGCGATGTTTCTAGATTTTGCGGCGAAAACAAGTTGGAATTTCACGTGCAGATGAGCAAACCTGCAAACTCACCACACACACACACACACAATCTGAGCACATTGTTCGAAACTCACCCAAATCTCTTTGCTTGTTTGGTGCACATTCTGCAATAATCAAGTTCGTGAAAATTAGATTTGTGATGGGCTTCTCATCAGCTTGTTGTAGTCAAGGTTTGTGGTTTAGAAAAACAAATTTGATGCATTCCTTTTTGTCCACAGCATTGTCTTAAATTTGTTGTTTTGCAATATAATTAGCAGTTTTTAAGCATTGGGAATGACAAACTGCTTCTTATAGGTTTTGACAGCATTATTTTTTAGTGCTGAAGTTTGATTAATATAGGTTTGTGCATTCGACTGCTTATTCCTATGAATTTCTATAAGCGGGTTGTAAGAACATGTTCTACTTATATAATACTTTTATATGATATCAAGTGATTTATCCACATGGTTTATTTCTTCCTTTGACTAATTTATTTAAAATTAATAATTTTTCTTTTTCAAATTTTGAATGGTTCAGTTCTTGCTTTGTCCATATCTTACTAATTTACCTTTAAAATTCTATACATTAAAAAAACAAATAAATCATAAGATCAATGTTATGGCAATATATCTAAATTTTTTTTCTCAAATACATCTTGATGTTCTTTATATTGCTGTAAAATTCTATTATAACTCTTATTTGAATAAATATTTGATATTTTATAAATTATAAATATATTTTTATTTTTATTATTTTATTATTTTATTATTTTTACAACTTAAATAAATATCTTTGCACCAATAAATAAAGGTCAAGATGGTTTGTTGGCATTTGGGCTAGATTTTAAAGTAACCTTTTGTAATTTTCAATCAATATCAAGATTATGTAATATAAACTAAAGAAGAACAATTACCACTAGATTCAAAGGACATTGAATGATGTTGAAGATAATATCAGATATTGACAAATATTACTTTTTATAGTTTGGTTTTTTTATAATATCTCTAATTATAAATATTTGATTATTAATAACTCCTATTAGAGCTAATTGGATCTTTTTTAGATATATTTGTTATTATTATAATACAAAGTCTTTATTTATTAAATATGTTGAGGCTTTGATGTCTAAAAGTACTTAAGCTAAAAATTCATTACTTGAAGTTTCAATTGCAAGATCTTTACAACATGTGATTGTCTACTTTTTTAATTTTTTTATGTTTGAATTTGTGTTCTTTACTTTAAATCTTGTTGATTTGATGTATTAATCTTATATCTTATGATTTATTTTTTTATAATATAAATATAAGTTTTTATAATAGCATCTATTTTTATTTTTTTTTAGTATTAACCACTTTAATTGAATTGAATTAATTTGCATGATTTTGGTCTTAATAAATAAATTTATAAGTACTTGAAAATTGTTGTTATTACTTGATTTTTTCTTCTCTAATCAAATATTTATTTTTGCTACCTTTTAAAGAATCAATTATTGTATATAATTGTTTGTATAAAAAATTATTCTATTGAATCTCTTTTTAGCATTATCAGCAATAGATCTTTAAAACAATCCATATTATCTTTTATTGATGTCAATATGGTCTTATTGTAATAGATAGGATCCTATCATGATATATAAGATCATATTGTAGTAAGTAAAATGAAGGATTAAAAGTCAATGATGAATTTTTTTTATATTGATAAACTCTAAGACTACAATGAGATAATTGTAGGATTTTGGCAAGCTCATAAATAATATTATGATAACATCCACATCTTCTAAGGGCTTGTCTATGATAAAATAATAATTTATTATAATAAAATGATAATTTGATAAAATACCAATAAAATATCAAGTCCATTATTGCTCTAATTGCTATAATGGTTCTAATGGTGGTGAATTTTGCCATAGAAGCAAAGGTCTCATTGAAATCAATACCAACAACTTATAAGTAGTCTTTGGCAACCAATCTTACCTTATATCTTATAATAATATCTATAGCATCCTTCTTGGTCCTAAACACCTATTTAAAATTAATTAAAAAATAATTTTATAAAAATTGAATCAATTTTCATGTTCCATTGTCCATGAATGAATCATACTCTTTTTTTATGGCCTTTTTCTACTTCATTGCATTTGTGGATTTTATTGCATCACACAAAATTAAAGAATTAGTAAGAAGAATAATATTTACATGTTCTTCAGTTACTTGAAAGAAGATGTGGTTCTTTCACTATTTATCAAGTAATCGTTTTTTTCTTAAAAGATTTCTCCTTTCACTTAAAGAAAATTAGTCTTATTAAGCATTGTTGTTTCTAATAAGCTTTTTTTTAAAAAAAATTGGTTCTCCTTATTATATAGTTGGTAGTCATCATCTTCTTTATCATTGACTTGTGATAATTTATTTGTAATATTTAAAATAGAAGAAATCTTATTTTTCATCTTCCTTAGTTTTTTTATCTTCATTGTCACCTCCACCATCTTTATTGACTTTTTTTTTGTTGGATTGGAAGATGTGCCTATAAATACACTTTTATATCCACTTGGATATATCTTTAAGTGCTCACAATTATTCTTATGTTCTAAAAAACTCAACATTGTAATTCTTAATGATCTTCTTGGTTTCTTGGTTTTCAAACACATAGGCCTATATACTTAGGTACCTTCACAATAATCTAAGAAGACATATTTTGTACCTTTTGCATTAAGTTTGAACCTCATACAATTTAATATCTTTGTATATATAAGCATTTAAAAAGCTTCATGTATAAAATACGAGTTTTTTTCTATTTTAAGTTTTTTTTGGAATCATGAATATAAATATATTTTTAAAATATCTATTATTAAGGATATAAAATATAAATAATCAAAATATCAAAATAGTCTTGTGACACTCAAAAGGAATAAAAAATCATTCAAAGATGGTATAATATTAAATTAGAATGGCTATTGTCAAAGACAAGAAGAATAGAGACTCTTGAAATAAGACTAGGAATAAGAAAGGCGTTAATAGGAGTGAAGAAGGCTTCACTTTTGCCTCTATATATATTTTCTATCTAAAAGCTATATCATAAGGTTCTATAAGACTTCCAACATGTGTCTAATTTACAAGACACATGTCAAACTTATAAGACAAGTTTCTTATATGAGCGCCACGTAATTAGCTTGTTCTATAAGTTGCCAATATGTGTAATATGTGGTTAACTTATTAGCCAAGTTTTTCACTTATCAATCACTTATAAATATAAATAAAGATGAAACCATGTATATGAAGCTTTTAGAAAGCTTTTTTATAAGATACTATCAAATTAATTTATTTTTACCTACTTCTATCTATTTATATTATATAAATAACCATTAGAATAAAACTTATGTCTATGATATTATCCTCCTTTCTAAGAATGTATTCTACAAGGAGATATGATTATATATTGAAGAAGTCCAAGATGTGCCAAATTGTATTTGCTACATACTTTGATCTTTATTCTCTTTGAAGATAACTGATAGGTCTTTTCAATAATCAATAGTGTTCTATTCTAGGACAGAAGGACCACCCTAATATTTGATCATTGTTGATGCTTTCATAACTTCCTTTAAAGAAAATATTCGGAACACCATCAAAAGTAGTTTTTACTTCTAAATTACTTTTGATGGTGTTTCCAAATATCAAGAATCTCTTCTAAGATCGTGATATCAAACATGCTATATCTTGCCATCAATTTGAGGAAGAATATATCATTTTTGAGGATCTTCATATCTATATTATTGTCTTGAAGGTTGTGACAATTATAATATCTTGTTGAATAAATCAACAAATGATAGCTTTTGAGGTAAATTTGTTAGTTATTGATTTTCTATTTTTTTAACACTAAAAATTCAAAGAAATAACAAACAATGATATAAAATATTTTCATTGAATTTGCTTTATTTTATAATAAAGATTTTTTTTATTTTGATTTTGATGGATTTTGTTAATAAAATGCATTGATTTTGGTTGATTCATTTACTAGATTTTTAGATGGCTTTTATATATATTTATTAATATCATGTTTATGCTAATATACAAGATATTTTAACCTATTTTGGAATTGCCTCAAATCTAAGACTTCTTCAATCTCAAATTCTCTATTATTATCTATTTCTATAGAAAGTGATGGCATTTGTTTTTTTTGTTCTATATCCACTATTTTATATGGCTCAAATAGAAATGCATGAAATATAGGATGGATCTTCATAGACTTTGATAGGTATAATTAATAAGCAATTAGATTGACTTGTTGATAAATCAAAAATATTCCAAGCCTATAATAATCTATCTTGTCATAAAAACAAATAGTCTTGATATTACAATAAAATAATCATATCTTATCACCAATGTGAAATTGAGATTATTTCTTATAATAGACATTTGTATTATTTTTTTTTGTCATTCTTGAACTTCTTTTTATTGTACCATTATTATTGCAGAAAGCTTTGACAAACAATTTGTCAAATTTTTTGCCACAAGATTATCAACTTTTGAGAAGTCAAAAATATCAAATCATAGATGATAACCATAATTAGTAAAAAAAGATGGTTGTTGAATAGAAGAATGTATCAAATTATTATAAGCAAATTTTATTAATGGCAAAAAAATTATTTAATCATCTTAATGATAATTAATGGTACATCTCAAATATTGCTCTAAAATTTAATTTATCTATTCCATTTGTCCATTAATTTGAAGATGGAAGGATAAAGATAGTTTTATATCCATCTTCAATATCTTGAAAAATATTTTTCAAAATTTTGATATAAATTATGTCTCTCTATATGATATAATATCCTTTGGCAATCTATAATATTGATAGATATTGTTAAAGAAGAATTTAGCTATTTCTTCACCTATGATAGATTTTGTATATAATATAAAATATGCCATCTTAGTGAAATAATCTACAATCACAAATATACAATCATATAAACTTGAAATTGATAGGTGTGTGATAAAATCCTAAAAAATAGAAGACCATGGATGTCAAAAATATAAGAATAATAGATTTGAATTAGAAAAAGGTTTTAAAAATAAATCAACAGAAACTTGAATCATTTAGATGAGTACAGAAATAATATCAAAAAAGATGAGCTAGAACTTTAAGAGATGCGTTGCCGAGATTGAAGAACTCTTCAACCTCGACTCCAATACATACCTATGTCTAGGAAGCTTTTTGAATATCTTCTATCAAACTAGGAAGTTTTTTGAGTAGCTTCTACCAACTTAAAAGCTTTTTGAGCTCCTTCTACCAATTAAAAAGCTTTTCAAGCAACTTCTATTAACTAAAAAATCTCTAAGATGTTCTAAAAGATTCTATGAACTTTTAAAGTATATGTTCCTAATATCAGTCCCTTCTCTAGTAATAAGTTCTAAAAAGAGCTTATTCCTTTGGAATTCTTCTTACATACATAAAAAATCAAGAATACATTATATCAATGAAGCTATATATTTTAATCTCTATTCTTAGATAATAGATTCTATTGATCCTCAAAAAAATTGCCTATGGCCTTGAGTTAATACCTCCATTGTTGAAACATTCCATCTAAAGATTTGATTTATATTGCAGTCTTTAAAACATCCTCCAAATAAGATCTTAAGTTTAAAAGGATTCACCTTTTCAAGCTCAAGCAATATCACTAAAGCTCGAGTATTGCAATTGAGACTTACATGGTTGGATGTTGCTCCTAAAGGCTCTAATTGTGGTTGTACTTAGCATTGAAATGAATCGTCTTCACTTTGTTTAATTGAAGGCTATTATAAGTCATCAAATTGAATTATTAATTATTTTAGGATAAAAGAATATATTTAGAGTACCAAAATTATAATTATAAAATAAAGATGTATTTAGATAATGCTAAATGAAAGAAAATAATATTAGTGAGAAAGAAATAAGATCTTAGTAAGTCTTAGAGGGAATTATCTTAGTTGATTTAATATTTTTTTTAATTATAAAAATTAGTATTTAGTTATTGAGATCAATATCTATATTAGTCTTTTGTCTTTATATATCACTTATTAAAAACATATAAAAATTGCTTAGTAGGTAGAAGAAGCATGAAAAAGAAATCTCATGTCTTTTTAATTATTTATGTAGAAAATAGGATTTTTAGTTGATATAAATTAATTTTATTACTATAAAAAATCACCAAGGTAGAATAAAATAGTTATAAATTGGTATTATTATTTTAGAAATTTTTATAATAATTTTAAAAATTAATTTTAAAAATTAAAATAAGAATTATTAGAATTTATTTAGAATTTATTTAGAATTTATTTAGAATTTTTTAGGAATTTTTAGAATAATTTTGAAGATTTTGATAAAAATGAGTTTAATCACCTTGGGAGCCATTATGAAGAATTGGAGTAAAATTTAAAGGCCATACTAAGTTCTAAGGCTAATTGGATATTTTAAAATACCATGGTGAAGTCAAAATTACAAAAAAATAAATTTTATTAGTAGAAAATAGGAGGATCAGCAGCTAGTGTAGTCTTTATAGGAAGGGAGGTGCACAAGTCCCATATGGATTGTAGCATCTTGGATGTAGGTAGGAGGATAAGACTAATGCCTTGTAGCCCCTCTAGGACACCTTTATACACTACTTGTGAGCCTTGGTGAGGTTCAAATTCATGATCTCTTAAGCAAGTTATCCTTGAAATAAATTTTTTTTGCTTAACTTTTTTATTATTTATCTTCTATCTTTGGATTATGATAACTTATTCATAGTAATTTGGATTTATATGTTTTTTATACCATTGGAAAGTTAAAAAATTATCTATTCAATAATATAATTTTTATTTTTTACTTTCACTTTTTTAGATAAAAAAATAGTGAACAAACTGTGATATAGTTTTGAATTGTGTACTTACTTGATATCCTTTACTTCCCTTGATTTGTGGTTGTTATTCTTGTTGTACTTTCTATTTCCTTCCTTTACTTCACACCACCAATTACAACTCTTAAGTAAGGCCATCTTGTAACTTAGGTTGAGGGATAAAAATTTATCCTCACATTTTGATGTGTTTTCTGGAAAGTGCAACTTCTAATTGTGTGGATGAATGTAGAGTTAGTTAATGGTAGTTGATTCTTTTTGTGGATTTTTTGAGTGAGCATTTCAACCTTATCCTCCATAATTTGTAACTCTTCTATCTTTCTTCATTATTGTTGTAAACAAAGCTTTTATCATTTATAATTAAAAAATAAAAAAATAAAAAAATAGAGAGTGATTTACTCTCGGGTTTTTATCAATAAATTTTTATGTGATGATTATTTGCATTTGGAATTTTGTGAGGTTGTGTATCTTGATGTTATCTTTTTAAAGAGCTATTATATATTTTATTTGGATCAAAATTGGATTTTTGGTGAATTTTTGATTAGAAGAGGTTTGACTGCCTTGAAAGTTTGCCCCAAAGAGTGATTTATTCTCGGGTTTTCATCAATCAGTTTTATTGTGTTTTTTATTTGACTTTGAATTTTGGTGAGATTATTTATCTTATTTTTAGCTTTCTAAAGAGTTATTATATATTTATTTGGACCAAAATTAAATTTTTAATGAGTTTTTTGTTAGAAGGAGGTTCACTATCTTGGTAATTTTGTATACTCATTGTTTGAAAAGGCATATCTTAGTGCCTATTGACTATTTTCAATTGAATTTTTTTGGAGTAGAAAAACTTAAAAGATAAGCTTGAATGATAAAAATTTTATTGATTTTTCATCAATATTAAATTTGTGGTAATTTTTGGAGTGGAGCTCATCTTCAAAAGTTTCATCACTTCTCTCCATGTGAGTTTCTTGTTGAGGGCCCATCTTTAGTAGTAGAGAGATTTAATCACCCTCTCCAGCTACCATATCCTATCTTTTTAGAGGTATAGGATAGAAAAGATTTTTCAATTATAGATTAGATAAATTATTTCACTTACAATATAAAAAAAAGAAGAAAAGAAGAACAATCACTCAAGACACCATACTTCTAAGGTAAGCCTTCAATTAAGTAATTTGGTTGATTTTCATTCCATTAAACTAATACATGTTGTGGATTGAGAAGTAAAAAATATAATATAAGAAGTGGCACTAGGAAGCTACGTTTCAAGTAAGTTTCTAGTCTCTTGTCAATTTATTTCAATTCTTTTAGGTTTAGCAGATATCCATAAAAGTAAGGAGCAGGAGCTAGGAGTTGGAGGATAGAATTTGGGAGGAAGACGCAAGAAAGATAAGTCTTCAATCTTTCTTGTAGACATGGATGTAGGAGGTAGATAGAACCTTTAACTCGTTGGTTTTAAATCCTAATCTTTATTGGAATGTTTAGCTCAAATCAAGTAAGGAGATATTAAATATTTATTGGCCTTTATTAACAAATATCAAGTTGGTTAGAAATGCAACAAGGTGAGTTCTCCTTTAAAGTGGTGTAAATTAATTATAAATAATTTTTTGTGTAATATAATCTTTATTGTTAACCATTGTAGTGAATAATTTTCTAACAATTATGAAGAAATAAATAAAAAAAAAAAGCTCGGGTTCTTTGCCATTTTAATATGGAATTTTTTTTTTATTATTAATGATTAGGATTACTTTCATATAGGGTCATATTGTATAATAAGTAAAATTTAAAAAATTATTACTTGAGATAATACTCAAGTAATCATTCTCTCTTTACTTGCTTCTGTTTTGTTTTCTTTCCCTGTTGGAAGGTATTTTAAGTGGATTGTAGGTGGACAATAAAAAAACTCTTTAAATTAATTTTTTAGACATTGATATATTAAAATTATGAGTTTAGGTGAATGTTATATCCATAGTCGTACTAGAGGTATTATTCTATTAGATCTAAATGACCTAAATTAAATCCATCCATAGAAAATTCAAAAAAATTTCTTAAAAATTTTACTTTGAAATTTAGAGAAATTGAGGTCCAAAAATTGAACAACCAAGATATATCTATAACATCACAAGATATATTTATACTCAATCTATTGGAATTAAATCCTAATCATATAATAGAAGAAGAAAGAGTGGACTTAGAATCCTTTAATCTTATTATAGAAGTAAATCAAAAAGGAAAAGAATCAAGACTTAGTTCTCTTTCAATGGATTGTGACAAGAAAACCTCTTCCAATCTTATACCTATAAGTCCCTTAGTCCAGCCAAGAAGATTGCTTATTGTAATTTCAGAGGGATTGCAAGCAATTATGCCTTACAATCTTCCAATCTTTAAAGGAACTAGGGATGACGACCCAATAGCATATGTGGAAAAGTTCATGGAACTTCTTACAATATGTTTGATAACCAATCTTGAATGTTATCTTGTATGATTTTTGAGCATGTTAAAACATGGTATAGAAACCATTTCTATGAATGGTATAGAAACCATCTCCTCCAAATCTTTAAAAATTGGGACATACTTATGAGAGCATTCTTAGAGAGGTTTAGACTAGAAGTAGAGCAAAGTAATACCCTCACGGTGTTGTATGATGTGGCCTTCTATCTAGGAATACACTGGATACCTGGCTGTAGAGAGTTTATTTGAAACTTGATGGCAAAAATCCAATAGGTGATTTGTTCTTAATAAAAAGGACAAATAATACAACAATCTCACAAAAGATAAGTTATGTATATAAATCCTTTTATATTCAAGTAAGTTTATACAAAAAGAGTTCAAATCTCCACAAAAACCCTTCAAAACTTTATTCACCTGCAAGGACTTATTTCTTACTAAACTTTAGAGTCCAATAACTCTTGATCCAATTATTAAATTTCTACAAAATTTAGTTCTAAGTGTAGATAATTTTCTTGAATTTTACTACAAGAAAAAATAAACCATAAATTCATTTCCAATCATCTGATATCTCAAAATCCCTAGTAGGTGCTTAAAACCCTAGCTCAAAGACACCCGAGCACTATTTTCCTTATATCTCACAAATCCAAAATCCTAATGCCACAAAAAAATTTTACATAGTCTTGTGATATAAACTTATACACTTCTAAAAATTTTGAACCAAAAATATATCAAATTGCATAAGATATAGCTCAAAATGTAACCACTATGTAAGTGGGTTACTTACTGCCCTTAAGTTTGTAAGCACTGACTTCATCTCCCAATATCTCCTTCATCCTAGCTTAGATTTTATCAAGCCACACATGAAAAGTGTAGCCATGAAAGTGCTCTCTTCAACCTTAGTCGCCGATCCTTGATTGCTCTTTGTATGCACGAGTTATATCCAAATGAGTGACAGTAGGTCCAAAATCAACACTGTAACTTTGAGCGTCTATAACTTCTTCATAAAAAGTACAAATCACACAAAATTTGCACCTAAACCAGATCCAAAAACCTAAACCTTATGATCCTAGCCTCTGATGTTTGACTTCTCTAGAAAAAAAAACCCTAACTCCTAATAAACCCTCGGGCAGCCTCCTTGAAGCCCATTGGGCATGATTTTTGACCAATTAGAATAGAAATTTCTATCATCCACATCTATTCATCCACATGGATGGCCAAACTATCCTTTTTACACTAAAATCTTTTTTCTAATCCTTCTTCATATAAGATTTATATACTTGGTGCTTTAAGCACCAAATAAAAGAAGTAAATAAGATCTTAAGGATTACCAATGTCTAACATAGGTGACTTAAGATATATACAAGTTACTATCAATATAAAATTAACTTCAAAAGCCACTACTAAAAAGAAAATAAGGTTGTATAAACCTTAATAATAATCCTTTTAATAGATCTCTTCTAAACTTGTAACCTAACCACATCTTATAACCAATAAAAGTCCATTGATATGGCTTTCTTTTAGCTATGTAGTAAATTGTACATTAAATATATATGTATAATTTTTTCACATAGTAGCCAAACCACAACATGACACTGCTTATCATCCTTAAACTCATGGTCAAATAAAATGAGTGAATTAGATTTTGAATCAATATCTTTCTTGTAGTATAATTTATCAACAAGATGATTGGACGGACTTTGTACCATTGGCTGTGATTGCATATAATAACCTCGAATATTCTTCAATAAAGCAAACTCCATTCTTTTCAAATTATGGATACCACTTTAGAACAGATCTATTCCAAATTGAAGATGTGAGAAGCCCTGCTGCAAAAAATCAAGCTATTTATTTAAAAACCATCCATGAAGAATTAGAATTCCAATTACAAATAGCCCAAGATTGATATAAAGACTATACAGATATTTATGGCAAGAACCAATCAAATTTCAAAATAGAAGATTGTGTCTGGTTACTTCAACAAAATATACAAACAAATCGACCATCACAAAAATTAGACTATCAAAGATTAGGATCTTTTATAATTCTACATCAAGTAAATCCAATCAGTTTTCATCTCAAACTACCAAATATCATGCACATTCATCCAATCTTTTATGTCTCACTTTTAGAAACCTATTATAAATCTAATATTGTTGGAAGAACTATTCCAGCACTAGTTCTAATTGAAGTCAATCAAGAGATTGAATACGAGGTGGATGAAATATTAGATTTACATATAAGACATGGACGATTGGAATATTTCATCCATTGAAAGGATTATGGAGTTACTAAATGAACATGAAAACCCTCGGATAATCTTAAGAATGCACTTATGAAGGTTTGCCAATTCCATCAACAATATCCTAAATAACCTAGATTCAATGGTTATTGAAGATTTTGTGGACAATAACATCTCTTGGGTTCTAAATGATGCTTTCTATCAATAACAAAAGACCAATATAAAAAAACGAGAGCCACACCAAGACCTACACTTGTAATTTCTTAGGATAGAATAGATCTTGCTAGAAGCTTATTAGTTATCATATCAAATCTTTGCATTTCAAAAAAATTACAAGAACAAGAATCAGAAGACTCTTCTGCCATACAAGCAGTTGGAGAATCATTGCAACTTTCACAATCTGCTAGATTTAAAGAACATGTATAAGATGAAGAAGGAGTATCCCAATGTCAAGTAAGGCCACACTTAGAGTCTTTGGAGATATAGCCTCATCACAAAAATCTCGATTCAAATGCCCGAGTTTTGATAATACTCTTCAAAGTTGAAAGGGTGACTCCAAGTAGACCAAAAATTATTTTTGGAGGATGTTTTGAAGGTCAAAACGAAGAGCAAATTCTTGGATGGGATGTTGGTCTAACAGAGGTTATATCTAGAGGTCATCAATGCCATCTCAAAGGACTTGTTGAATCGATAATCAACGAACAAAAGAAGGAATATGTTGCTTCTCTAATTTGACAAATTTTAGAATTTTTACGCATGTGATTTGATCATCAAATTGCTTTGGCTCCTCATGAAACTCATCGCTAGAAGAGAAGGTGATATCATAGACATACTTTAAGCTATTATTAGAACTTTTTATAGTCTTTTAGAATCTTTTATAATTTTTTGGAATCTTCTAAAATCTTCTAAAATCTTCTAAAACCTTCTAGAATCCTCCTTAATCTTCCAAGACCTCTTGTGGACTCTTTAGAGTCTTTCAAAATCTTCTTCAAACTTCTAGAATATTCTAAGATATTCTTAGATCCTCTAAAATCTTCTTCAATCTTCCAAGATCTCTTGTAGACTTTTTAGAGTCTTCCAAAATCTTCTTCAAGCCTCTAGAATATTCTAAGATATTCTTAAAAGGTCTAATAAGATATAAGGCCTCATAGTATAAATAAGAGGCAAGACCAAGGAGCACCTTAGTCTTGCCAACACAAGTCATAGAGTAATTCAGAGTGTTGCCTTGTTCTTGATATTAATCTAGTTTCTTATTCTTGATCTAATTCTTATTCATGTCCATCAAGTTCTTTATTTTTGAAGTTATTCTGGTTTTGATTTCTTTTCTTTGATTCTTGGCTAACCTACTATCTTGCATCTTTGTTAGTCGCTACTTTGATCCTACTTATATATATTCTTTCGAAAAAGGCTTCATCTTCACGTTTTGTCAATGGCCAACTTTTGATTTATGAAGATATCATCGATGAAATTCTTGTATCTTTTGCGATGCATTTGTTACATTTTGTGCTAGCTCCCAAGTCCGCTCATTTACATCATAGCCACACCATTAAATTAAATACTCCAACTTTCCTCGTCTCCATCACGAATCAAAGATTTGTTCCACCTCATATTCCATGTGGTTCTCGATTTCAACACAAGGTAGTCGTGGTTGTATCCGTCCTGATAAAGTTGATTTGCTATAAGATTCTAGAAGAGAAACATGAAAAATTGGATATACCTTCATGGATGTGGGTAGTTTCAGCCAATAAGCCACCGGATTGATTTGCTCCTGAATGCAGAATAGCCCCAACCTCCTATAATCTAACTGATCACAAAGTTGAGTGGTCTTGATGTTTCATCGCAAGAGCCAAATCTTATCTCTAATTTAAAAAGCAGGGGAATCCTTCTAAAATTTGTCTGTAGAAGCCTTGTACAAGTCTTGAACTATCTATAACTGAAGCTTCAAGGTGGTCTAGATCTTCCTTAAATACTTTGCAAGATCTTCAGCTGCTGGATTTTCATCTTTGGATTTATCCAATAAATTGAGTTTTAAATAATATCCATAATTTATAAAGAAAGGTATTTGTTGGATTGAGGCATGGATCAAATTGTTGTACGTAAATGTCGCCAATGGAATATATGAAGTCCAATCATCTTGTTGATAGTTGATTGTACATCATAGATATTGCTCCAAGACTTGGTTGACTTGCTCTGTTTGACCATCGATTAGAAGATGGAAGATAGAAGAGAGTTTGATATTTACCTTCAATATGTCAAAAAGCGATCTCCAAAAATTTGATATAAATTGAGGCCCTCGATCTGAAATAATATCATTTGATAAACTATGATACCAATATATATTGTCAATAAACAATCTTGTTGTTTTTTCACCAAAAGTTGTCTTTCTGCATAGAATAAAATGTGCCATCTTCGTAAACCAATCTACCACCATGTACATAGCATCAAATATCACAAAAGGTAATAAATCTATGATGAAGTCTATAGATACTGAAGACCATGGTCGCTTTGGAATTGGCAGAGGTTGTAAGAACCCGTAAGGGCGATGTCGAGGATTCTTTGATCTTGAACAAAGGTCACATGATAGCACAAAGTTCTTCACTACCTTCCATATTTGGTGCCACCAAAAATCTCAAGAAATAAGCTCCATTGTTTTATTGAATCCAAAGTGGCCTACGGCTGAGAAGTCATGTCGAGATTAAAGAATACAAAGTCAAATTGATCCTTCCGAAATGTATAGTCGATCTTCAAAATATAACAATCCATCTTCAATCTTAAACTTGTCTTTATCAAAGCGCTACTTTACATCCGAGACTAATGAGTCGACAACTGATACTCCACAAACTTGTTCTAAAAAATCAGCATCAATTAGTATGATCATAGAGGTGGTGCGGAGGCAAAATCATTCTGGTTGTAGCAAAGTTATACACTGCTGATCAAATATTACATCTCCAGCCTTAGACACTAGATATGATCTCCTCGATAATGCACCCGATAATCCTTGCTGCCTTCTTAGCCGATATGTGATGATGAAGTCAAATCAAGATAATGACATGTTCCATCGAGCTTGGCAACGATTCAAAATTCGAGCTGTTGTGAAATATTCTAAATTCTTGTGATCTATATATATATAGTCACCAGATGTGCAGCACCCTCTAATAAATGATGCCACTCTTAGAAAGAATCAACTATCACAAGCAACTCCTTATCATGAATTTCATAGTTGATTTCTACTGCCGAAAACTTCTTTGAATAGAACGCAACCAAGTGAAGTTTATCATCCTTCTCCATTTGTGATAATGTAGCTCCTAGCGCAAAGTCAGAAGTATCTGTTTCTAAATAGAAGGCTTTTGTAAAGTCGGGATGTACTAAGATAGGAGCTGTCATAAACGGTGACTTTAATTCTTGAAAAGCGTATTGTACTTGGATACTCTACTTGAATTTGTCCTTTGATGTCAACCGCATTAATGGGGCTGCGATTTGTGAGTAGTTCTTGATAAAAATATAATAGAAGTTGACAAACCGAAGAAAATATTGCACGTCCCATATCGTCTTTAATACTGCCTAATGCATTACTACTTGAACCTTCTTCTCATCCATCAACAATCTTTCATTCAAAATAATATAACCAAGAAATTCCACCATGGATGGATGGAATACGCATTTTTCTAACTTGGCATATAATCCCGCATCCTTAAGTTTTTGTAACACCAACTTCATATGATCCTCATGTTCTTAAATATTCTTGGAGTAGATCAAAATGTCATCAAGGTAACAAACAACAAATTTGTCCAAATATTCTCAAAAATTATCATTCATCAAATGTTGAAATATAGCTGGTGTATTAGTTAATCCAAAGGACATGACATTATATTCAAAATGTCCATACCTCATCTGAAACGCTGTCTTCCATTCATCTCCCGCCTTTACTTATACAAGATTGTAAGCTCTACAAAGATCTATCTTAGTGTATATTTTGGCTTCATCAAGTTGTTCCAAGAGTTCGGATATTAATGGTAATAGATATCAATTCTTCACAGTGATCTTATTCAAGTCTTGATAATCCACGCACATTTGTAATGAGTCATCTTTCTTCTTCACAAAGAGGATAGGTACACCTACTAGAGATTTAGAATGTCAAATGAAGTTCTTTGCAAGATTTTCTTCCATGTAATCTTTCAATGTTGAGAGTTTGTCTTATGATAAATTATAGATTGGGCCAAATAGTGGTTGTACTCCCTCTTGGAGATCTATAGCACAATCGTACGGTCAATGCTAGCATGTCAGCATTCTTCTTCTCAAAGACATCCTTGAATTTTTTATATTGTTCCGAGATAACCAAAGTCAAAGTTGCATCTTCTTGAGTTGACGTTGCAAAGATGGTAAGAGGTGTATTATACTTGGCTTCCTTCATGAAGGTCCTTGCACCTATAAAAAAGGGTTTATTTCTAGACATTATTTTGGCAAGTTCTACCTTTAAGGGTTTTGTTGAAAATATTACTTTCTACAACCTCCAATCTATCAATGGATTATATTTATCAAGCTAGGATACCCCCAAATTGATTGGACATGAAGGTCCTTGCACCTATAAAAAAGGGTTTATTTCTAGACATTATTTTGGCAAGTTCTACCTTTAAGGGTTTTGTTGAAAATATTACTTTCTACAACCTCCAATCTATCAATGGATTATATTTATCAAGCTAGGATACCCCCAAATTGATTGGACATGAAGGTCCTTGCACCTATAAAAAATGGTTTATTTCTAGACATTATTTTGGCAAGTTCTACCTTTAAGGGTTTTGTTGAAAATATTACTTTCTACAACCTCCAATCTATCAATGGATTATATTTATCAAGCTAGGATATCCCCAAATTGATTGGACATGAAGGGATCTTAATAATATTAAATGCAATGCTACTTTCATGATTTTCAAGACGTACCTTCAACGGTTTAGTTTCATGAATAATATTGCCAGAAGATAAAAGTCGGCCATCTATGACTTCTACATAAACAAGTTTTGGTTTCTTCACAAGAGGAAATTTGTGAAGCTTGGCAAACTCTTCATCTAAAAAGCAAACAAATGCTCCTGAGTCTAAAAGAGGATCAGTTTGCAGTTTTTGAATACCAAGAAATAAAGGTACCATAAAGCAATGAGAAGGTTGAGCTGAGAAAAAGAGACCTTGATTAATTTGGGATGTTGAGATGTCCAACCACACGGTCCCTATTGTGGGTGGGCATCTTTGTTTTCCATTGTCGTATGTCGTGAAGTCTTGCTTGAGAATGCTCCGGGCACCTGGCTGTGGAAGATAAAAGAGAAATATGCAACAATAACTAGTCTTAATTTCTCTAATCAATCTCTAAACAATCCTTAATCATATCTTAATTAAACCTAATCAACCTTGATCAAATTCAACAAAATCCTAAAGCAAATCCTATTAAATCCTAATCAACCCTAACAAACCCTAAAACAAATCCTAACTAACCTTAGTCGAATCCTAACCAAACCCTAAGGAAATCCTAAGGCAATTTTAGAACCTCACAACTACCAAATAAATCATTGATTTTGATTGAAATTTTGCACACATCTTATTAATTAAGTTGAAAACAAGCACATTAAATTTGAAGAAGATCTAATTTCACAAAAAGAAGAAAAACCCATAAATTTGCATGGGTGACGGCCGGCCTCCTTCTCAAATCTTGATGCTAATATTCAAATATCTAAATCTCTTCTTTACACCATTCAATTGCTCTCAAATTTTGTATGTGCGTAGAAAAACAAGTCTACTATCTACATACATAAATTTCACTCCAATCCAATAGGCAAATTGCTCAAGATCTCAAATATCCTAACTGACCCTCAAAACTTAATTTCTGAGACCTTGACCCACTTAAACCTCAATTATGTACAACTAAACTATTAGATTCAGCTCAAATTCATAGCACACATTAACAACATCAATATCCAAATATCCACAAATTTTTAGCTGTGGATCTGCTACAAAACTTCTAAAATTGCCTAAAATATCAATCATATTTTATTTCACAAAATCCCAAGTTGCTGAAAACAACCTTGACTTTGCAAAGCTATTACAAAGTCATTTCTAATCCAAATCACTTCTAATCAACTCCTATGCAAAACCTCTTAAGTTTTCTCTCAAATTCCATCTTTTGATTTGCCAAAAAACTCTTGATTTGTCCTAGGCAGCCGTTTTAGTAGCCAAAGGTCTGATTTTGACCTTGTCCTACAAACGGCCAACCCTTGGTTATCAATCTAACCTATCCTAGGGATTTTATAGTCCAATCCTACCCTCAACTTAATCCTAATATCAATCATGCTAGTGATTTATCTTTTTTATTATATTTTTATTATTTTATGGTCTTTCTAAGATAATAAAAGAATTACTACAACCTAGAAGATAAAATTACTAACTAATTGTTATCTATTAGCTATTAAGTGAAGAAAATAAACTAAGAGGCTTTCATAAAAACCTTGTTAAAATATGTTGAATTCTTGTTGAACTAAGATAATAGAATATTAATTGAAAAATCATTTTTAGTCATAGTTTCACCATATAATTGTGTCACAACACGACATCGTATTGATTTGCATGTCTTCCGTTATAGATTGAGCTTCCACACTCTTGATAGGAGCATCCGAGTAGAACTATTTTTTTCATGGATATTGTGTAGTTCTGGAATAATGGTCTTGACGTCGTTGAAAAAGCCGATTGTCACACTTCACCGCTTAATTGATTGCTTTGTTGAGTGTTAGAGGGTCGGATAGAAATAACAATAAATCCTTCACATCATCTTTGAGTTTCCAATAAAATTGACTCACCAATGCTTCTTCTCCCTAGTTGATATCACATGTAAGTTATCTGAAGTCTGATGCGTAAACAGATGCAAAGCGTGATCTTTGATGTAGAGAACAAATCTTGGTGGTTGTCCACTAAGCCTTATCATGCTCTCCAAATGCCTCCTCGAATGCTTCTAGAAAGGTCTCAAAATTACTCAACATAGAAGACTTTTTTTCAAATAGGAAGGTAAATCAAGACAAAGCTTGTCTAGTAAGTAATGTCTCCATTAAACTAACTCTCGATTCCTCAATTGAATAGCGTTCCAATTGTAAGAATGTTATTAATCAAACTTGATTTACAAAAACCACAAAACTTTGATTGGGTACCATCAAACTTCTCTAGGAGGCTATCTCAAGGCTCTTTGTATTGCGGTGTAATCAAATTCTCATGTTGAGATGTAAATAGCAATACTTCACTAGCTAAAGGTAGTTGTACTGTAGTATGAGTCACTCCCACTCTTGTAGCTCTAGAGAGCTTAGAAAAATTTCCTTCAATTTCAATAGTTCTAATCGCTAGAGCGTTAAAGGCATTGATGATCGCATCTAACTCCAAAGATTCTACCATGTTAATATCTTTTCTACCAGCCATGCTAAGTAAAGAAGAAGGAATCAATATCAGTCCAAGGGAGGATAATCTGCAATCCTTAGAATACTCAAGTATCTCCAAGGAGAGGGATAGTCTACTCTCTATGTCAAAGAACTAGGCTCTCATATTGATAAAAGGGTAGCCTTGACAAACTATCACGAACGTAGAATATAGACTAAAAGTCTAAACAAGAAGTTCAACAAGAACTGACAAGAATTAGATTAATCAGATGAATACAGGAACAACACTAGAGAAGTGAGCTAGAGTTCGAAGAGATGTGTTTTCGAGACTGAAGAATTCTTCAGCCTCGATTCCAATATATACTTCTATCTAGAAAGCTTCTCAAGCAACTTCCACCAACTGGGAAGCTTCTCAAGCAACTTCTATTTATAAAGAAGCTTCTAAAGTAACTTTTACCAGTTAGGAAGCTTTTTAAGTAACTTCCACCAATTGGGAAGCTTCTCAAGCAACTTCTACCAATTGGAAAGCTTCTCAAGCAACTTTTACCAATTAGAAAGCTTCTCAAGTAACTTCTACAAATTAGGAAGCTTCTCAAGCAACTTCTATCTACTTGGAAGATGTTAGAAGGTTCTGGAAGGTTCTAGAGAGTCCTAGGAATCTTTTAGAATATTCTAAAAGGTTCTAACAAGCATGTCCTTGACACCCCATAAGCAAGGTGCCAACCAATCTAACCCGTGATTCTTCTGCCAAATAAATATCAGGTTGTAAGACTATTATTAATTAAATTTAATTGACAAAACCTTTGGAAATTTAAATACGTACCATCATATTTTTTTAGAAGACTAACTCAAGATTTTTTACATTATTGAATAGGTGGATTTCCTTGGCATAGCATAAGTAGTACTGCATCCTCAAGCATAGAAGTTGGAGGTGGATGTAGTCTAGATTGTAGCACTTTAGATATTATGTTGTTATAAAGTTTTGCAACAATCCCTTCAATTTCTATAGTCCTAATAAATGAAGTAGTAAGAGCACTTATAATGGCATCTAATTTGGACTCAAAAGATTTGGTCATATTAATGTCTTGACCTTCAGCCATTCTAAGAGAAAAAAAAAATGAAGCTATGAAGAGATAATATCAATTTAGAGGAAGGTAATCCACAACTTCTAAAATGCTTTAAGACTTTGAAGGAGGGAGATTATCCATTCTTTCATAAGAGAGATAAAGCTTTAATATTGTCATAAAAAAATATTATTTTATAAAAAAATAATCTGCAACTTTTAAAATATTGATATATCTTCAAGAAGAGAAGTAATTCATTCTTTAGCGAGAAAGATCTAATTTTGATATTTAAGATGAAGGCAATCTCAACAAACCATCAAAGATACAAGAATACTTAATAAGAGACTTTAACTAGAATAAGATTTTAAGAAGAAACCAACTACATCAAGAAAGGTGAGTTAGAACTACAAGAGATGCATTGTTAAGATTGAAGAACTCTTCAGCCTTGATCCCAATATATATTCATATTTAAGACACTTTTTGAGTAGCTTCCATCAAACTAAGAGCTTCTTAAGCAGCTTCTACCAATTAGAAAGCTTCTTGAACTCCTTCTACTAATTGAGAAGCTTTTCAACCAACTTTTACTAACTTAAAAAGCTTTTAGAATATTTTAGAAGATTCTATGAACCTCCAAAGTGTATGTCTCTAATAACTATAATATTAATGAGTGCACATGGGAATTGGCCAAAAATCTCACTAATGCGCTTCAAAAGATACAAGAATTTTATTGACTCTATTTTCATAAATCTAAATATGTTAAATGATAATTTCTTGATAAAGATTAGATTTGAAAAGTATCTATAAAAAGAAAAAGAGAATCAAACTAAAATTTTTATCAATATGTGGTGATCTATCCCTCAATCTAAGTTATAAGATGACCTCACTTAAAAGTTATTTGTAATTGGTGGTGTGAAGTGAAAGAAACAAATAGCAAGTACAATAAGAATAACAACCACAAAACAAGGGAAGTAAAGGATATCAAGTAAGTACTCAATTCAAAACTATATCATAATTTATTCACTATATTTTTATCTAATAAAAAATAAAAGTAAAAAATAAAAGTTATATTATTGAATAGATAATTTATTTATCTTTTTAATGATATAAAAAATATATAAATATGAATTATTATGATTAAGTTATAATAATCTAAAAATAAAAGATAAATAATAGAAAAATTAAATGAAATTTTTTTATCTCAAGGATAATTTGTTTAAGAGATCATGAATTTGAACCTCACTTAGACTCACAAGTAGTATATATGGATGTCCTAGAGGGGTCATGAGGCCTTAGTTTTATCCTCCTACCTACATCCAAGGTGCCACAATCCATATGGGACTTGTGCACCTTCTTTCCTATAAGGACTATACTAGCTATTGGTCCTCCTATTTTATACTAGTAGAACTAATAATTTTATATTTTTGACTTCACCATGGTATTCAAAAATATCCAATTAGCCTAAGAATCTTATATGGCCTTCAAATCTCATTCCAATTCTTCATAATGGCTCCCAAGGTGGTTAAACTCATTTTTACCAAAGTCTTCAAAATTGTTCTAAAAATTCTTAAAAAATACCAAAATCTATATATCCATTGAGTGTCAAAGTTGATTGTTTCCTGCACTAATACTATTTCATTGGGATAGCTTATTTTTCCAATCGGATTTGAACTTGGGATAGTTCAATAACAACCTTGCTTATGACTAATACTACAATTCTTCTTAGATTTTTAACAAATACAAAATCATAAGTTTTAATACTCTAAAGTTTTTATTTTTTTATTTTTTATTTTTTTGATGTATGCTATAAATCACACTGCATATTCTTTACATCTATTTCCAAAAGTTCTAGTAGGAAAATCTTCTCCGTTTAGTATTTACAACCAAGTTGAATTGTTTGAAAAGGCTTTTTTAACTATATAAGGATCCAACCATAAGGCATTAAATTTTCTTGGAAAAAATAATCTCCTAGTATTTTGTAAAAAGACCAACATGCTAGCCCAAAGAATTCTAATCTTGTGTCATTTGTTAAAAGCAATTTTTCTTCTTTGTATAGCCTCTATATATTGAGCACTCTATCTTTTGGCCTCACCTAGACTTTGTAGACATTCCAATCTATCCATCAAAGATTGTTTAGTTGACAATCTTTTTGTCAAGGCAATTTGAAGAGGAAGGATTTCAAAATCAATTGATAAAATGACTTCTATATCATAAACCAAGGAAAATAGAGTGGCTTGAGTGGTCATCTTAAATGTGGTCCTATAAGCCCATAAAGCTATTGGAATCTTGGTATAATAATTCCATTAAGAAGTTGTTATGGTTTTTCTAAGGATATTAATCAAAGTTTGATTGACCCTCTCCATATGCCCATTAGTTTGAGGGTGATAAGGGATAGTCTTCCTATCATCAATTTTAAACCATGAGGTCAAGTCTTCTATCACTTTATTTTAGAAATGCTTATCCATATCATTAATTAGGATTTTTAAACATCCAAATCTAATAATAGCCTGCTCATAAAAGAACTTGGCTGCTTGCTTAGCATTATCAGTCTTCATTGCCTTTGTCTCAATCCACTTGGTAAGATACTCAATTGCTACAATTATATGCTTCATTCCACTCATAGAATTAGGATAAACTTCTCCAATATAATCTATTTCTTATTTTTTAAATGGGACTAAAGTAAAGACATATGGAGAGGTAAGCTCATTCGGAGGTCATTTCTAGCATATCTTTAATATACATCATATGTTTTAGTATAATTGTAGATATCTTAGAATAAAATAGGCCAATAATAGCTAAATCTAAGGATTTTCTATCCTATCAATGCCTCCAAAAAATGACCCCCACATGCACTATCATAGCATGCCGATAAAATGGTAGGAATTTCTTTTTCCATTATACATCATCTTAACATTCTATCTATTCTGCATTGATATAATTTGAACCCAATTATAACAAAGTATCTACGTTCTATTTTAAATAAATAAGAAGGCAAGGTTTCAATGGTTAAAAATTTGGTAATCAATTCATATCAAATAGGGATGGTTGAAATAACAAATAGACTTTTATCTATTAAGGTATCATCGATTGGATCTTTATCCATGTGATTTCACAACCTAGATAAGTGATTAGCTTGCATGTGCATCTTTTCTGACTTGTATTCTACTATAAAATCAAATTCTTCTAATAGAAGCACCTACCTTGCCAATCTATCACTCAATTCCGCCTTATTGACAAGATACTTGATTTCCATGTGGTCTACAAAAAACACTATTGGATTCAAAAGGAGGTAGTGTCTAAATTTTTTGACAGAAAAAACCATGGCAAGACATTTCCATTCAACGGTAGTATAATTCCTCTCCATAGGATTTAATTATCTATTTATAAAGGCTACAGGATAGTCCTTGCATCCTTCTCCAGTTACTTCATACAAAGTACTTCCTACTGCCACGGATAAAGTATCACAAAGCACATGGAAAGATAATGATTAATTTGGTGGTCTTAAAATAGGATATGTCCTAAGCTTTGTTTTAAGAATGTCAAAGGCTTCTTGATATTTTTCACTCCACTCAAGCTTCACATCTTTTTATTGAAGTCTAATAATAGATATAGAGATGGTAGTATAGTCATGTATCACTTCTTGATATCATCCAATATACTCCAAGGTTCTTTGTACCTCCTTCATGGTTAAAGGAGGTTTTAATTCCATAATAACCTTGACCTTCTCTGGATTTGATTCCCTACCATTTTTTGAGACTATATATATAAGTAGGACTCTTATTTTAACTGCTAAGAATATTTTGTCAGAATTTAAAGCAATCCTAGCTCTTCTTTACCTTTGAAGACAAGACCTTATATAATCATGATGTATTGTCTTAGAAGACTTAGTGCTAAAATCATCAATAAATACTGTCATTGATTTGTGTAGCAAGTCTCAAAAGGCATATGACATTGCTCTTTGAAATGTTGAAGGAACATTGCAAAGTCTAAAAGACATAATCACATAGATGAAGGTGCCCCAAGGTGTAATAAAGGCTATTTTGTGGTGATCCTCTGAGACTATGGAAATTTGATTGTAATCTAAATATCCATCCATAAATGTATATAATTTATACCTAGCCATTTTTTCTAGAATGGTGTTTTTAAAGGGAAGGAGAAAGTGATCCTTTTAGGTACACTTGTTAAGCTTTCTATAATCTATGCACACTTAAAATTTTCTATTTTTCTTCTTAACTAATACTATTGGTGAGACCCAATCAATAATCTCCACAAGTTGAATAAATCCAGCTTAGAGGAGTTTTTTTAGTTTGGCTTTGACAAATAATTGTAAATTGGGATTCATTCTTTTTTCTTTTTGTTTTATAGGAATTGAATTAGGAAGGCGTTGTTGTGGTAGAGAGAATTTGCTTCAAGAAAGCACCGAGCTTTTGGCTGCCACTAATTACTCAAGCAAGATCCAAGTATAATAAAACCTTCAAAGTTTATATAAAATATTTCTTCATAGGGCTATTACACCCAATATACAAGTCTTATTTCATCAAACCACTCAAAACATAACAAAATACTCTAAACCCTCATTCCCCTGTAAGAAGGGAATTTTTTCCAAACTTCAATAAGTCATAACTTTTAATCCAACTGTCTAAATCCACTCCAAATTTACATGAAGTACTGATGTAGTCTTTACAACTACCACCACAAATTTCAACTGTCGATTCATTACCAATCTTTAGATATCGCCAAAACCCTAGCAGTAGCTTCAAACCCTTATTTACAAACACCCGTGTACTAAATTCTTTATATCTCACAATCTAAAAGTCCAAATACTATGAAACCTTAATATATAGCTTTTTAACATAATAATATACCTTCTTAGAAAGTTTGAGATAAAAATTCATCCAAAAACTCAAGATATGACAAAATCCATCATTATGAATAAAATAGCCTACTTACTGCCTTGGAATTTGATCTACTATCTTTGACTCCCAATATCTCTTTCTTTAGAATTCCAATTGTAGTAATTCTTCCATATAAGATGTAGATCTTAAAATCATCTCTCTAGCTATACCTCCCGATCTCCAAAAGCTCTCATAAAACTCCTTCAATCTTCAAAAGAGTGACAGTAGGTCTAATTTGTACATCCTAACTTCAAGCGCCTAATCCTCCCTCATTAAAACTACAAATCCTTTGATTTTTATACCAAAATTGTAGCCCAAAAAACAAGCTTTCTAACCCTAGTCTCTGATTTTCTAATGGCCTCCTTAAAGTTGCCGAAACCCTTGTTAAGGTCGCGAGCAGCCTCCTCAAAGCCCATTGGGCATGACTACCGGCCAATGGGGTGAAGGCCCCCATTCCTACTCTTTATCCATCCATTTTTTTATATTGGTGGTTCGAAATTTTCATCCTTAGGCCCAATTTCAACTCTTAGAATATTATACTAAACATCTAGGCTCCATATAACTTAAACACTGTAGCCAAAAAAAAAGAAAATAATCAAATATAGTTTCTATCAACTCTATCTATATTAGTTTACTAACCATTCTAGATCACACTAGAAGTTATTAATATATTAAATAATTTAGTTGGTTTTTACATATTATAACCATTTACAAAACGACAGCGTGGAATATGATATTGAACTACTTCCAAAGGTATGCCCTTGAGATCTTTGTAAGATCAAGCAAATACATCCCTATATTCTATAATTAATGATTTATAATTTAATAATTCATCCTCTGTCAATTAAAATCCAACTTTGATTAGTTTTAGATTTTTATTATGTGAAGAGACATCCATCAACTTGTAATCAAGGTCATACATATGAGATTGCTCTGTGGGTCTTCTATACCAATCAATTTTTGTATTAATTGTCTTTAACCAAGTTCTATCTAAAAGTAATGAATATGAATTTTTGCTAGGATGCATAAGAATCACATGAAAATTGAAGAAATATTTTTTACCTTCCGTCATCATCTTACAACCACTAATTTATCCTAGAGGTGTGTCTTAGCTTTGATTAGCCATATTAATCACAAATAAAGAAGGACCAGTGATACTAACTCTTAATTTTTCTATAGTTTTCATTCGTATAATATTCAAACTACTACCCCCATCCACAATAGTATAGGATATGATTTTATCTACTATAGACATCTCTAGCTTAATTGCCTTTACTTCTTGTGCCACTTGAATTATTCTAATATGAGCTGAGATTTTTTCTTTAGATTGTTGTTATTTTTTAATAAGGCTTGTTTTAAAATTCCTTCTTATTAGAAGAAAAACCTCCAATAATTGAGCAATTGTGATATCTGACTTAATTTTCTTTAAATCCTTCCATAAGTCATATGACTTGACCTGATCCTTGCCTTTAGTTGAGTTGAAGGATTAAATTCAAGGTCGGGAATTTTAGATCCTTTCTACTCTTTTTTAGAAGAAAATTCTTCTATCTCAATATTTTCCTTCAAAATCCCTTGTAATTTATTTGAATTGGATTTAAAGACTTGAAGTAATTTCTTAGAATCTCTAATATTAGCCATTATCTCCCTTGTGGCTTTATTTAAATTTGAAAAGTGAGAAGAATCTTTTGAATTATTTTTTCTATTAATTGAAATAAGACTTGGAGGATTAAAATACCTAGACCTTGTCATAACTGCCAAGGTTGGCATTATAGGTGGTGTTTGCACCTTAGATTGGAGCAATTTATGCATAATCAAGTTTGACTTAGGAAGTATAAGTTGGATTATTACAGAGGAAGTAGAAGCTTGTTCTTCAATCATTCCACCGTTGGTTTGGTTTACAAATCTTACATCTTGAGAGCCTTGACCGTCATATTATTGGCCATATTGAGAGTGACCACAATACGGAAGAATGAATTCTTGCTTAGTATTTAAATCTAAGAAAAGATGTTGGTTTTGACGGTTACTGCTATAGTTATAAAATAGATTTAGAAGTTTTAAAGTATTGTTAGAATTTTGATTTCTTGCTCCCTTCAAATGATCTTAAGTTTATTGATGATAATTTGTTTGTAGAAAATTTAAAGGAACTATTTTATCAATTTGCCTACATATATTTGTAGAATGGTTTCTTCTATAATTTTCACAAATAATTCTATTTTCTATCCAACAACTATCAAGTGGGTGTCTTTTGCCACATAGATGATATACTTCCTATCTTGGTCTTGATTGATTTTTAAAACCTTGATTATGATAATCATGCCTTTGTAGATGAAAACTAGATCCTACATTGACTTGGCTTCTATGAAGGGGGACATAAGATGGTTGCCGTCTAGGATTATATTTATAATTTTACGGATTTAAACAAAAGTGGCTAGTATGTCATGATTGATTATATTGAGTACATCACAACTCTAAAGTATATCTACCACATTCTATAGGAGGTAGGACTTGGTTTGGATTTTGGCCCTTGATTAATAAGGTTATTTATTCTTACATGATTTTTATCTATTGTGTCAACTCATTCTAGAATCCTTTTTAGCTTTGAAAGACTTTATTTTTAAATTCTTCCTTTCATATATTTCTATTCTCTAGATATATCAATTCTAGGAGGTTAGATGCTAGTCTAATCTCTAATTGTATAGGATAATGGTTTATAGGTTGGAATTGAGTTTTCATAGTTTCATAAAGGCATCCTTCAGACTTATCCACATTTTAAACATAGATTGGAATAAAATTTGGAATTCTATGGTCTTCCTTCCTCCACATCATTTCTTGTTGTTTGTTAATATTTTCAATCATCCATAATATTTTTTTGGCATCTTTTAAGTTTTTTGGCCTTCCTTTGAGGATTTCTCTAATTGTACCCTCCTTATTAAATCCTTAGATAAAAAAGTGGATAAGAGTGTTGTCCGTAAGAAAGGTTCTTACAAATTGATTTACTACTACTTCAAATCATCAAATATATTTGTCAATCTCCTTCCTTTTTCCTTGTCTCAAAGAAGAAAGGACCATTATCATGTTGTGGTTTGGCTACTATGTGAAAAAATTGTACATATATATTTAATGTATAATTTATTACATAGCTAAATGAGAGCTATATCAGTGGACTTTTATTGGTTATAAGATGCAGTTAGGATGCTAGTTTAAAAGGGATATATTAAAAGGATTATTATTAAGGTTTATACAACCTTATTTTCTTTTTAGTAGTGGCTTTTGAAGTTAATTTTATATTGATAGTAACTTGTATATATCTTAAGTCACCTATGTTAGACATTGGTAATCCTTAAGATCTTATTTACTTCTTTTATTTGGTGCTTAAAGCACCAAGTATATAAATCTTATATGAAGAAGGATTAGAAAAAAGATTTTAGTGTAAAAAGGATAGTTTGGCCATCCATGTGGATGAATAGATGTGGATGATAGAAATTTCTATTCTAATTGGTCAAAAATCATGCCCAATGGGCTTCAAGGAGGCTGCCCGAGGGTTTATTAGGAGTTAGGGTTTTTTTTTCTAGAGAAGTCAAACATCAGAGGCTAGGATCATAAGGTTTAGGTTTTTGGATCTGGTTTAGGTGCAAATTTTGTGTGATTTGTACTTTTTATGAAGAAGTTATAGACGCTCAAAGTTACAGTGTTGATTTTGGACCTACTGTCACTCATTTGGATATAACTCGTGCATACAAAGAGCAATCAAGGATCGGCGACTAAGGTTGAAGAGAGCACTTTCATGGCTACACTTTTCATGTGTGGCTTGATAAAATCTAAGCTAGGATGAAGGAGATATTGGGAGATGAAGTCAGTGCTTACAAACTTAAGGGCAGTAAGTAACCCACTTACATAGTGGTTACATTTTGAGCTATATCTTATGCAATTTGATATATTTTTGGTTCAAAATTTTTAGAAGTGTATAAGTTTATATCACAAGACTATGTAAAATTTTTTTGTGGCATTAGGATTTTGGATTTGTGAGATATAAGGAAAATAGTGCTCGGGTGTCTTTGAGCTAGGGTTTTAAGCACCTACTAGGAATTTTGAGATATCAGATGATTGGAAATGAATTTATGGTTTATTTTTTCTTGTAGTAAAATTCAAGAAAATTATCTACACTTAGAACTAAATTTTGTAGAAATTTAATAATTGGATCAAGAGTTATTGGACTCTAAAGTTTAGTAAGAAATAAGTCCTTGCAGGTGAATAAAGTTTTGAAGGGATTTTGTGGAGATTTGAACTCTTTTTGTACAAACTTACTTGAATATAAAAGGGTTTATATATATAACTTATCTTTTGTGAGATTGTTGTATTATTTGTACTTTTTATTAAGGACAAATCACCTCTTGGATTTTTGCCATCGAGTTTCAAATAAACTCTCTACAGCCATGTATCCAGTGTATTCTCAGATAGAAGGCCACATCATATGACAATGGATGAGAGGTTGATCTTGACTTTTAAAAGTCGAAATAGTCCTCTCTAAAAGTTTGATACAAATTGTGGTCCTCGATCTGAAATAATATCAATTGAAAGGCCATGTATTCGGTAAATATTATCAATAAAAAGATTGGCTGTTTCCTCCGTGGAAATAATCTTGTTGCATGAGATAAAGTGTGTCATATTAATAAGATGGTCTAACAGTACAAAAAAAAAATCTTTTCCATTTGAAATTGGGAGGTCTGTAATAAAATCCATAGATAATGATTGCCATGGGCCCTTAGGAATTGAAAGGGGTTGCAGAAGTCCATATGGTTGGTGTCTTGGAATCTTTGTTTGCGCACAAATTTTGCATGGTTGGATGAATTCTTTCACCAATTTCCACATTTGAGGCCATAAATAGTCTCTTGATATCAATTCCAAGGTCTTACTGAAGCCAAAGTGTCCAGCTGCTAGAAGGTTATATCAAACTTGAAGAATTTGAAGTCTTGTAGGTCTTGGAGAAACATATAGGAGATTTTTGAAGTATAACAATCCATCTTTGAATTTGAAATTATTATTTTCTTCCGTATATATATTTTTTAAATATTGCTAGATATTCTTTATAAATAGATCTGTCTACATTGCTTTCTAGATTTCCATCTTGAGAGTTGTATCTGTAGAAGTAGATATTGTCAATGTTTTTAATTGCAAATTGGACGGCTTCAACATGATTGATTTTTGTTGATCTAATACAATGTCTCCTATTCTTGGTGCAAGATATGATTGTCAAGAAAGGGCATCTAATTTTCCTTGAAGTTTTTCCAGACAATATGTGATTATAAAATCAAATCGAGATAATGACATGCTGTATCATGCTTGTCAACAATTTAGAACTCGAGCATTCATAAAATATTCCAAATTTTTGTTGTCAATATATACCATGATTTTGTATTGAGTCCTTTCCAAAAAATGGTGCCATTCTTCAAAAGCATCAATAATTGCCAATAATTCTTTATCATGGATCTTGTAATTGATCTCTACAGCTGAAATTTTTTGAGAGTGGAATATTATTGGATGTAGTTGACTATCATCACCAGTTTGAGAGAGTATAGATCCTAATGCAAAATCTGAGGCATCCGTTTTTAAAATGAATGGTTTTGTTGGATGTGCATGGACTTGTATAGGAGCAGAAGTGAAAGATTTTAAATGCTTCTTTAGCCTTATGATCCCAAATAAATTTGTCCTTATTTGTGAGTCGCATTTATGGAGCCACAATCTTAGAATAATCTTTGATGAAGATTCTGTAAAAATTTACAAATCCTAAGAAACATTATACATCTCTAATTGATGACGGTTGTTTCCACTCCATAACAATTTGTATTTTCTTTGGATCCATAGAAATCCCATTTTTTGAAGCGATATATCTCAAAAATTCGACTGATGGTTGGTAGAAAGAGCATTTCTCCTATTTGGTATACAGTCCATTTTCTCATAGTTTCTCTAATACCTTCCATATATGATATTCATGCTCTTCTTCATTCTTAGAAAAGATCAAGATATCGTCCAAGTAAATGATTACAAAGTCATCTAAGTATTCTTGTAAGATATCATTCATCATATGTTGGAAGACTGCATGTGCATTTGTAAGTCCAAAAGGCATAACATTGTACTCGAAATGTCCATACCTTGTACAGAATGCTATCTTCCATTGATCTCCTTCTTTAATCTTGATTAGGTTGTAGGTGCCTCTCAAATCAATCTTTGTAAAAATCTTTGCTTGTCGTAATTGTTCCAATAATCCTAAGATTAATGGTAATGGATAGCAATTTTTTGTAATTATCTTATTTAGACCTTGATAGTCAACACACATACGTAAGGAACCATCCTTCTTTTTCACAAATAATATAGGAGCTCCAATAGGTGATTTTGAATGTCAAATAAAATTCTTGGCTAAATTTTCATCAATATATTCTCGTAAGGCTGTAAGCTCCATTTGTGACAGATTGTCAATTGGACCAAATGGAGGTTGAGCTTCATCTTGTAATTTGATTGCACAATCATAAGGACAATGTTTGGATAATATGTATGCTTTTTTCTTTTCAAATACGTCTTCTAGGTTGCGATATTGACTAGGAATTTCCTGCTTCACTTGCTCCATTGGATCTTTCATTGGAATAGCATACAATGCAAATGCATCTCCTTTTTTTGTTGCTTGCATAAATGCTTTAGCTTAAAGAAATAGAGCAGTACCTCATTTCTTCTTTTAATGTGTAGATCTTGAGAAAATCTTCCATATACTCCAATCAATATCAGAATTATATAGCTCAAACCAAGGAAGTCCAATGATAATAGGATTTGTCGGACATCTAATGATATTGAAAATAATTTGTCATACTATATCTCATAGTATCACTTCCAACGGTTGGATTTCTTTGACAATATCTCTTAATGCAAGGTTTCGTCCACTAATGACTTCAACGGGTGCAAGATGGATCTTCTTTACAAGTAGTAGATTGTACCTGGTTGCAAAATCCTTATCCATAAAGCATGCTGAGGCTTCAGTATCTAAAAGGACTTTAGCAAAAATTTCTTGTTTCAAGGTTCTTATATATATATAAAATATAAAATAAGATATTGGATACGGAGGTAAAAAGAGATCTTTTTTTGGTGCTTTAAATTTGGAGGTGTTCAACCATAAGGTGTCTATTGTGGTTAGACATCTTCATTTTCCAACCTTTCTAATTTAGATATTATACCTCGTGCCTTAAATTTTCTAAACTTATTTGGATAATTTGCTACCTTGAAATTGAATCTTCCATAATATAGGCATAAATTCTCTTGCCAATGTCTAGTCTTTTCCATTGGTGTTAATGGCTTGAATTGAGTTGCATCAATCTGCATACGTTTAGGATATATTAATGGCTTTTCCAATATTCTTGAAGATGTAGTAGTCATACTTTGATAGGTATTGTTGAAAATTGATCGCCTTTCTTGTCATAGTTCAAATAGGCGATTGTCACAAGTAATAGCTTGAGCTATGAATTCCTCTAAGCTTTCAACTCTTGGCATTGTAATCAATAAATTCTTTACATTATCCTTTAGGCCATAACAAAATCAAGTCATAAAAGCCTTGTCATTCCAATCAAGGTCACAAGTAAGTTGTTGAATTTTTGTGGCATAAATTATAGGAGAACATTGCCCTTGTCATAGATTTTGGATCTTCCCCTGTGCCACCCTCTTTTGATCACTGTCTGCAAATACAGCAGTAAATCTTTTCATAAAAACTTCTAAATTATATAGGATCAAAGAATTCTTTTTCAATAATGGTGCAAACCATGATCAAGCACTTTTTGATAAAAAGTTGCCCATAAAAGTGACTCGAGTGAATCCATGTGGATAACGAGAAGGATATAGTTGTAAGTAAAGTCGCACTTATTGTACAAACCCTCGAAAGTTGGATCTTATTCTATTAAACTTATCAGGCATATTAGCTTTTGGCTCTTTTATGACAACCTTTGGAACTTCTAGAGAAGTTGTGTACATAGCTTGTTTATCGCTTATTACTCTTAATTGAATAATCTCTTGTTGCAAGTTATGAATCTCTTCATTAGTTTTTTCAAATACTTGCTCCATTTGCAATTTTTTTTTTAGGTTGTGAAAGAATATCATTTCTTCTCATATCATATCCAACAGGGCTCAAAGATCTGCAAGTGTTGCCATTCTATTCTCTGTTTGTGAGGATGCACCTCCATTAACCTGATCCATTTCCATCTTAAAAAAGAAAAAATTGATAAGCTGTTAGTATTTTTTATACTAAAAAAAATACTTTTAGACAGTTAATTTAGAAGAAGGTAATTCGTAACCTCTAAAATATAGTGATATAACTTAAGAAAGGAATAATCCACTCTTTCCAAAAAAAATCAACTACAACAAGTAAGCATATCAGTCTAGAGGGAGATAGTTCGCACTCCTCTAAAACGCAATTGTATCTTGAAGAAGCATAATCTATTCTCTTTCAAGAGATCTAAGCTCTCATATGATTATATATGTCAATCATGCCAAACTGTCAAGGATGCAAGATAGCAGGTTAGCCAAGAATCAAAGAAAAGAAATCAAAATCAGAATAATTTCAAAAATAGAGAACTTGATGGACATGAATAAGAATTAGATCAAGAATAAGAAACTGGATTAATATCAAGAACAAGGCAACACTCTGGATTGTTCTAAGACTTGTGTTGGCAAGATTAAGGTGCTCTTTAGTCTTGCCTCTTATTTATACTATGAGGCCTTATGTCTAATTAGACCTTGTAAGAGTATCTTAGAATATTGTAGAAGCTTGAAGAAGATTTTGGAAGACTCTAAAAAGTCTATAGGAAGTCTTGGAAGATTGAAGAAGATTCTAGAGGGTCCTAAGAATATCTTAAAATATTCTAGAAGTTTAAGAAAGATTCTAGAAGATTCTAAAAAATCCACGAGAGGTCTTGGAAGGTTGAAGAGGATTCTAGAAGGTTCTAAAAGATTTTAGAAGATTCTAAAAAGCTATAGAAGGTTCTAAAAGACTACAAAAAGTTCTAGTAATGGCTTAAAGTATGTCTGTGACAGTGGCAAAGTGATATTTTTAGGCCATTTCTACAATGAAGACATAGAAGTTCAAGCATGGTTTCAAGTAGAAGATATTGGTCATTATTGGTGGCTACAAGGATCTATGAATCATCTGCTTTCTGAATGATAGCTGGAGTATATTATAGAGACTATGAGAGTGATGTCAAGGACATGCTTGTCACAATCTTTTAGAATATTCTAAAAGATTCTTAAAATTCTCTAGAATCTTCCAAAACCTTCTAGCATCTTTCAAATAGATAGAAGTTACTTGAGAAGCTTCCCAGTTGGTAAAAATTGCTTGAGAAGCTTTCTAGTTGGTGGAAGTTGCTTGAGAAGCTTCCTAGGTAGGAGTATATATTAGAGTCGAGGCTGAAGAGTTCTTCAGTCTCGACAACACATCTCTTGGAACTCTAGCTCACCTCTCTAGTATTGTTCTTATATTCATTTGATTAACCTAATTCTTATTAATTCTTCTTAAACTTCTTGTTTAGACTTTTAGTCTATATTCTGCGTCCATGATACGGGGCACACATTATCATGATTTGTTCCTTTGTTTGAAAAAAGATCACCAATTTTGAGCAACTTTAAAATTTTTATAGAAATATTTGGAAAATATGACAAGACTTATTTGGATAACAATTAAGATCCAAGTATTACATCAAGAGATATATTCTATATCAAAATATGCATCGAATTTTAGGTAATTAGTATGCAACATCAATTGAGATAAAGAAGCCATAATAAGCCAATTTTATTAGGAATTAAGAGATAATGTGAAAGATTTGTTATTGTTGCTTTTGAATCCACAATTGCTCAATGAAGCTATTAGCCAAGTAATAAAATGTGATAATTAATTATTTCAACATCGTCAAGATCAATATTCATAGGTTTCAACAAGATAACACCAATCCGATATACTCCTGCTACATCAATAAGTATTTTGAATTCACACTTAGAAATATAAGATATGCAACTTGATATAGTACTATTAAAACATCTTTGTCCATAAGAAAAGAAGCACTAGATGAAAAAAGGTCTATACTTATATTATGGCAAGGAAAGCGACAAGGTTAGCAATTGCTTGAAGAAACAAAATCAACATATTATCAAAATCAAGAGTGCAATTGTTTAAGAAAATAATAATGTTCCACCATTATAGGGACTGTAAGTCTAGACAATTCAACATTACAAAACTATTGAGGTTCCTCTCTTTCTACTCAACGTGCTTGTTATTTTATAATCCTTTTATATTTTAGGTTTTAGAAAATTTAGACGACTGCTTTATTAAATTCAAGGGCATCAGTTTGTTTTGTAGATGAGATATTCATTAAGTTGCATAAAATTCCTTTAATACAAAAATCCAAACCTATTTATGTAGAGGTAATAGATAGATGATATTTATCCTCTAGAAGTATCATCCATAAAACCATGCCTATAGAAGTATTGTTCAAAGATCATAGAAGTCAAATTATGTTCAACATTATTAGAACTCCTTCAAATCTTGTTATTCTCAGATTGTCTTAGTTGAAAAAATATAATCCATCTATGGAGTGGAAGTTGCAAAGTGTAACATTTCTGATAGAGATCCCTGCAAATTTTTTTTATAAATAATCATAAATTAGTATATCTTTATTTGTTGGAGCAAAGACTTTAATAAGATCGGCCAAAGAAGGTACACCATTTGTTATTTATATGACTTCAATTAAAAAAGATATGATTTTATTGGCAAATATTCCAGAATAATATATCGTAGACATAAGATTTATTCTAGTAAATTATCTAAGTAATAATAGACCAATAGAAGTAGATAAAATAAGTTGATTTGATAATATCTGAAAGAAAAGCTTCCTAGAAGCTTCATAGATGCGAAATCACCTTTAAACATGTCTATAGGTGATTGGTAGGTTAGAAACTTGGTCAACAAGGTAGCCACATGGCGCACATGTTAGTAGCTTGTAAAATAAGCTAGCCATGTCTCACACATATTGGTAGCTTGCGGAATAAGCCAAGTATGTGGCACACATGTGAGAAACTTGTCATGCAAGTTTGACACGTGTCTTACAAATTAGACACGTGTATGAGGTCCTATAGAATACCGCCATGTAGCTCTTAGTTAGATAGTATTTATAGATGCAAGAGCGAAGCCCTCTTCACTCTTATCAACTCCTTTCTTGGTTCTAGTTTAGTTTCAAGAGTCTTCATGTTTCTAGTCTTTGACAATAGCCATTCCAGTTTTCTTTGAATATACATACTTTCTTAATTCCATTTTGTGACTTTTACTTTGATATAGTTTCCATTAGATTATGCATCTCTTTCTAGTTCATGTCCTTGACAGATTGACAAGAGTACACTTATAATATCATAGCTTTGTCTTGTCTTGATTTAAGAGTAGATTATCCCTTTCTCTTGATAAGACACAAGCATTTTAGAAGTTGCGGATTATCCTCTTGTAAACTAATATTATTCCTAGTATTTTCTTTGTTCTCCCTTCTACTTATCTCAAGTGGTATTAGATATTTTTTGAAGTATTATCATGGCCGAGCTTGCCGAAATGAAGAGTGCAATGGCACAAATGCAAGAGCAAATGAGAGAATTGATGCTTGCAATGCATCAACTCACTGTACCTCCACAAGGAGCAACAAGGTTACCAAATAATGAAGATATAGATATGGTTGGAGCTGCTTCAACATCTACACCAAGCCATATAATTCCTCCTACATTGGAACATCGTCCAAGCATCAGAGAACCAAAAATTGGTCTACCTGAGAAGTTTGATGGCACAAGATCCAAGTTTCGAGGATTCATCAACCAAGTCCAACTGGTGATTGAATTGCAACCGCAAAGTTTTCCAACTCCAGGATCACAAGTCAGATTTATTGGTACACTACTTTCAGGTTCTGCCTTATCTTGGTTTTCATCTTTTCTGGAACGACGTGATCCAATATTGGATAATTTAGAAGCTTTCTTAGCAGAATTTTGATCTATGTATGGAGAACACGATGCAACTCGTGTTGCAACCAACAAGCTTCGTATCCTATGATAAGACAATCGATCTGTGACATTTTATGCTTTACAATTTTGACAACTTGCAATCGATATCAAGTGGGACGATGCTGCACTCATCAATCAGTTTCTCTACGGATTACAATATGAAGTGAAGAAATTGATGTTGAACTTACCCGATCCTCAAACATTGAGTCAAGAAATAGACTTTGCGGTGAAGTGTAATAATTGGCTTTTTGAATTTAGATCTGAAAGTCGTACAAGAGAACCTTAGCGACATTATAATTTAGTGGCAGCACCAATGTCTTTTCAATATGTACCTTCAGAAGTCAAGGACATGCAAATTGATGCTATACATTTTAAGCCACTTATTGAACAAGAAAAGACTCGACGTTGTCAAGAAAGATTGTGCTTGTATTATAGAGAACCTAAACACACTGCTCAAAATTGTCCAAAGAAACAACGCAACCACAAGATGAGGAATACGACTGTCAAAGAAGACAATATGTCAGAAAATGAGTTTATCCAGCCACAATAAGGACCGTGCGGCTAGGATCTTATACAATTTCTAATGAAGGTCCTATCCTCTCCTCACAAACATCTCCTTGTTTTATAATAGATGTGTATTTAGGATTTAATAATTACAAAGCCTCTGCTTTAATAGATTCGAGAGCCTCGGCTTATTTTTTAGATGAAGAATTTGTTAAAAGCCATAGAATATAGATAGTACAAAAATCTAAACCCGTGTACGTAGAAGTCATAGATGGTCGTCCTTTATCTTCTAGAGATGTTACTCATAAAACACTTCCTCTAGATGTAGTAGTAAATGGCCATAATAGTTGCGTAATTTTCAACATAATTAGATCTCTCACTGTTCTAGTTATTCTAGGTCTATCATGGTTAAAAAAACACAATCCTCAAATAGATTGGATTTCTCGTACTCTTAACTTTTTTAAAAGTATAGCTAACAATATAGTTAATCAAGTAAGAAATCATAAATCTAGTAGAATTAAACCTACCTTTGTAGGTGTAAGAGTTTTCTTGCAAGCTGGAGAAGAAGGATCACCTTTTGTCATTTATGCTACACCTATTTCCAACGATGGAAAGACTTTAAGTAGCATTCCAAGTCAGTATCAAGATTATCAAGACGTTTTCGAGAAAAAAAATGCAGATATTCTTTCGAAGCATCGTCCACATGATTGTTCAATCAACCTTAGAGAAGGAACTCACCCACCATTTGGACCAATCTACAATTTATCACAACATGAATTGGCTGAACTCAAGGAGTATATTGAGAAGAATTTGGCCAAGAATTTCATATGTCATTCTAAATCTCTAGTAGGAGCTCCAATTCTATTTGTGAAGAAAAAAGATGGATCATTGCAGATGTGTGTTGACTATCGAGGACTTAACAAGATCACAATCAAGAACAGATATCCAGTACCTCTAATATCAGGACTGCTTGACCAGTTGAATCAAGCTAGGATCTATACAAAAATAGATCTAAGAGGAGCATACAATTTAGTACGCATCAAAGATGGAGATGAATGGAAAACTGCATTTCGAACAAGGTATGGACATTTTGAATATAATGTCATGCCTTTTAGACTTAGGAATGTACCAGCTGCTTTTCAACATCTAATGAATGATGTTTTTTGTGAGTTCTTAGACAATTTTGTCGTCTGCTACCTAGATGACATTTTGATCTATTCTAAGAACGTAGAAGAACATGAAATACATGTTCGTCAAGTATTACAAAAACTTAGAGATGCGGGATTGTACGCCAAGATAGAAAAGTGTATATTTCACACTACTGAAGTTGATTTTTTAGGATACATCATTTCAAATGATGGTCTTATGATGGATTCTAAGAAAGTCCAAATAATCATGAATTGGAAGATTCCAAAGATGATAAGAGATGTCCAATGCTTTTTGGGATTCACCAATTATTATCGGATCTTCATCAAAGATTTTTCTCGTATTGCGGCTCTACTTACACGTTTGACTTGCAAAAAAAAACCTCAATGGAATCAAGAAGCGGAAGCAGTATTTGAAGCTTTGAAGACATTGCTTATTTTTGCACCAATTTTGTATCATGTAGATTTTTCCAAGGCATTTTTTATGGAAATAGACTCATCAAACTTTGCCTTGGGTGCGATTTTGTCACAAATGGGAACAGATGATAAACTTCATCCAATAGCTTTTCATTCAAGAAAATTCTCAACAGTCGAGATCAATTATGAGATCCACGATAAAGAACTTCTTGCAATCATGGATTCTTTTGAAGAATAGCATCATTATTTAGAAGGCACTTCGAGTCGAGTCACCGTGTATATGGATCACAAGAACCTCGAGTATTTCATGTCAGCACGCATGTTGAATGGTTGTCAAGCTCGTTGGAATATGTCTTTGTCAAGATTCGAATTCATTATCACTTATTGACTAGAAAAACAACAAGATTTGTCCGATGCCCTTTCTAGACGTTCTTATTTTGCACCAAAAGAAGGAGATGCAGCTTTTGAGCAACAAAGAATGGTTCTCTTGAAACTAGAGCAGTTTTATCTTCGAGCAATAAAATCAACATTGACTGTTGATTCAACTTTTCTCAAGCAAATTCAGTCAAGTATGTCCTCAGACCCTCTTGTTCATGATATCAAAAATAATTCTTTCAATTCTCATGATTCTTTTAAATTTGAGTTCAAGAACAATCTACTATATTTCGAAGGACGTCTATATGTTTTAGAAGGAGAAATTTATTTACGTGTTCTTCAAGCACGTCATAATTTTTCAACGATAGGACATTTTGGATACAACAAAACTTTGAAATTTATATCAAAAGATTTTTGGTGGCCTCAAATATGGAAGGCAGTCAAAGACTTAGTACAATCATGTGATATCTGCTCAAGATCAAAGATTCCTCATCATTGACCTTTTGGGCTTCTTCAGCCATTACCTGTTCTAGAACAACCATGGTCTTCTGTTTCTATGGATTTCATTACAGATCTTCCAAGCTCAAGATCTTATGACTCTATATTTGTGATAGTAGATCGGTTCACCAAGATGGCACATTTTGTGCCATGCACAAAATCTATCACAGATGAAGAAATAGCTAAGCTTTTCATTGATAATATCTATCGCTATCATGGGTTATCTAAGGATATTATATCGGATAGGAGAATTCAATTTGTGTCAAGATTTTGGAAAATCCTTTTCAAGATCTTAAAAGTGAACATAAAGTTATTTTTAACTTTTCATCTTCAAATTGATGGACAAACATATCGCGTGAATCAAGTCTTGGAGCAATATTTATAGTGTACTATCAACTACCAACAAGATGATTGGATAGCTCTTCTGCCATTGGTAAAATTTGCTTATTTTAATACGATACATTCTTCTATGTAACAAACATCTTTCTTTGCCAATTATGGTTATCATCCACGACTTCATGCTTTTGACTTTTCAAAAGTTGATAATCCAGCAGCAAAAGATTTGGCAAATCGTTTGTCAGAGCTACATGCAATATTAAAGGTGCAATTAAAAGAAGCTCAAGAACGACAAAAAATAAATGCACATGCATATCATAAGGAACAACCACAATTCAATGTGGGGGACAAGGTATGGTTACTTTGTCGCAATATCAAGACTACTCGTTCTTGTGATTAGTTAGACTATTGTAGGCTTGGACCTTTTCGTATTTTTGAATAAATCAATCTAGTTGCATATCGATTATACCTATCGGAGTCTATGAAGATCCATCTTGTATTCCACATGTCACTACTCGAGCCATACAAGACAATGGATATACAAGGAAGAAGACAAATGCCACCGCCTCCTGTAGAAGTGGACAACAATGAAAAATTCGAGGTTGAAGAGATTTTGGATTCAAGGCGGCGCTGAAATCGACTAGAATATCTTGTGCATTAGTGCGGATACAATATTAGTGAACGCACATCGGAGCCATCAAAGAATCTAATAAATGCATCAATAAAAGTTAATGCATTTCATCGACGACATCCATCAAAATCAAGATAAATACTGAAGAAAATCTTTGCTATAAAGCAAGGCAGGTTCTATAGAGGTTTTATCCTACCTTGTATCATTATTTTTCATTAGATTTTGTTTGTGCTAAAGAGATGGAGGATCAACAACTAGCGAATTCAGCTCAAGAGCCATCATTTGCTGATTTACCGGACGAGACATTACGACTATCACAACCTTCAAGACGACAGAATAGACATGAAGACCCTCAAGAACAACATGTCCTTCCTCAATGTCGTGGTGAGAGTCTTAGCCCTAAAAAACACTGGGTCTTTTGTGCCTCTCATTTCTTAAGTGCAAGATGAGATTCATAAAGTTCATAAAATTGAAGAATTTACATAAAAACATACTTTATTAATCCTAACATATTCTGCCTTTAGAAACCCGCCCTCAAATTTGCCCATAAATCCTAGGATATTATATCAATTGAAGCAAAATTTGGATACAAAGTACTTAAGGAAGTAAGAAAGCAAACCCCGTAATCCTTTTGATTATAGCTCATGTGGTTAGAGAGAACCGTGTTGTCAAAGAAACCCCTGCATGCTGCCTTTGATTCTGGACCCCCTTTGCTTCACACCTTCATTGCTCCTCATTATCAAAATCCCAAGTATTGAAATTTGGTAGGCTTGTTGCTTGCTTTATGTTGTAAATATCCTCCAATTTTTGCTCCAAAACTCCTCTTTGAAATAGAGTTATAGACTCTACCCTTCTCCTTTAATTTTGTCTTCTACCAATTCTAGATCCGACTACAAATTTCCTCATAATTCTTTAAACATAACTCCAATAGCAATCAGTTTTTTACACAACTTAATAGACTCATATATCTACAAATCCCAATAAATTTTACTCAAAATTCTAATTTGATTACAAAGATATGCTCCCCCAAACTTCACTGACTTAGAGATAGATCCCTATCACTTTGAAAGAACATAACATTTTTTTCATAAGATAAATGAGTATCAAACTTACTCTCATATCTTTCTTAACTTGCTTAGATCATGTCTATCAAATTTCACACTCAAATTCATTCCCTAACTCCATTCATACCCAAAAAACCCACACACATACTCTGCCCATACAAACCCCAATTGTGCTTTCACTCTATTTCTCTTTTCACCTACATCCGGTTACAATTTCACTCATAATTCTTTGCTCAAAGATCATATTGACTTATGATTTTGATTCAAAGTAGTAAACTCTATAAGGAACAAAATCCCAACAAAATTTGCCTCTAAAGTCCAAATGGTTCTCAAGAGCCGAGGCCCGAAATTTAGTAAACCTCACTACCCTAGTCTTAAACACCTGCAACTTTGACGACTCATATCTCCCTTGATACTTAACCAAAAGACATGAAAATTGTTTCTATATGTTCCTTATCTTGTCTACTACAAATCCAAAATAAAGGTTTCATTTAAAATCCTATCTAAGCTTCTTTTATACACAAAAACATATATTGCCTATCAAAAAGAAATCCTATCTCTCCAAAAGAACCCCCCTCTCTTCTTCTTCACGACCCCTTCTTGTCCTCCCGACCTGGTCTTCCTTCTTCCCTTGGTCAAAGAGACACCTCAGCCATGTCTTTCCACCTCTTCAATCCTTTCTTTTGGATTAATTTGAAGGAATCTCACTTTTTGAGGTAAATTTCTATTCTATCTTCTTACTACCATTTTTCTACCAACTTCTCTTCTAATTTCAGTCCACAACATTTAAGTTTAGATCTAAAATAGAAGAGAATAAAGGTAAAGTAGATCTAAGATAAAATAAAAAAAAATCTAATAAGTAGAAAGAAACAATTAAGATTAGATTAGAGATAAAAAAGAAAGAACTACATCCTACACTGCCAAGTCAAAGAAGCTTGTGTGGTTAAGTTCTTAGCTACTTTGGAGTTGACGTGGGTTTGAATCCACTTGACTTCACTGTAGAAATCCTTGGCTTCATGACTTGGTACTGTTAGTGAGAATTTCAGCAAGAAATTAGTAAGTTGGTCTACCTATCATCCCTGAGTTTGTGATAAACATTATAACCTCTAAGATAATGTGGTTATAACCACAACCCCTTCTCTTTTTCATCCTCTCTTCTTCTAATCTTAATCTTTTTATTTTAACATATTCCTTTATATCTTTCACACTATATTTTAATTTACAATGTGACATCGGATTGATGGTGAAACACAACGTGTTTGGTATCACGACCTTGGAAGAGACTCCCGATGTTTGGTGATACTTTTAGAGGTAGGAACTACTCCTGATGGTGTTCCTAATATTTTTTTTGAAGGAAGTTATGAAGGCCTCAACAATGATCAAATAACAAGGTGGTCTTCTTGCCTTGATATGGGACATTATCGATGGCTGAAAGAACCTATCAACTACCTTTGAAGGGAACAAAGATCATAGTATGTGGCAAGCACAATTCGACATATTTTGGACTTTCTCAACATGTAATCACTGCTCCTTGTAGAACTCATCCTTAGAAGGGGGGATAATGTCACGGATATAAGATTTACTCTAGTAAATTATCTAAGTAATAATAGATCAATAGAAGTAAGTAAAATAAGTTGATTTGATAATATCTGATAGAGTAGCTTCCTTGAAGCTTCATAGACACGAAATCACCTTTATACATGTCTATAGGTGATTGGTAGGTTAGAAACTTGATCAACAAGGTAGCTACATGGCGCACATATTGGTAGCTTGTAGAACAAGCTAGCCATGTATCACACATGTTCGTAGCTTGTAGAACAAGCTAGCCATGTGTCACACATATTGATAGCTTGCGGAACAAGCTAAGTATGTGGCGTACATGTGAAAAACTTGTCGTGCAAGTTTGACACGTGTCTTGCAAATTAGACACATGTATGAGGTCTTATAGAATACCGCCATGTAGCTCTTAGTTAGATAGTATTTATAGAGGCAAGAGTGAAGCCCTCTTTGCTCTTGTCAACTCCTTTCCTGGTTCTAGTCTAATTTCAAGAGTCTTCATGTTTCTAATTTTTGGCAATAGCCATTCCAGTTTTCTTTGAATATACATACTTTCTTAATTCTATTTTGTGACTTTTACTTTGATACAGTTTCCATTAGATTATGCATCTCTTTTTAATTCATGTCCTTGACATAGTATAGCAAATTTTAAGATATTTTTTAAAAGAAGAATGCTGATATATTGCTAGAGTACCAACCATATAATTGTAGTATAGATCTTTAAGAAGGAATACAACCACCTTTTGGTCTAATCTATAATCTTTTTCAAAATGAGTTTTTAATATTGAAGGATTATATTGATAAAAATCTTACAAAGAACTTTATAATACATTCAAAGTCTCCAATAAATGCATCTATACTTTTTGTGAAGAAGAAGGATGGTTCTTTGCATTGATTATTAGAAATTGAATAAGATAATGGTAAAGAATCATTATCCACTACCATTAATATTAGGGCTTTTGAAACAACTTAGCCAAGCCAAATTCTATACTAAGATAGATCTTTATAGAGCATACAACTCGGTACAAATCAAAGAGGATGATGAATAGAAGATTGCATTTTGAACAAGGTATGGATATTTTGAATATTATGCCATGTCCTTTCGACTAATAAATGCACGTGCTATCTTTTAAGATTTAATAAATGACATCTTTGAAGAGTACTTGGATAAATTTGTCATAATTTATCTTGATGATATCTTGATCAATTCAAAAAATCTAGAAGAACATGAAGGGCACGTCAAGTTGATATTACAAAAACTACAAGATATAGATTTATATGTCAAACTAGAAAAATGTATATTTCATCAACTTAAGATGGAATTTTTGAGATACATCGTATCTATTGAGGATTTGAGAATGGATTCTAAGAAAGTAGAGGCGGTTATATATTGGGCCATTCCAAAAATTATAAGAAGCATATAATATTTTCTTAGATTTGTTAACTTCTATCGGATCTTCATCAAAAATTACTCATGTTGCTACCTCTCTTACTTAATTGACATGTAAAGACAAGTTAAAATGGAGGCCTAAAGCAAAGAAGGTATTCTAAGACCACAAGGCAGTGTTTACTATAGCCTCAATATTAGTGCATCCAAACTTTACAAAGGCATTCTATATAGAAATTGATGCTTTGGATTTTGCACTAGGGACCGTACTTTTATAAATGGATATAGATAATAAATTCCATCCTATTATATTTTATTTTCAAAAATTCTCTACTGCTGAAATTAATTATAAAATCTACAATAAAGAGCTTTTTGCTATTGTAGATTTTTTTTAAGAATGGCATCATTTTCTTGAAAGAGTAATGCATCTTGTGATTATATATACAGATCACAAGAATTTGAAATATTTTATGTCAACTTGGATTTTTAACGTCGCCAAGCTAGATGAAATATGTCGTTATCTCAATTTAATTTTGTTATCACTTATTGACTTGAAAAGCAATAAAGATTGTTTGATGCTCTATTGAGGAGATCATATCTTGTACTAAGGATTGGAGAGGCAACATTTGATTAACAGTATATAATTTTCTTGAAATCGGAGCAATTTTATCTTTGAGCCACTATTATATTAGTACTTATTGATTTTAGTTTCCTCAATAAGATGCATATTGCAACTACTAATGATGCTTTGATCTTTAATGTCAAGCATTGCTTCAAAGAAAATATTGATAAGTTCAAACTTGAAAAAGACCTATATTTTTAAAAACATTTGTATATCTTAGAAGAACCTACACAACTACATGTTCTTTGATCTTCCCATGACTTTCCAACTGCAAGTCACTTTGGATTTAATAAGACCTTGGAACTTATTTTCCAAGATTTTTGGTGGCCTCAAATGTGGAAGGCAGTGAAGGACTTTGTGCTCTCTTACAACATTTGTTCAAGATCCAAAAATCCTCAACATTGTCCATATGGATTCTTACAACCCTTGCCTATTCCAAGATGGTTATGGTCTTCTATCTCAATGGATTTCATCACAGATCTATTGCCATCCAATTCATTGGATAATATTTTTGTAGTGGTTGATTGATTTACAAAAATGGCTCATTTTTTTCCTTGCAAAAAGATTGCGTTTAGTGAAGAAATAACAAGGCTCTTTCTTGACAATATATATTGATATCATGGCCTACTAGATAACATCATATTTGATTAAGGATCCCAATTCATATCTAAATTCTAGAAATGTCTTTTTGAATTATTGAAGGTGGATATTAAACTTTCATCGGCTTTCCATCTTCAAACTGATAGCCAAACATAATGAGTTAACCAAGTTATGGAGCAGTATTTACAATGCAACATTAACTACTAACAAGATGATTAGATTTCATATCTACCATTAGCAAAGTTTACATATAATAATATGATTCATGCTTCAATTCAAACACAATTTTATTCTAACTATGGATATCATTTGAAGCTTGATTTGTAAAATATGCCAAAGAACAACAATCTAGTAGCTAAAAGGTTTGCAAAGCATCTATCGCAACACCAAACAACCTTCAAGCTTCAATGACAAATACCTCAAGATACTTATAAGGTATTTGTAGATAAATTCAGGAATCAATTACCTACTTTTTATATTGGAGATAAAATATAGCTTCTTTGATGGAACATTAAGACCAAGCGGCCATGCGATAAGTTAGACTATCAAAGGTTGGGACTATTTTTTATCCAAAAGTAAATCATTCTAGTGGCATTTTGCTTGAAATTACCATTTGCTATGAAGGTACATCCAGTTTTTCATGTCTCTCTTTTAAAACCTTATAGGGAGTCACATATTCCAAAAAGAGTATAATAATTGCTACCTAATATCAAAATTGAAGACCATGAAGAATACAAGATTGAAAAGATATTTGATTCATAACAAAGGTAGGATAAATTGGAATATCTTATTCATTGGCTAGGCTATGATATTAATAAGCGTATATAAAAACCGACCAAAAATCTTGCCAATGTATCTCAAAAGATACAAGAATTTCATTGACTCTATCTCCATAAATCCAAACGTTGTTGTATTGTGATATATTTGTATAGTAAAAAGCATGAATAAGAATAATTTCTACTTAATACTTGATTATCTTAGTTCAATAGGAACTTAAGATACTTAAAAAAAGATTTATCAAAGCTGTTAATATCAAGAAAAGACCTAATATAAATAGATTAAAAAAAAAGAACTTAAAAATAATTAGTGTGAAGAAAGAGGTGGTTAGCCACCCTTATATTTAACATGTGTTTAATTAGACAAGGCAATTAAGCCGCCTTAGGTAGTTAAAAAAAATATTTAAGTGGTGATATATCCATTAAAGGTTGAATCAAAAAAAGTAATATGTTGAACTTTTAGAAAGGGGTCTATATCAATGAATGTTGAATAAAAGTTGATTTTGGAAAGTATGAACTTCTTTGATGTAAGAGCCTTTGGAGCCATTTAATTTGGTAAGTACAAAATTCAAACAAAACAATCATTTAACATTAGTTGTAATAGAAATCACAAATCAATTTCTAATTATAAAAGAGATAATGACTAATTTCATCAAGTAGTATATGATGTAATGAACCAAGAGGTTGAACTTCCTAAAAGTCCAAGAAATCCAAGGGAACAAGTTGCTGAATGAGAACATATATATAGATTGTAAAGATAAATAGAAGTAAGGAAAAAAAAGAACGACAAATAAAGAATTGAAAGAAAAGAAAGATACAATAAGAGAAGCAATTTATTTGCAAGTCTTCTATTACAAAAATATACAAAGAATATAGATTCCAATAGTGAAAAAAGCTTAGATTTGGTTAGTACTTTAAACACTATTGAACAACAGACAATAAAATCTTTAACAAAAGAACAATTGTCAGAAGAACTAGCATTAATAGCTATAAACAATCAACACTCAATAGTTAATTTGAACAAATAATTAAAAACTATACAAAAAATATTAGAAATTGAAGAGTGGGAGCAAGAATTTTTGATATCATCGATTGTAAGAACATCAATCAATATAGTATTCACAATCAGACATACCAAAGCCGCTTTACCTAGGTTTTAAGGCAAAGGTGATCCAGACATATATATACAAGAATTTAATAATATCTGCCAAGGCAACAGGGAGACAACAGATAATAACAAATTAGTTTTCTTTCCAGTTATATTAAAGAAGCAAGCACTTGAGTGGTATGCTCACTATCCAATTGGTCATTTCACAACTTGAGTAGAACTTCAAGAAGCATTTATTCTTCAATTTAGAAAAAAAAAAAGTGATGGAGAAGTTATTGACACTCTCTTATATCTCAAACAAAAGAAGAGTGAAGATGTAGAAGAATTCTTTGAACGAGTGGTACAAGCAACTAATAAACTTGTTCCTAAATCTCAGGACTTATTTTAAAAAATATAGTTCTTAAATGGATTATATAAAGAGGTAGGAAAATATGTAACTTTACTACCAATGGACATACTAGAAGAAGCTTTATGGTCAACCAGGAAAGTAGAACTCAATGTATATAGAAAAGAAAAATTTTATAATTCAGATTCTAAAAATTTGAGTAATGATTCAGAAGACAAAAAGAAAAAGAAGGTGAAGAAAAGGATCAAAAAAGTAACCAAGGATGATCTTAAAGAATTAATAGAAGAATTAGCTCACTTAACAACTAGATCTAAGAAATTTTGGACTGGAATAATCTATCGAAAGTACAACAATGAAAGACATTTTCTTACAGAATGTCATTTGAAATTTTGCACCATTTACAACATCCATACTCATCAAACTAATGAATGTATTTACAACCAATAATATCAAGATAGAAGATTAGAAGTGAATCAAATACAACCACAATTGAATAACATGTAAAAAAGAGAAATTTATAGAAAAAATTTACCTATAAATCAAGAGACAAATCAAAAACTTGTGTATTACCAATACTATAGGAGGGAAGAACCACCAAGAAATAATTATTATAGGAAAGAAGAAAGGTATTCTTATAGGAAAAACAGACCAAACTACTATGAAGATAAAATGAGGCCAAGACATGAAAGAAGATATGAAAGAAAAAACTATGCAGATTCATTAAAAAGAAATTATGAAAATCGAGCTCGAGGAGGAAATATTTCTAAATGTTATTATTGCCATCAAAGTGGCCATATTAAGATGGATTGTCAATTGTGATTAAAACATCAAAAAGAAACTAAAGAAGCACAAGAAGAAAGAAAGCCTGCTGTAGTAGCAAATGTAGTAACTTCAGAAGTGTGTGTGTTAACCAGAGCTCAAAGACAAAAGATTAAAATTGAAGAAGAAAATTCAAGTAATGATAGTAGTAATGAAGAAGGAAATGAATATAAGGCCATAGAACAATCTGAGTTGATTAATTTAAATGAAGTAAAAAAAAAAGCATCCCAAGAATGGAAAAAAGAAAGAAAGGTATACCAAGATGTAACCAAAGATATAAGGAAGCTACAAGAAGAGTTTAGAGAAGATTTAGTAGCAAAGATAAGAAAACCAAATATGAACATTAGTGAGCAATTATTATATGACACTAAATAAAAAAATGATGGAAGAGTGATGGAAAATGAAACAATAAAAACTAAAGAAGTTGAAAAGATTATAGGAGATGTACTCCAACAAACAAAAGCAAATATTATTGTAGGCCAACTATTACAATTAGTTCCATATTGCAAAAGAAAAGTTATGGAAGCCTTTCTTCCAGAATACATACCAAAATCAAAGGTATTAGAATTTTTTCAAATAAAGAATCAAGATTATGATATGAAAATGTCCATCATTACGATCAGAGTAAAACATTGTATCATATATAATGTATTGTTAAATAGAAGATCTGGTGTGAATATCATCACAGATAAGTTATGTAGAAAATTAAGCTTAAATCATATTGAACCAACTCTATTTACAATCAAAATGGTAGATCAACAAAAAATGGCACCACAAGGTATTATTTGCAATTTACAAATAGAAGTCAGAGGATTTTTCTATAATATTACAGTAACAGTTATCAAATTAGAACAAAAGTTTCAAAGTTATTCTATGATATTAGGACGACCATGGCTTAAACAAGCAAAGTCTAGACAGGACTGGGTTCATGATATCTTAATAATTTTTTTTAAAAATAAAGAAAAAAAGATTATTACCCAAAAATTCCATGTCCTTTACCATCAAAACAACCTATACAATTGGAGTGTTATGATTGAGAAGAAGGATTGATTGATGCAAAAGAATAAATAATATATCAAACTATATCTTCACTACATCCTGTAGCTGATATTGAATTAATAGGACTAAAAGAAATATTTAATTATGATTACAATATGGCTTAATCAACAACATAAAAAAATAAAGAATTAAAAAAGCAACTAGGGATAAAATAAAAGAAGTAAGAACCACCAAATAAGTCAGAAGGACAAATGATTAAATATGCAGAATATTTTTACAAAGCTAGAGAGGATACAATAAAGTTAGATACAGCTCCAGCTATAGAAGCAGTTAAAGGCAAAGCCATTACTAGTTGGACTATCAGTAAAGAAGAATAAATTGACAAAGTAAATTTAGGTTCTGACAATCAATCAAAAGAAGTTAAATTAGAAAAACAAACCAATGAGGAATTCAAGCAAAAGCTAATAAAATTACTATAGGAATATAAAGATACTTTTGCATGGAATTATGAAGACTTAAAAGGTATATCAATACATATCTATGAATATCAAATTGAATTAGAACCAAATGCACGACTAATTAAACAAGCAAGATATTGAATAAATCCAGCATATACTGCCAAAGTCAAGGAAGAGATTGACAAATTACTTAAGATGGGATTCATCTTTCTTATAGATCAAATTGAGTGGTTGTCACCAATAGTAATTGTACCTAAAAAGAATGGCAAATTATGAGTATTCATTGACTACAAAAAGTTAAATGAAGTAATAAAAATTGACCCTGTTTCATTACCATTTACACATGTTGTCCTTGAAATAGTAGCCGGTCATGAACTTTATTCAATATTAGATGGATTTAGTGGATACAACCAAATTCCAATGGCTATACAAGATCAACTCAAAACCTGTTTTATCATTGAATGGAGACCATTTGCATATCAAGTAATGCCATTTGGATTAAAAAATGTACCTGCAATCTTCCAAAGGATAGCTATGCACATATCTGTAAAATATCTGAATGACTTTATATAAATTTTTCTCAATGACTTCATTGTATATCAAACGAATATTCAACACTTGGAACATTTGAGAAAATGTCTCCAAAAGTATAGAGAATATAGAATCAGTCTCAACCCAAAAAAAATATACTTTTGTAGTAACTTCAGGTACTCTCTTAGATCATATTATCTGTAAAGAAAGATTATTAGTAGATCCAACAAAGATTTGAACTATAGTTGCTTTATCACCTCCAAAGAATCTCAAAGAAATATGTGAATTCATGTGTTCTATTAGTTATTATAAAAGATTCGTATAAAATTTTATAAATATTTCTTAACCATTATTAAACCTGACTAAATCCAGTATCAAGTATAATTAGATAATTGAATGTTAGCAAGCATTTGACTTACTAAAAAAAAATTAGCAACTACACCAATATTGATTATACCTCAATGGAACAAGCCTTTTGATATACATTGTGATGCTTCCAATAATGCAATAGGAAGTGTGTTAGCTCAAAACATTACTGGTAATTTAGACTCACCTATTTACTATGCTAGTCGATTACTTAATTAAGCAGAGAAAAATTATAGTACCACAAAAAGAAAAGCATTAGCAATGATATACTTGGTACAAAAGTTTAGACATTACTTCTTAGTAAATCACTTCATTTTCTATGTAGATCATGAAGCTTTATTATACCTCATCAACAGACCAATAATCTCAAGAAGAATAGTGAGATGGATGTTACTACTTCAAGAATATGACTTTGGAATTGTACACAAATCAAGATGATAATATATTATGACAGATCACTAATCAAGAATAACTATAGAGGAAGCACCAACTGGAATAGAAGATCATCTTCTAGTCACAAATTTGTTTATGGTACAAGTTGATCAAATGTTTGTTCAAGAACCAAAACCATTTTTTAATTGGCGAGCACCATTAATTGATTTTTTGAAAAACAATAGACTTACTACTACTACTTTGATCAATATTAAAAGGCAAGTGGCAATTAGAAGCAGATTTTACTATCTTGACAAAATAAAAAGACTAATTAAAACTTGTTCGGATGGAATTGAATGAGTATATTGAGCAGGTCCCATTATTAAAGCAATTATAGCTAAAGCTTATGAAGGACTTGCAAGAGGACACTTTTTTGCTACAATAACTTTACACAAGGCTCTTGCAGCTTTATTTTGGTGGCCAATATTAAGAAAAGATGTTTATAATTATTGTAAAGAATGTGATATATGTCAACAAACAACAATCAAATCAGATAAATGAAAAAATCCTTTACATCTAGTTTTACCTTTGGAAGTATTTCTACAATGGAGAATAGATTTTATAAGACCTATTGATCCAACAGCTAGTTTTACAAAAAATAGATATATCATCATAGCAATAGATTATATGATTAAATGGATAAAAGCACAAGCATTAAAGGACAATATTGCCAAATCTACAGCCTGATTTTTATATAAAGAAATCATAACTTGCTTTGGATATCTAATAGAGTTAATTAATAACCAAGGAATACATTTTATCAATGAGACAATTCAATTATTAACCACAAAATTTATGATAATCCATCAAAAATCTACTACTTATTATCCTCAATAAAATGGACAAGCAAAATCTATCAACAAAGTTCTTATGGCAATATTAATCAAAACAGTCAATGCAAATCAAACAGACTAGGATACTAAACTTTATCCTATATTATGGGCATATCGTACAGCATATAAAATAACTACAAAACATACATCTTTCTCTTTAGTTTTTGAAATTGAAGCCTTATTACGCATAAAATATTTGGAAAAGACAAAGAAATTTGCTATAATACAAGCTGTCATAGAAAACCACTTACATCAAATTTAGCAAATAGACTTAAGAAGAGTAGAAGCTAAAAAAAATATAGTTCAAGCTCAACTACAAAGAAAGTTTTGATATGACCATGCACATCAAATTAAATCTTTTAAGAATTATATTAAGGCATAAGTACCTAATATTAAATCTAATTTGAAAAAATATCAAATTTGGAGAGATATATTATAGCAAGAACATTAAGATATTTCTTTTAAAATTAACAAGTATACAAAAGGCCAATTAATTTTGTGGTTGAAAATAATATCTAAAAAAAAAGAGAAAAATTTCAATACAAATGGATAGGATCTTATGTGGTGAACTTAATATACTCAAACGGAATAATAGACTTACTACTATGAGATGACATAACTATAAGAATAAATATTAATGAGCTTAAACCATATTACAAATCAGAAGAACTAGAACTTTATTCATGATTCAAAAATATCAAATAAAGATATAAAAACTAATCTGATACTAAAAAAAATAAAAAATAAAAAACAAAAAAAACTTTTGAAATAATCAAGAACAAGAAATTTATATATCATCAAATTTCCAATGCATATCAATATTCAAATGAGCTAGTTCTAAAATAAAATATTCTATGACAATAAAATATTGCTAAAGATATATATATATATATATATATATATCTTTAGCAATATTCTATGACAATAAAATATTGCTAAAGATATATATATATATATATATTAAATTAAATTAAATTAAAAATATAAAAATATAAAAAATATATATAATTTTCAACCAGATACTATAATTTGATGTCATAGCCTTGACCACATTAGAAGATTACCTCTATAGTAAGTTATCTAGGGTGTATTTCTATCTTGGAAATACAACCAAGGTCGGCCACACTTGCAATACATATATTGTATTGCCGTTGTGGATAGACTGTACAAAAAATAGACAAGATGATGACCTAGAATAGAACGCCCGGATGTTCATCTAATAGGCTAGCATCCAACCTTACAGGACGGCTCTGTCACTAGCCGTGGCAATTGCGCTTAGGTTGGAGAACCCTGTTTCATTGTCCAGGGTGGAAGTCTTGTTTGTGACGAAGAACACAAATTAGGAAAAGAATAGATCTTGTTCAAATACTCGTTTGTATAAAAAAATCAAGACATACACCATACTCAGATGACATCAAATATTCAGGACCAACAAATTGCAAACCACCTAGTAGGATGGCACGAAAAACAACATGATAATTAAGTAGTAGAAGCTAAGAATAGAATATTGACAAATAATATATATAATAACTAATACGATCAATAGTCGGCAAATAATACTAATTAAGATCAAGTGTGACAAGTATATTCACTATTGTCAAAGAACATGCAATACCACCAACAATGTTAATCCAATGTGGCGAACACTAACAGTGATTCAATTTGGAAATTTTTTTTTGATTATGAGCCGTGATTTTGAAGATGATACTATTATTATATAGTTGCCTTCCTAGTCATTAATACACTGGAGAGAGATCAATACTAAGATTGGATGGTGATTACCTATACCTTCAACAGCGGCAACATTTTGTTCACTTCAATTATGAATTTGATGATTACACTATTCCACCACCGTCACCACCTAGTGTAATTACACCACGGAGCTAAGATATAAGTAGCAAATATGACAATCTACACCTCTAATCCAAGCTTGCTAAACATATCAACTTTCGCACTAACAACTACTTGATACACAATGTGGAACGAGGTGGCTTATATCCGTTGCCAAATAACTACCGCGTTGATTGACATCCGCAAGCTAAGTCACATAACAATTGCGTTTTGGTCGTGATCCTCTTCAACAATCATTATTTATAAATAGCACAGCACCCGCTGTCGTGTTGTAACACAATTATATGGTGAAACTATGACTAAAAATGATTTTTCAATTAATACTCTATTATCTTAGTTCAACAAGAATTCAACATATTTTAACAAGATTTTTATGAAAGCCTCTTAGTTTATTTTCTTCACTTAATAGCTAGTAGATAACAATTAGTTAGTAATTTTATCTTCTAGGTTGTAGTAATTCTTTTATTCCCTTAGAAAGGCCATAAAATAATAAAAATATAATAAAAAAGATAAATCACTAGCATGATTGATATTAGGATTAAGTTGAGGGTAGGGTTGGACTATAAAATCCCTAGGATAGGTTAGATTGATAACCAAGGGTTGGCCGTTTGTAGGATAGGGTCAAAATCAGACCTTTGGCTACTAAAACGGCTGCCTAGGGCAAATCAAGAGTCTTTTGGTAGATCGAAAGATGGAATTTGAGAGAAAACTTAAGAGATTTTGCATAGGAGTTGATTAGAAGTGATTTGGATTAGAAATGACTTTGTAATAGCTTTGCAAAGTCAAGGTTGTTTTCAGCAACTTGGGATTTTGTGAAATAAAATAGGAATGATATTTTAGGCAATTTCAGAAGTTTTGTAGCAGATCCACAGCTAAAAATTTGTGGATATTTGGATATTGATGTTGTTAATGTGTGCTATGAATTTGAGCTGAATCTAATAGTTTAGTTGTACATAATTGAGGTTTAAGTGGGTCAAGGTCTCAGAAATTAAGTTTTGAGGGTCAGTTAGGATATTTAAGATCTTGAGCAATTTGCTTGTTGGATTGGAGTGAAATTTGTGTATGTAGATAGTAGACTTGTTTTTCTACGCACATACAAAATTTGAGAGCAATTGAATGGTGTAAACAAGAGATTTAGATATTGGAATATTAGCATCAAGATTTGAGAAGGAGGCCGGCCGTCACCCATGCAAATTTATGGATTTTTCTTCTTTTTGTGAAATTAGATCTTCTTCAAATTTAATGTGCTTGTTTTCAACTTAATTAATAAGATGTGTGCAAAATTTCAATCAAAATCAATGATTTATTTGGTAGTTGTTGAGGTTCTAAAATTGCCTTAGGATTTCCTTAGGGTTTGGTTAGGATTCGTCTAAGGTTAGTTAGGATTTGTTTTAGGGTTTGTTAGGGTTGATTAGGATTTAGTAGCATTTGCTTTAGGATTTTGTTGAATTTGATCAAGGTTAATTAGGGTTTAATTAAGATATGATTAAGGATTGTTTAGAGATTGATTAGAGAAATTAAGACTAGTTATTGTTGCGTATTTCTCTTTTATCTTCCACAGCCAGGTGCCCGGAGCATTTTCAAGCAAGACTTCACGACATATGACACTGCTATGATCGTCAACAAAGCAATTATGGACAAAAGTGCCACAAAAAAAATTAAAAAATAAATAAAAATAAAAATTAATTTAATAAAATATATATATATATATATATATATATATATATATATATTAAAATAAATTTTATTCAAAAATTAAATTTTATTAAAAATTAAATTTTATTAAAAATTAAATTTTATTAAAAATTAAATTTTATTAAAAATTAAAAATTAAAATAAAATAATAATAAAAATAATAATATTTTATTAATAAAAAATTTTTGAATTCAAAAAAAAAAAAAAAAAAAAAAATTCTATAATATAAAATATTCTTTTAATTCCTTTTACTAAAAAGATAATTAGATGAAATCAATTAATTTTGGAAGAGGGGATAATATTAACATTGGCTTATACATTAAATTCTTAATATTTTTATTTATCTTTAATATATAAAGGTACACTATTAAATAAAGTAAATAATGATCAAGAAAAGACCTAATATAAATAGATTAGAAAAGAAGAATTTAAAAATAATTGGTGTGAACAAGGAGGTGGTTAGCCGCCCTTGTATTTAACATGTGCTTAATTAGATAAGGCAATTAAGCCATTTTAGGTAGTTAAGAAAAAGGTAGTTTTACTAAGATCAAATAGTAAGAAAGAAAATTTATCATAAGACAATTATAAATAATTAACCTTTCATTTTATAAAGGGAGAGAAAAAAATATAAAAAGAATTGTAATTATTAGCATACAATCTTTTAGGTATGAATAATTTTAGCTTTAGAATATAAGATGACTCAATAGTAGAATAGATTCATGGAGACTTTTTAGTTTTTTTTTAAAAACTTAGACATCAACATTTATGAATTGATGTTAATATGAATACAGGAATAGATCCTATGCAAAGTCATAGAAGGAATATCTAGTACTTCTTGGAGTATGAGAAGTGAGGTGTTTAAAAGCCTCTTAGATTATTTTCTTGCTTTAATAGCTAATAGATAAAAGTTAGTTATTAAATTTTTCTTCTAGGTTGTAGAAATTCTTTTATAGCTTTAAAAAAGCCATAAGTTAATACAAATAGGATAGAAGAGATAAAAAGTTAGTATATTTAATACTACAATTAAATTAAAAATAGGATTGACCTTAAAAATCCTTAAAATAAGTTAGATTGATACCTGGGATTGACCATAAATGGGACAGGGTCAAAATCAGACCTCTAGCTACAAAAACAGCCACCAAGGACAAGGAGTCAAGTCATTTGGAGATCCGCAACTAGAATTGGATAGTTAACTTAAAGGGCAATCTAAAAACATTAAGCTTGTTTCTAGAAGATTTGTGAAGACTTAGCAATTACTATTTGAAGTCAGGGTTTATATGTGAGATTACATTTTTATGCAATAAAATTAGAGCTAGCACTTTGGCTATTTTGTGAAATTGGTGTGACATCCATAGTTGAAATTTTGGTAATATGTGATTAATTGAGTGTGCTAAGATTGAGTGAAAAATTGTGGCAATTTAATTGTGCACTCGGGATTTATTCAATCTTTAGTACAAAGAGGTACCAAAAGTTGGAAATTTAAGGTTGTTTGGAATTCTTGTGATATCTTCAGATCTATAAGTTGGATCAAAGAGAAATTTGGCATAGTGCTGAGAGATTTAAAGGTTGAGCCACATACCAAATTTTAGCTGAAGTTAATAATTACAAGAAGAGAAATTGCTACTAGGATTTCTATCTTAACTTTCAAGCTGGTGGCCAAGTGACATCAATGCGGGATTTGGTCAATTTTTCACAATCTGTAAGTTAGATTGGATTGAAACTTTTTGAGCATATAGAAGGCTTATATTTATATTTTTATGCAAAGATTTATACTAAATTAATAGTTAGATTAAAAATTATAGCTTATTGAATTTTAGTGATTAAGATTAAGACTTATATAGAAACTCTTGATTGCTTGATTATAACAAGTAATAAGCAATTAGAATTTTATGTAAATGAAGTTATTAAGAAGCGTATTTTTAAATACTTTGTAGTGATTCAAGTACTCTTGTTATAATATTTGAATCATACCTTTCATATATGGACAAAACTTATTAAGAGTTCTTGAGTGTATGTGAACTATAACTTCATCCTCCACAGCCAAGTGCTTGGCGCATTCCCAAGTAGGACAACACATTATACAATATAAGTAGTGAATCTGACATAAAAGTTTGGCGTGGAAGGTGTTGGATTTTATTTTGATTATTTGAAATTAATGGAGTAAGAAAGCAAGAAGGTGGATTTTGGAGTTTTTGATGGAGCTTTGGATAGTGTTAGAAGTGGATCTTCAAGTGGATTTTCTTCTAGTGGATAAGGTATATATCTAGATCCAAACATTGCAAATATATTTCAAGCATTTATATTGTTTATGCAACAGCAACAGGGCAATGATTGCAAGGAGGCTTTGGCAATCAAAGCACTGCAAGTATTGATTAATTTGATAGAAAAGATATCTCTAAATATTTAAGATGTTATATGCAGGAAATAGAATTGAATTGAGTCTCCAAAAAGATTATGATTTTGTTATTTGAGCTTGCTACAATGTCAAAGATAAAAGAAAATATAAAACTAATTATAGAACAATTTGGAAGTTATTAGGAAAGATTCTTTCATACATTGAGAGATGAGTATTTCTTAGAAGGCTCTAATTAGATCACTAATAAATCATTTTTGGAATGGATTGAATACCCTAATAAGAAATTACAAGCTACTTAATTATTAAGGGAGTTTGACAAATAATATCCTTGGTTATTGAAAGTAGAAAAGATAACCTTGAGACTAAACAAGGTTGAATTATTTCTTCAAGCAGTTGATGGAAAATTGTGAAAAAGATTAGAGATTCTTCTTGAGGAAAAAGAAGAAGATGAAGGATTGACTACAAAATAGAAAAAAATTAAAAATGTAATAGATTGCTTGCAAAAAAAAAAAGGAAAAAAGATAGTGTTGATATCCAAAGAATTGTGCAAATTGTCAGGGATGCAAAATAGTAGGTTTATCAAGAACCAAGGAAAAGAATTCAAAATCAAAATAACTTCAAGAACAAAAAATAGGATGGACAACAACAAGAACTAGATTAAGAATAAGAAGCTGGATTAATATCAAGAATAAGACAACACTCTATATTATTCCAAGACTTGTGTTGGCAAGACTAAGGTGCTCCTTAATCTTACCTCTTATTTATATTATGAGGCCTTATGTCCTATTAGACCTTCTAAGAGTATCTTAAAAAATTCTAGAAGCTTGAAGAAGATTTTAGAAGACTCTAAAAAATCTGCGGGAGGACTTGGAAGATTAAAGAAGATTCTAAAGATTTTCAAAGACTAAAGAAGATTCTAAAAGATTCTAAAAGATTCTAAAAAGCAATAGAAGGTTCTAAAAGACTACAAAAAATTCTAGTGGTGGCTTAAAGTATGTCCATGACATCACCTTTCCTTCTAGCAATGAATTTCATGAAGAATCAAAGTAATTTGATGATCAAATTATATGTGTAAAAATTCTAAAATTTGTTGGAATAGAGAAGCAACATATTCCATCTTTTGTTTGTTAATTATTGGTTCAATAGGACCCTTGAGATGGAGTCGATGACCTCTAAGTATAACCTCTGTTAGACCAACATCCCATCCAAGAATTTGTTCTTCATTGGGATCTTCAAAATATCCTTCGAACATAATTTTTGGTCCACTTGGAGTCATTCTTCCAACTTCAAGGAGTATTACTAAAGCTCGAGCATTTGAATCTAGATTTTTGTAATAAAATTGTATCTCTAAAGATTTCAAGCGTGGCCTTACTTGACGTTAGAATATTCTTTCTTTATCTTCTCCATGTTCTTCAAACCTAGCAGATTGTGAAAGTTGCAATGATTCCCTAGCTGCTTGTATATCACAAGAGTCTTCGGACTCTTGTTCTTATAATTTCCTTGAAATGCAAAGATTTGACATGATAATTAATAAGCTTTTAGTAAGATCTATTCCATCCTAAAAAAAAATACAAGTACAGATCTTGGTGTGGTTGTTCCTTTTTTATATTGGTCTTTTGTTGTTGATAGGAAGGATCATTTAGAAGCCAAGAGATGTTACTATGCACAAAATCTTCAATGATCATTGAATCTAGGTTTTTTAGGATATTGTTGATGGAATTGATAAACTTTCTTACATACATTCTTAACATTATCTGAAGATTCTCATGTTCTTTTGCTAACTCCATAGTCCTTCCAATGGATGAAATATTCAAATCGTCCATGTCTTATATGTGAATCTAATATTTCATCCTCCTTGTATTCAAATTCTTGATTGATTTCAACTAAAGTTGATGGTAGAATAGTTCTTCCAACAATATTTGATTTATAATAGGTTTCTAAAAGCAAGATATGAAAGACTGGATGAATGCGCATGCTACTTGGTACTTCAAGACAAAAACTTACTGGATTTACTTGGTGTAGAATTATAAAAGGTCCAAGTCTTTGATAGTCTAATTTTTGTGATGGTCAATTTGTTTGAATATTTTGTCAAAGTAATCAGACACAATGTCCTACTTTGAAATTTAATTGGTTCTTGCGATGAATGTGTGCATAGTCTTCATATCAATCTTGGACTATTTGTAATTGAAATTCCAATTTTTCATGGATGGTTTTTAAATAGATAGCTTGACTTTCTATAGCAAGGCTTTCCACATCTTCAATTTGGAATGGATCTGTTCTAAGGTGGTATCTATAATTTGAAAAGAATAAAATTTATTTTATTGAAGAATATTCAAAGTTATTATATACAACCTCAGCCAATGGTAGAAAGTCCATCCAATCATCTTATTGGTAATTTATATTACAACAAAGATATTGTTCCAAAATCTAATTCACTCGTTTTGTTTGATCGTTACTTTAAGAATGATAAGTGGATGAGAAGTTGATCTTGACCTCTAAAAGTTGAAATAGTCCTCTCTAAAAGTTTGACACAAATTACGGTTCTCGATCTGAAATAATGTCAATTGAAAGGCCATGTATTTGATAAATATTATCAATAAAAAGCTTGGCTGTTTCCTCCCCGGAAATAATCTTGTTACATGGGATAAAGTGTGCCATCTTGGTAAGACAATCTACCACCACAAAAATTGAATCTTTTCTATTTGAAATTGGGAGGTCTGTAATGAAGTCCATAGATAATGATTGCCATGGGTCCTTAGGAATCGGAAGGGGTTGCAAAAGTTTATATGGTTGGTGTCTTGGGATCTTTGTTTGTGCACAAATTTTGCATGATTGGATGAATGTTTTTACCAATTTTCACATTTGAGGCCACAAAAAGTCTCTTGATATCAATTCCAAGGTCTTATTGAAGCCAAAGTGTCCAACTGTTGAAAAGTCATGTCGAGCTTGAAGAATTTGAAGTCTTATAGATTTTGGAGGAACATATAGGAGATTCTTGAAGTGTAACAATCCATCTTCAAATTTAAAATTATTGTTTTCTTCCACATGTGCATTTTTTAAACATTATTGGATGTTCTTTATAAATAGATCTATCTTCATTGCTTTCTGGATTTTCATCTTGAGAGTTGTATTTGTATTGATAGATATTCAATATGATTGATTTTTTTTTATTTAATACAATATCTTCTATTCTTGGTACAAGATATGATTGTTGAAAAAGGACATCTAATTTTCCTTGAAGTTTTTCCAAATGATATATAATCACAAAATCAAATCAAAATAATGACATGCTCTATCGTACTTGTTGATGATTTAAAACTCGAGCACTCATAAAATATTCTAAGTTTTTGTGGTCAATATATACCATGATCTTATATTGAATCCCTTCCAATAAATGGCGCCATTCGTCAAAAGTATCAATAATTGCCAATAATTCTTTATCATAGATCTTGTAATTGATCTTTGCAGCTGAAAATTTTTGAGAGTGGAATACTATTGGATGTAGTTGACTATCATCACCAATTTCAGAATATATAGATCTTAGTACAAAATCTAAGGCATCTAATTAATGACGATTGTTTCCACTCCATAACAATTTGTATCTTCTTTGGATCCATGGAAATTCCATTTTTTGAAGCAATATATCCTAAAAACTTGACTGATGGTTGGTGGAAAGAGCATTTTTCCAATTTGGCATACAATCCACTTTCTCTAATACCTTTTGTATATGATATTCATGCTCTTCTTCATTCTTAGAAAAGATCAAGATATTATCCAAATAAATGACTACAAAATCATCTAAGTATTCTTGTAAGATATCATTCATCATATGTTGGAAGACTATAGGTGCATTTATAAGTCCAAAAGGTATAATATTGTACTCGAAATGTCTATACCTTGTACGGAATGTTGTCTTCCATTGATCTCCTTCTTTAATCCTCACTAGGTTGTAGGTGCCTCTCAAATCAATCTTTGTAAAAATCTTTGCTTGTTCTAATTGTTCCAATAATCCTAAGATTAATGGTAATGGATAGCAATTTTTTGTAGTTATCTTATTTAGACCTTGATAGTCAACACACATACGTAAGGAACCATCTTTTTTTTTTACAAATAATATAGGAGCTCCAACAAGTGATTTTGAATGTTGAATAAAATCTTTGGCTAGATTTTCATCAATATATTCTCACAAGGCTGTAAGCTTTGTTTGTGATAGATTGTAAATTGGACCAAATAGAGATTGAGCTCCATCTTGTTATTCAATTGCACAATCATAAGGATGGTGTTTGGATAATATGTCTAATTTTTTTTTTTTGAATATGTCTTCTAGGTTGTAATATTAATTAGGAATATCCTGCTTTAGTTGTTTCATTGGGTCTTTCATTGGAATAGCATACAATGCAAATTCATCTTTTTTTTTTGCTGCTTGCATAAATGCTTTACCTTTAAGAAATAGAGCACTACCTCGTTTCTTCTTTTGATGTGTGAATCTTGAAAAAATCTTTTGTATACTCTAATCAATATCAAGATTATGTAGTTCATATCAAAAGAGTCCAATGACAATAAGATTTGTCAGAAATCTAATAATGTTGAAAATAATTTGTCATACTTGATCTCCTAGTATCACTTCCAATAGTTGGATTCTTTGACAACATCTCTTGATACAAGGTTTTGTCCATCAATGACTTCAACGGGTGTAAGATGGATCTTTTTTACAAATAGTAGATTGTGGTTAGTTGCAAAATCTTTATCCATAAAGCATGCTGAGGCTTCAGTATCTAAAAGGGCTTTAGCAAAAAAAATTTATTTCAAGATTCTTATATATATATGAAGTATAAAACAAGATATTGGATTTAGAGGTAAAAAGAGATATTTTTTTGGTGCTTTAGATTTGGAGGTGTCTAATCGTAAGGTCTCTACTATGGCTGGACATCTTTGTTTTCCAACTTTTCTAATTCGGATATTATACCTCGTGCCTCAAATTCTCTTGACTTATTTGAATAATTTGCTACCTTGTGATTGAATCTTCTACAATATAGGCATAAATTCTCTTGCTGATGCCTAGTCTTTTCCACTGATGTTAATGGCTTGAATTGAGTCGCATCAATTTGCACAGGTTTAAGATATGTTAATACCTTTTCTAAAATTCTTGAAGATGTAGTAGTCGTACTTTGATAGGTATTGCTGAAAATTGATCACCTTTCTTGTGGTAGTTCAAATAGGCAATTGTCACAAGTAATAGCTTGAGCTATGAGTTCCTCTAAGCTTTCAACTCTTGGCATTGTAATCAATAAATTCTTTATATCATCCTTTAGGCCATAACAAAATTAATTCATAAAAGCCTTATCATTCCAATCAAGATCACAAGTAAGTTGTTGAAATTTTGTGATATAAATTGGAGCTGAACGTTGCTCTTATCATAGATTTTGGATCTTCTTCTTTGCCACCCTCTCTCAATCACTATCTCCAAATGCAGCAGTAAATCTTTTCATAAAAGCTTCTAAATTATATAAGATTGCAGAATTCTTTTTCAATAGTGGCGCAAATCATGATCAAGCACTTTGTGATAAAAAAATACCCACAGGAGCAACTTGAGTGAATCCATCTAGATAGTAAGAAGGATATAGTTGTAAGTAAAGTTGCACTTGTTGTACAAATCCTTGAAAGTTGGATCTTGTTCCATCAAATTTATCAGACATATTAGCTTTTGACTCTTTTATAACAATCTTTGGAACTTCTAGAAAAGTTGTGTGCATAGCTTATCTATCGTTTGCTTCTCTTAATTGAATAATCTCTTATTGCAAGTTATAAATCTCTCACTTAGCTTCTTTAGATACTTACTCCATTTGTGATTTTTTTTTTTGGATTGCAAAAGAATACCATTTCTTTTCATACCATATCTAATAGGGCTTGAAGATCTGCAAGAGTTGCCACTCTATTCTCTGTTTGTGAGGATGCACCTCCATTAACCTAATCTATTTCTATCTTAAAAAAAATAAATTAATAAGTTGTTAATATTTTTTATATTAAAAAGAATATTTTTAGATAATTAATTTAGAGAAGGATAATCCGCAACCTCTAAAATGTAGTGATATAACTTAAAAAATAGATAATCCACTCTATCCAAAGAAAATTCAACTACAACAAGTAAGCATATCAGTCTAGAGGGAGGTAGTCCATACTCCTCTAAAACGCAATAGTATCTTGAAGAAGGATGATCCACTCTCTATCAAGAGATCTAAACTCTGATATGATTATGTAAGTCAATCTTATCAAATTATCAAGGATACAAGATAGCAGATTAGTCAAGAACCAAGGAGAAGAATTTAGAATCAAAATAATTTCAGGAACAAAGAACTAGATGGACAACAACAAGAACTAGATCAAAAATAAGAAGCTGGATTAATATCAAGAACAAGGCAATATTCTAAATTGCTCCAAGAATTGTATTGGCAAGACTGAGATGCTTCTCAATCTTGCTTCTTATTTATACTATGAGGCCTTATGTCCTATTGGACCTTCTAAGAGTATCTTAGAATATTCTAGATGCTTGAGGAAGATTTTAGAAGACTCTATAAAGTCTACGGGAGATCTTAGAAGGTTGAAGAAGATTCTAGAGGATTTTTAAAGATTAAAGAAGATTTTAGAAGGTTCTAAAAGATTCTAGAAGATTCTAAAAAGCTATAGAAGATTCTAGAAGACTACAAAAAGTTCTAGTGGTAGCTTAAAGTATGTCCGTGATATAAATATCTAAAATTCAAGTACCCATTTCATGATCAACAATACCTATTGCCTAACCTTCAACAACTACATCAAAAAAAGAAGATGTGAGAATTAAAGAACAAATACATGGAATACGAGATCTTCAAATAAAGCTTGCAAGGCTTGAGGAGAAGACTTCTATAATGAATTCAATAGTTGTTTTTAAGCAAGGATATGTACAAAGATATATTTGGTGTGATGATGATTTTCATTCTTGAAAGGATTGTGGTGAATTCAATGAAATGGTGTAATAAGGCATTATTTTTTGAAAAGATAGAAAAGTGGCATTAAAAGATACTTGTAATTTTTTCCAAACTAATTTTGATAAAAGAAGTATGAAAGCACTGATTAAAGATTATTTGGCAGTAAATGGGATTATAATAATGGAAGTTGCAAGTTACAATACTAAGGTGGATGATGGTAGCAAATAAGATTTTTTTAGAAATATTGAACCAAGTAGACTTTGGTCTTCTGCCATTTTTACAATGTATAAAAAGAAGATACCACGAGAAGCTTTATTGAGGAATATTGTAATAATTTGTAGAATTACAGATTGGGAGGATCCTGTGGAAGCTTTGTCAGTGTATGCCTATATTGCTAAAAGCCAACATGAAGCCTTGATAGAAAAAAAGAGAAAATAAGATTCTAATGAGACAAGAGAAAGAAATTCTTCTAAGAGGCAGACTTGAGGAAATAAGGTTCATGAGATGGCTTCACAAGAATTACTAATAAAGAATGCTTCAATATCATTAAAGAAAAAATCAAAGGACTTAGGAGAAAAAAATAAATCTATAACTTATAAATTTTTCTCTGATATTGAAACAGCAATAGATTTAAAGGAGGTGCTTGAAGAATGTGTATTCAATGCTAAAGTTGAATTTATATTGAAGGAGATATTGGATATTACAAAGAAAAAATTCCATGATGTCATTATTGACAATATTAAGTAAAATAGGCAATTAATGGATGAAGCTAGATCAAATCATGCTATTGATGCATATGTATGTGAGAATGAAGAAGATAAAATTGGCAATTGTTGCAAACAATCAACAAGTGGAAGAAAGAGTTATAATCAAAAAATATGTTTTGATGATTCAAGTGACAAGAAGAAAGAAATTTCAAGTCATTATACTCGAAAGCATTGGACTAGAGCAACTATAGAGGCATTAGTGAAGATTGGACATATGGATGAGCTAGTTGTTGCCTTAATTGACTACGATGTCATATTACGTGTTGTCTTGTTCAGGAATGCACCAAGCATCTGGTTGTAGAAGGTAAAGTAATGTTTGCAAATAATCAAGAAATCCTAATAGATTTAACCCATGTATGAGGAATATAATTCAAACTTCAATTCAAAAGTGTTTAAAAATACTCCTCTTAATAACATCAACCATACATATATCCAAATTACCTCGTTTCTTTTATAATTGAGCAATTATTATTTTTGTTTGTAAATCCTAATCCTAATTAGTGAGCTTTGGCAAGTAATAATTTTTAATCTAACCATCTTCTTAGTGTAAAATTTTATACACAAATGCTGGTATAAGCTTTTTACATGCTCAAAAAAATTTAGCTCAACCCAACTTACAAATTGCAAGAAAATGCCCAAAAAGCACATTGATGACACTCGGCCGCCAACTTGAAGATTGATGCAGAAACTCCAGTGGTGATTTCTCCTTCTTTCATCATTAACTTCAGCTCAAATTTGGTATGTGGCTCAACCTATAAGTCTTCTATGAGCATACCAAAATTTACATTGATCCAATTGGTGGATCTTTAGTTATTATAGAAATCCTATTCAACCCTAAACTGCCAACTTCTGACAACTCTTTGTATCAAAACTCAAATATCTCATGATTTCATTGCTAAATTAATACAAATTTTTGTATATACTTAGCGCATCTAACAATCCAGACAATACCAAATTTTGAACTATAGATGCTACACAGATTGCACGAATCACTCAACAATGCAAGCCATCATTGTCTTATATAAAATCCAAAACACCAATATAAACCCTGACTTTGAATAGTGATTGCTAAGTCCTTCAAAACCCTATGGTCGCAAATTAAATGCCCTTGGAACCCCCTTCAAGCTAGCTATCCAATTCCTAATCATTGATCTTCAAATGTCCCCCTTTCTTACCTTCGATGGTTATTTTTGTCCTTGGAGGTCGGATTTCAACCCTGTCTCATACCCGGTCTTTTCCTAGGTATCAATTCAACTAATTCTAAGGATTTTTAAGTTAAATCCTATCTTCAACTTAATCTTAGTATCAACCATAATAACTATTTTTTTTTTCTATCCTATTTTAATTAACTTATGGCTTTTCAAAATCAGTAATAGAGTTTGTATAGCCTAGAAAAAAACTTTAACAACTAACATTTATTTGTTAGCTATTAAAACAAGAAAATAATCTAAGAGGCTTCTATAACCCTTTTCTTAAGTATCCTAAGTTCCTATTGAACTAAGATAATCAAGTATTAAATATAAATTACTCTTATCTATACCTTTCACTATATAAATGTGCTGCAACATGACAACAGTTCGGAAATAAATCTTATATTTAAAAATCTTTATATGAAACAATAATGGCCAATTGATATAGAACATGGATGAATAATATAGACAACTAATAATATTCAAGGTGAATTATATAGTACTTGTTCAAATGTGAAGATTTGGATTAGTGATGTTGCAATGGAGCAAAATTTATTTATTCAAGATACAACACCTTATCCTCTTATATTGAAACAACTATATATTATTACAACTTGGATGGAAATAAAAGTATTTGATGATGGATCATCTTTTGAAGAAGGGCAATATAATTTTTGACTGTGCCTCCAAATCATGAACACAATTGAGACAAATTGAGAGAGAATCTATTGCCAAGGATTGTTGAAGAATTTACGGATTTTTGAAGAATACTACTATAAAGTAGAATTATAGACATATAAAAGATGAAATATTCTTGTAAGATGTAGGTACCTTTGATACAAGTTTTATTGATATTTTTAAAAATGGGAGTATTATGTATAAAAAAATTACAAAAAATTAAAAAAAAAAAAAAAAAAAAAAAAAAAAACTATGTATTATTGAAAAAAAATTATGTAAATTGGGGGCATTAGAGGATGATGAAAGGATTTCTAGTGTTTGTGAAGAAAATGGATTAGAAGATCCTTTAGAATTAATTACATCAATTGGATTAAGAGATGATTATAAGATTGTGCAAATTCATTCAAGGAAGATTTATTCTATACTTGAATCTTTTCAAGCACCAAAGGTTATGGTTGAAAAAAAATATAAGACAATAGATAAGAAGGTGAAACTTGTTGCCGGACCTTTGTCAGAAGATTCTAAAGAACAAATGAAAAAAGCATCAAAAGAAAAGAGCTTAAGGGATCCAAGGAATATTGGATATGAGTTTACAAATGAGACTTTTGAGGAATTAAAGATTGGTTCTGATGGTTCATTGTTGTCAGAGGAAATTGAGTATTTCAAAGAGATGTTGGCAAAACGAGATAAATCATTTGTATTTGAATCTCATGAAATTAGATGTATAGATTCAAATGTTATAATTTCTATGGTTATTTTTACTATACCGCATATATTGTGGAATTTGAGGCCAATTCTAGTACCAAGGGTACATTTGCCAAGTTTAGTAGAATTATTGAAAGAAAAGATAAAGATGAAGATTTTGAAGCCTTCTTTTGTACCTTATTTTAATTGATGGTTTATGGTGCCCAAGAAAAATGGATCATTACGATTTATTCAAGATATACAACCAATAAATAGAGTGACTATCATGAATGTAGGAATTGGATCAATAGTAGATGAATTTGTTGAAGTATTTGCAGGAAGGGCAATCTATTCAATAGATGATTTATATTCAGGTTATGACCAATTCCAACTTACAATGGAGAGTAGAGACATGATAAGAATGAGAACACCATTTGGACTAATTAGAATGTATACTCTTCCTCAAAGTGCTACTAACTCAGTTGTGTATATGATGAGTGAAATGAACAAGGTCTTAAGAGATTTTATTCCTGAGAAGACTATGGCTTTTCTAGATGACGTTCCTATAAAAGGATGCAAAGAAGAAGACAAGGATGAAACTTTAGTTAAGAAAGGATGTCGAAAGTATGTTATTAATTATATACAGAATTGTAAAAAGATATTGACTTGGCTTGAAGAAGTTAATCTTATCTTATCGGATACAAAATCTATGTTTAGACTACAAAAAGTTTTAACTGTTGGACATTTATGTGGATTTTATAGAAGGAAACCAGATCCAACCAAGGTTGATGCAATTGGGAGAATAAAAAAAAATTACAATTCTTTAACAAAGGTACGAAGGTTTTTGGATGCATGTATATTTTATCATATTTAGATTCCTCACTATGCTAATATAATAGATTTATTGTATGAATTATTATGCAAGGATTATTGATTTAAATGGGAAGAAAAGCATGTCAAAGTAATACAAAGATTGAAGGATTTATTGACATCACTTCCAGTGTTAAGACAAATTAATTATAAGTGCAATAGATTAGTGATTCTTATAGTGGATATTAGTCCAATTGCTATTGGATGGGCTATAGGTCAAGATGATTCAAATGGACATAGATTTGTAATTTGATTTGGGGCTAAGATTTTAAGTACTCGCCAACGTCCATATTCACAAGTGAAAAGGAAATTATGGGGAATTATTTCAGTTATGAAAGGTGAAAAAGATTATTTAATTAGGGCAATGGTGGTCATTGAAACAGATTGCTTGCCTTTGCTTGGGATGATTATTAATTGTATAACACTGAACATTGCAATGTTGAGATGGATTGCTTATATCAAGTCATTAAATCTTGAGTTTAGACATATTATAAGAAAAAATAATCTAATAGTAGATATATTATTTTGAACAAGATATGATAAAGAAGATGGAATAATTGCGGATGTTGATGATGTAGGTACAAAGTTTTATTCAGTTTTACAATTAAACAAGGAAGATATGTCATTTTATGAAGAAAATTATGAAAGAGAGTTATTGGATATTTGATATTATTTGAGCATATTAACCAAGCATACTAATTAATCTATTAAAAAATTTAAACAAATTAGAAAAAAGGCATTCAAATTCATATTACAAGGAGGATTTCTATGGAAGAGGCCAAAATCAAATATTGAAATGTTGCAATGAGTTGTAGGTACTAAAGAAGATCAACAAAAACTACTCAAGGAATTTCATGATAGTCTATGGGCAGGGCATTAAAAATGAAGTCTATAGAAAGAATTTGTAGATTTTTACTTGAGGATGTTATTTGTTATCATAGATGTGTGAGAAAGATCACTGCAGATCATGGAGAATTGGATGTATATGAAGCTCATGAATTCTTTAAGAGATGTAGAATTAAATTATCATTGACTACTGCTTATAATTTAGAGGGGAATGCAAAGAGTAAACGTGGACATCCACCAATTATAAAAGCCTTGATTAAAGCTTGTAATAGAAGAATAAAGAAATGGCCTTGACTTCTATCTTATGCATTATAGGCTGATCGAACAATATATAGTTAAGTGATGGGATATATACCAGTGGAACTTATGACGGGTCAAAAACTTGTTATGCCAATTGAAGAACATGTGCTAACTTGGAATATATTACCTTGAGAAGATGGATTAATAAGAAAAGAATTGTTGGCTATAAGAATTCAACAACTTGAACAAAAATCAGAAGGTGTGAAATTAGCATTAAAATGATTATAAGAGGCAAGGCTAAAGAATAAGGCTTGGTTTGATAAACAACATCAATTGATGCCTAGAGCAATTGAAAAAGGTGATTGGGTACTTATTTATAAGAATAGTTTGAATAACCAGCATAGTACATTATGGAAATTTTTAAAATGTTAGTTTGAACCATATATAGTAGTAACAGTCCAAGACAATGCCATGTATTCATTGAAAGAATTGGATGGTACAAGGTTGAAGATACCTATTACAAGGAAGGAAGTGAAGATTTTTAAAAGACGAGATGGAAAAATAAATGTGGAGGATCATGTTGAAAATATCAATGACTCTGAAGAAGACAATTGTATTGAAATGAATGATGAATATGATGAAGAAGAACTTGGTATAAAAAATGAAGAGGTGGTGTGATGCCAACTATGATATATGGTTCATTTTGCATATACCATAAGATGGGCAGGTTCAGAGGGGGTGGATGTTGTATTGTGATACATTTACATAGTGTAAAACATGAATAAGAATAATTTCTACTTAATACTTGATTATCTTGGTTCAATAGGAACTTAAGATACTTAAAAAAAGATTTATGAAAGCCTCTTATATTATTTTCTTACTTTAATAGCTAATAGATAAAAATTAGTTATTAAATTTTTCTTCTAGGTTGTAGAAATTCTTTTACAATAGGAGAGATAAAAAGTTATTATGTTCAATACTACAATTAAATTAAAAATAGGATTGAGCTTAAAAATCCTTAAAATAAGTTGGATTGATACCCGAGGATCGACCATGAATGGGACAGGGTCAAAATCAGACCTCTAGCCACAAAAATGGCCACCAAGGGCAAGGGGTCAAGTCATTTGGAGATTGGCAACTAGAGTTGGATAGTTAGCTAAAAAAAAAATCCAAAAATATTAAATTTGTTTCTAGAGGGTTTGTGAAGACTTAGCAATTGCTATTTGAAGTCACAGTTTGTATGTAAGATTACGTTTTTATGCAATAAAATTAGAGCTAGCTTTTTGGCTATTTTGTAAAATTGATGTAACATCCATAGTTGAAATTTTGATAATATGTGATTGATTGAATGTGCTAAGATTGAATGAAAAATTGTGACAATTTAATTGTGCATTCGGAATTTATTCAATCTTTTGTACAAAGAGATATCAAAAGTTGGAAATTTAGGGTTATTTAGAATTTCTGTGATATCTTAAGATCTATTAGTTGGATCAAAGAGAAGTTTGGCATAGTGCTGAGAGACTTAAAGATTGAATCACACACCAAATTTTAACTAAAGTTAATAGTTATAAGAAGAGAAATTGCTACTGGGATTTTTGTCTTAACTTTCAAGCCAGTGGCCAAGTGACATCAATGCAGGATTTGGTCAATATTTTACAATCTGTAAGTTGGGTTGGATTGAAATTTTTTAAGTATGTAGAAGGCTTGCATTTACATTTTTGTATAAAATTTTATACTAAATTAATAATTAGATTAAAAATTATAGCTTATTGAATTTTAGTGATTAAGGTTAAGACTTATATAGAGACTCTTGATTACTTGATTATAACAAGTAATAAGCAATTGGAATTTTATGTGAATGAAGTTATCAAAATTAGTATTTTTCAGCACTTTACATTGATTCAAGCACTCTTGTTATAATATTCAAATCATATCTTTTATATATGAATAAAACTTATTAAAGGTTCTTGAGTATATGTGAACCACAATTTCATCCTCCACAGCCAAGTACCCGACGCATTCCCAAGCAAGACAATATATTATATAACAATGTATTTGATGATAACTTCTTAGTGAAGATTGGATTTAAAGAATATTCATAAAAAAATAAGAGTTAAATTAAAGCCTTCATTAATATATAATCATTTTTTCTTAGATAGAATAGAATGTTAGAAGCAAGTTAATCACCATGTTAAACCTTCAAGCATTGAGAGAACAAGACTCAGAAGATTTGTTTGCCACACAAGCTTCAAACAAACGAGTGCAATTTTCACAGCTTTTAATTAAGCAAAGTGAGGACAATACATTTCAATGCTTAGTACAACCTTAGTTGGAGCCATTAGGAGCAAGATCCAACCATGCAAGTCTTAATTCTAATGCTCGAATTTTAGTGATATTACTTGAGCTTGGAAAGGTAAATCCTTCTAGTCTTGAGATCTTGTTTGGAGGATGTTTTGAAGGCCACAATAAAGATTACATCCTTGGATGAGATATTTCAATTATGGAGATATTAGCTCAAGGCCATAGATGATTTTTTTGAGAACCAATAGAAACTATTATCCAAAAATAGAAAATAAAATATTTAACTTTATTAATGCAGTATATTTGTGATTTTTTATATATGTAATAAGACCAAGTTTCTCTTAGAACTTATTGCTAGAGAAGAAAGTGATGTTAGGGACATAGGCTTTGAAGGTTTATAGAACCTTTTAAAATATTCTAAAAGCTTCTTGAATTAATGAAAGTCAATTGAGAAGCTTTCCAATTTTTGAAAGGAATTCAAAAAACTTTTCAATTAATAGAAGCTATTCAAGAAGCTTCTTAGTTTAATGGAAGCTACTCAAAAAGCATCTTAGCTTGGAACATATATAAGAGTTGAGGCTAAAGAGTTCTTCAGTCTCAACAATGCATCTCTTAAAGTTCTAGCTTATCTTTCTTATTAATGTTGATGTATTCATCTGTTTAATTCAAGTTCTTACTAGTTTCTTCTTGAAACCTTCTCCTAGTTTAAGTCTCTTATTTTGAATTCTTGTGTCTTTGACAATAAATGTACCAATAAAAAAAATATTTGAATTTGTTCCACCTTTACTATGAATCAAATACCTTTTTGATCTCATATTCTTTATGATCTTTGATTTTGTTATTAAGTGGCAATTGTTATATTTTTTCTAAAATATGTGACTTTCTATAAGATTCTAAAAGAGAAACATAAAAAATTAGATGTACTTTTATAAAAGATGGTAGTTTTAAGTAATATGATATTAAATTAATTTATTCATAGATGAGAAATGGTTCTAACCTCTAATAGTCTAACTTATTATATAGCCACTTCCTTTTGATATTTCGTCCAAGAAGATATTTTATCTCCAATATAAAAAGTAGGTAGTTGATTCTTGAATTTATTTATAGATGCCTTATAAGTATCTTAAGCTGCTTGCAATTAAAGCTTCAAGGTTGTTTAGTATTGCAATAGATGCTTTGCTAACCCTTAAACTGCTGGATTATTATTTCTTAGCATATTTCATAGATCAAACTTTAGATGATATTTATAATTGGAATAAAATAGTATTTTCTAAATTGAAGCATGAATAGTATTATTATATATAAATTCTACTAATAGTAGATATAAAATCCAATTATCTTGTTGATAGTTGATGCTACATTATAAATACTACTCCAAAACTTGATTAATTTATTTTATTTGGCCATCAATTTGAAAATAGAAAGTAAAAATTTAATGTCTACCTTCAATATTTCAAAAAAATATCTCTAAAACTTAGATATAAATTAGGTTCCTTGATTGGATATGATATCATCTAATAGGCCATAATATTAATATATATTGTCAAAAAAGAGCCTTGTTGTTTCTTCACTAGATGTAATCTTTTTATAAAGAATAAAATGAATCATCTTTGTAAGTTGATCAACCGCCATAAAAATACTATGCAATGAATTGAATGGCAATAAATCCGTGATAAAATTCCGTGAGATAGAAGACCATAATGGTTTTAAAATAGACAAGGGCTGTAAAAGTTCATAAGGGTGATGTCAAGGATTCTTGGATCTTAAATAAATATTACAAGAGAGCACAAAGCCCTTCACAGCCTTTTATATTTGAAGCCACCAAAAATCTTGAAAATAAGTTTTACAGTCTTGTTAAATCTAAAATGACTCGTAATTAGAAAATCATGGTAAAATTAAAGAATGTACAATTATATTGGTATTTTTAGGATATACAAACATTCTTCAAAATATAGAAGATCTTCTTCAAGTTTAAACTTGTCAATATTTTCATTGAAGTGACACTTGATATCAAGGGCCAAAGCATCATTAGTAGTTGTAATATGTACTTCATCAAGGAAACTAGAATCAATAAGTGCCAATATAATAGTAACGTAAAGATAAAATTATTTCAGCTTCAATAAAATTATATATTATTAATTAAATACTATCTTTTATGTCTTTGGTATAAGATATGATCTCTTTGATAAAGTATTAGACAATCCTTATTACTTCCTAGGTTAATAAATGATAACAAAGTCAAATCAAAATAATGACATATCCTATCAAGTTTGATATGATTAAGAATCTAAGCTAGCATAAAGTATTCTAAATTCCTTTGATTTGTATATACAATCATAAGATGTATTGCTTATTAGAAAAAATGATGCCATCCTTGAAAAGAATCCACAATAGTCAAAAGCTTCTTATTGTAGATTTCATAATTAGTTTTGGTAGCAAAAAAAATTTCAAGAATAAAATGCAACAAGATAGAATTTATTATCTATACCTATTTGTGAAATCCAAAGCATTGATCTCTATGTAGAATATTTTTATAAAATCTAAATATACCAAGATTGAAGCTATGATATTTATTATTTTAAGACCTTAGAATGTTTTTTCCACTTAAGGCCTCCATTCTAACTTATCTTTATATATCAATTGAGTAAGAGAGATGACAGCTTAAGAGTAATTTTTTATGAAGATCCAATAGAAGTTGGTAAATTTAAGAAAGTATTGTACATCTCTTATAGTCTTTGAAATAGCCTATTGAAGAATTACCAATCTTTTATTGCTCTTTTATATTAATCCATATTAAGTTGTATATTTTACAAAGATCTATTTTAGTATAAATCTTAGCTTGGCTAAGTTGTTTCAAAAATCTTAAGATTAATAGTAGCGAAAAATAATTCTTTACCATTATCTTATTTAATCCTCAAAAATCAATACATATATGCAAGGAACCATCTTTTTTCTTCACAAAAAATATAAGTGCACCTATTGGAGATGTTAAATGCTTGATGAAATTCTTTACAAGATGTTTATCAATATAATCCTTTAATGCCAAAAGCTTATTTTGAAAAAGGTTATAAATTAGGCCAAAAGGTGATTATATTCTTTTTAAAGATTTATGGCATAATTGTATGGTCGTTGCTTCAATAATATATCAATATTTTTTTTTTAAAAAACATCTTCAAATTTATTATATTGCTCTAAAATAATTGCTAATGAAATCATATCTTCTTTAGTTGGAATTGCATAAATAATAAATGATGTACCTTCTTTGACCAATCTCATAAAGGCCTTTGTTCTAACAAATAAAAATTTACTAACTTATGACTTTTTATGAAGTTTTCTTATAGGAATTTTTATCAAAAATATATTTCTTTGCAATCTCCAATTTATAGATGGATTATGCTTTTTCAATTAAGAAAGTCTATGAATAACATGATTGGAAGGAGTTTTAATAATATTTAATGCAATTTAGCTACTATGGTCTTTAAATACTACTTCTATAGATATTATTTTATGAGTGATATTACTAAAGGATAAGGATTGATAATCTATTATTTCTACATGAATGGGTTTGAATTTCTATACTAGAGGAATTTTATGAAGCTTAGCAAATACATCATCTAAAAAATAAACAGATGCCCATGAATCCAAAATACAAAGGAATTGTAAAGTAATGAGCAAGTATAGCAAAAAGAGAGGAATATGAATAGTTTTGCAATATTGAATTGTCTAGTCACATGGTCCCTACTATGGTTGAATATCTTTATTTTTTTAAATCATTGTACTCTTGATTTTGGTAATGCATTGATTTTATTTTTTTAGACAATTCCCATCTTGTAGCCTTCCTTGCTATAATACAAACATAGACCTTCTTCTATTTGACTCTTCTTTTTTTATGGACTAAGAAGTTTAAAATATATTATATCAAGTTGCATATCTATTATTTTTGAATGGAAATTTAGACTACTTATTTATGTAATAAGAGTGTATCAGATTACTTGTTATTTTATTAAAGCCCATGAACGTTGATCTTGACAACATTGGAATAGTCAATTATCACATTTTACAACTTTTTTGATGGCTTCATTGAACAATTGTAGATTCGGAAGCAATAATAACAAATCTTTTACATTTTTTTTTAATCTCGAATAAAATTGACTCATCAGTGCTTCTTCATTCCAATTAATGTCACTCACTAGTTACTTAAAATTGAATATATAGACTAATTTAGAGCGATTTTTTTGTTATAATGCTCAAATCTTGGTTGTTGTCCAACAAGACTTATTATATTTTTCAAATGCTTCCATAAAAGCTTCAAAAATGCTTAAAATTAGTGATCTTTTATCAAATAAGGAAGCAAATCATCATAATGCTTGCCTCATAAGTAAGGTGTCAACCAATTCAACCCTTGATTCTTTTGTTGGATAAATATCAAGTTATAGAATTGATGTCAATTAAATTTGGTTGACAAATCTTTTGAACTTTAAACATTATTATGTGGTGTGATCTTCTATTTAGGAATATAATAGGTACTTTGCTAAGAAGAATTTACTTGAAACTTATTGATAAGAGTCCAATAAATAATTTGTTCTTAATAATGATAAAAAAATAATATAATGATATTATAAAAGATAATTTTTATTGATAATTTTTTTTTTTTTTTTTAAGTAGGTTTGTACAAAAAGGCTCAAATTGCTATAAAAACCCTTCAAAACCTTATTCACGTGCAATGATTTATTTCTTTTTAGAATTTAGAATTCAATAATTTTTGATCCAACCATTCAATTTTTATAAATCTTTTTCCAAAGTGTAGATGATACTCTTAACTTTCACCATAAAAAAGAATCAATAGCAAATTTATTGCCAATCATTCGATATCTTAAAAATTCTAGAAGGTACTTAACACCCTAGTTTAGAGACACCTGAGCTTTATTTTTCTCATATCTCACAAATCTAAAATCCTAATGCCACAAAAATTTTACACATATTCTTGTGACAAAAGTATATACACTCTTGAAAATTTTGAGCCAAAAATTTATCAAATTGCCTAAAATATAGCTCAAAACATAACCACTATTTAAGCGGGGTCACTTATTGGCCTTAACTTATAAGCATTGACTTCAACTCTCAATATCTCTTTCATCCTAGCTTAGATTTCATTGAGCCATATAAGAAAAGTTTAGCCAAAAAAATATTCTTTCCAACTCTAGTTGCCAATCTTCTATTGCTTTTTGTATGCACGAATTATATTCAAAAGAGTGACAGTAGATACAAATTCAATACCTTAATTTTGAGTGCCTTTATCTCTTTTATATAAAATTCAAATCACACAAAATTTGTATCAAAACCATAGCCAAAAATCCAAACTTGCTGATCCTAGCCTTTGATGTTCAACTCCCCTCAAAAAGCAAATCTTAATCCCTAATAAGCCCTCAAGTAGCCTCCTTGAAGCCCATTGGGCATGATTTTTGGCCAATAGGAATAGGGACTTCTATCATCTATCTCCATTCATTCACATGGATGGCTTAACTACCCCCTTTCATACTAAAATTCCTTTCTAATCCTTTTTCTTATAAAATTTACATAATATGTATTCTAAACACCAAATAAAAAAAATAAATAACATCTTAAGGATCACCAATGTCTAACAAAGGTGATTTAAGATATATAAAAGTTATTATCAATATAAAATTAAGTTCAAGAGTCACTACCAAAAAAAAAAAAGATTGTATAAATCTTAATAATAACCTTTTTAGATAGATTCTTTCTAAACTAACAATCTAATCACATTTTATAACTAATAAAATCTATTGATATGGCTCTTATTTAGTTGTATGGTAAATTATACATTAAATATATATGTACAATATTTTCATATGGTAGCCAAATTACAACACAACATATATTATCAAATTTCTCCAAAAGGCTAATATGAGGCTCCTTATATTGTTAAATAAGTAGACTTCCTTAATACAACATAGATAGTAATGCATTTGTAAGCACAAAAATTGGAGGCAGATAAAGTCTAGATTATAGCACTCTAAATATTGTATTATTATAAAATTTTATAATAACCCTTTAAATTTCCATAGTCCTAGAAGATAAAGTAATAAAAGTGCTTATGATGGCATCTAACTTAAACTTAAAAGGTTTTATCATATTTATGTCTTGATCTCCAATCATTTTAAGAAAAAAATAAATAAATCTATAAGAAGACAATATCAGTTTAGAAGAAAATAATCCACAACGTCTAAAATACCTTAAAACCTTCAAGAAGAGGATTAATCCATTCTTTTTTTTTATTTGAATAAAGCTCCAATATTGTGATGAAGGAAATATTAGTTTAAAGAATAATAATTTGCAACCTCTAAAGTGCTAATATACCTTCAAGAAAAGAGATAATTTACTCTTTAAAAAAAAGATCCAATTGTGATATTTAACATAAATATAGTCTTGATAAATTATCAAAGATATAAGAATATAAAATAAGAGACTTAAATTAGAAAGATATTTTAAAAAGAAATTAATATGGATTTGAATTATCTAGATGAATACACGAACAATACTAAGAAAATAAGCTAGAACTCCAAGATATACATTGTTAAGATTGAAGAACTCTTTAGCCTTGACTCTAATATATATTCCTGTCTAAGAAGCTTCTTGAGTGGCTTCCATCAAACTAAGAAGCTTCTTCAATAGCTTTTACCTATTTGAAAGCTTTTTAAGCTTCTTCTACTAACTACAAAGCTTCTTGAGCTACTTCCACCAACTAAGAAGCTTTTCAAGTAACTCATACTAACTAAAAAATCTTTAAAATATTCTAAAAAATTTTGTGAACTTCCAAAGTGTATGTTTTTAATAATCATTGTTTTTATATAGATAATGGTTAGAAAATTCTATTGTTAGGGACATACATTTTAAAAATTCATAAAATCTTTTAAAACATTCTAGAGGTTTTTTGGTTAATAGAAGTTACTTAACAAACTTGCTAGTTGGTAGAAGTAGCTAAGAAGCTTTATAGTAGAAGGAGCTCAAGAAGCTTCCAAGTTAGTTGAAGTTTCTTGAGAAGCTTCTTAATTAATAGAAGTTACTTAAAAAGCTTCTTAGACATGGATATATATTAGAATTGAGATTGAAGAGTTTTTTAGTCTCAATAACATATCTCTTGGAATTTTAGTTCACCTTTTTTAATATTGTTTGTATATTCATCTTGATAATTCAAATCCTTATTGATTTCTTCTTGAAATCTCTTTATGGTTCAAGTCTCTTATTCTATGTCCTCATGTCTTTGATAATTTATTCAAACTATCTTTATCTTCAATATTAAAGTTAAATCCTTCTTAATAGAGAGTGGATTATTTCTCTTTTTAAAAATATATTAGTATTTTAAAAGTTATGGATTATCTTCTTTTAAATTAATATTTTTTATATTTTAATATTAGAGCTTTATTTTTTTATGAAAAATTAAAATATTCTTCTTATTGAAGATTTTAAAGCATTTTAAAGGTTGCAAATTACTCTCTTCTAAATTGATATTGTCTTCTTATAGATTTTTTTTTTTTTTTTTTTTTCTTAGAATGATTGAAATTCAAGACATTAATATGACCAAATCTTTTGAGTCCAAGTTAGACACCATTATAAAAGCTCTTACTATCTTATCTGCTAGGATTGTAAAGATTGAAGTGATTATTATAAAACTTCATAACGATGCAACATTTGGAGTACCACAATCTAGACTACATCCATCTCTAACTTCTGTGCTTGAGGATGTATTACTACCTATGCTGCGCTTAGGAAATCTACTTATTCAGCAATGTAAGGAGCCTCAAATTACCCTTATGGAGAAATATGATGCTACATATTTAAAGTTTCAAGGATTTGTCAATCAAATTTGATTAATAATAATTCTATAATTTAATATTTATTCAACAAAAGAATCATGGATTAGATTGATTAGCACCTTGCTTACAAAGCAAACATTATCATAGTTTATTTTTTTATTTGAGAGGAGATTATTAATTTTAAATAACTTTAAAGCTTTTATGGAAACATTTTCAGAAGCATTTAGAGAATATAACAAGGTTCATTAAACAATAATTAAGATTTAAATATTGTAACAAGAGAAGCATTTTGTATCAGTCTATACATCTAATTTTAGGTAACTAGTATACAATATCAATTGGAATGAAAAAACCTTGATAAATTAATTTTATTGAAGATTAAGAAATAATGTAAAAGATTTGTTATTATCACTTTTGGATCCACAATCACTAAGCAAGACAACATGCAATTCAACAAGAAATCTAATATATTCATACTATATTGATAAGTAGTTTAAATTCACATTCAAAAGTAAAAGATATGTACCTTAATGTAATACATTTTAAACTTTTTAGTCTATAAGAAAAGAAGTATCAAATGGAAGAAGGTCTATGTTTATATTGTGGCAAGAAAGACCACAAGACTTGTAATTGTCTGAAGAAACAAAATCAACACATCATCAAAATTAACAATACAATCATTTAGAAAAACAAAGATATTCAACCATAGTAGGAATCATACAATGTTGTATAGTAACACAACCATTAGATGAAAAAAAAAAAGAAATAATTATATTATAGAAGAGCTAAAATGAAATATTTTAATAAATTATCTTAGAAATATAAATAATAGACAAGAAAGTAATAAAAATTAAAAAAATCTAATATTACTTTTTTATAGAAGAGGCTTCTATTTACTTTTTATGGCCATAAAAGAGATAAAATAAAATAGATTAGAAAGATAAATAATATAAGCATCTTTAGAAAAGAGTTAAAAATAGGTTTTAGTAAAATTTACCTCAAAATTTCAAGAGTGGATATTTGGAGAGGACCAATTGTAAACCTAGGTTGAAATCAAATCCTTAAGTATAAAACTATGTGCCTACAGCAAGTGGAGGGTTTTTTTTGTAGATCAAAGACTTGAATTAGAAAACAAACTTAAAAATATTTATTTGAGCATTGATATTGAATAATTTGGATAGAAATTGGCTTTGTAAAAGCTTTACAAAGTCAAGGTTAATTTAGGTGACTGTGGCTTTTATAAAATTAAAAGATGCTTACATTTTTGAGCATTTCATATATTTGATTATAGATCTATGAGATAAAAATTTGTAGGTTTGTGATTGTAACTATGATAAATAGATGTTATAAGTTTGAGCTTGATCAAATGGTTTAATTAAAGGTTATTGAAATTCAAGTGGATTAAGGTCTGGAAAGTTGAGATTTGAGGATCAATAAGGATTTTTCAAATATTTAACAATCTACCAATTGGATTGAAATGAAAATTATTTATATCGATAGTAGACTAGATTTTCTATTTGTATATGAATTTTGAAAGCAATTGAATGGTGCAAAAGGAAGATATTTGTACTAGGAGATTGGCATCAAAGTTGAAAAAGGACGGCCTACACTTAAATAGAAATTTGAGATTAACTTCTATTTAATAAGTTGGATCTCATTCAATTTTTTTATACATGTTTTTAACTTAGTTATTAAAAATTATACAAATTCTTGGACTAAGATAATGATTAGATCATCAGCCATTGTGGTTTTAATTTACTATAGGATTTAATTAGAATTTATTAGAATTTGTTAGGATTTACCAAGATTTATTAGGATTTATTAGGATTTAATTAGGATTCAATTAAGATTTGTTAGGATTTATTTAGGATTTGATTAGAATTTTATTAGGATTTAGATAGGATTTAGGATTTGAATAAGATTTGATTAAAATTTGATTAGGATTTAAATAAAATTTGATTAAAATTTGATTAGGATTTAAATAAGATTTGATTAAGATTTGACTAGAATTTTATTAGGATTTGGATAGGATTTAGAATTTGAATAGGATTTGAATAGGATTTTATTAAGATTTGATTAGGATTTGACTAAGATTTATTTAGAATTCGACTAGGATTTGATTAAGATTTTATTAGGATTTAAATAAGACTTGATTAGGATTTGATTAAGATTTGATTAATATTTGATTAGAATTTGACTAAGATTTGATTAAGATTTGATTGAGATTTGAATAGAATTTGACTAAGATTTGATTAGAATTTGATAAAGATTTTATTAGGATTAAATTAGAATTTAATTAGAATTTGAATAAGATTTGTCTAAGATTTGATTAAAATTTGATTAGAATTTGATTAAAATTTGACTAGTATTTGATTAGAATTTGATTAGAATTTGATTAGAATTTCTATTTTTTAGTATTTTAAAGAAATAATTATTTTAATATTTCTTTTAAATTTATACTAATATTTTTTTAATATTTCTTTATTATTTCTTAATAACTTCTTTAGAAGTTTTTTAGAATTTTTTTTGTATTCTTTTATAATTAATTAAAAATCTAATTGAACTTTTAATGGTTGAGCATATTTATTAGTCTTTAATTAAAAATTTTATATAATTCTATTAGAGGTGTTAGGACTTGTTGTTGCTATTTCTTTTTTATCTTCTACAATTAAGTGTGGGAGTAAAATTCACTCTTCAATCGAAGTTATTAGATGGCCTCAATTAAGAGTTGCTTATAAATTGTGGTGTAAAGTATAAGGAGCAATAAACAACAATGAAGGAGAAGAACAACACAAAACAAGTAAAATATGTGCAATTAAGTAATTCCACACTACAAAACTAGTCACAATTTTTTCACTAGATTTTTACCTAATAAAAAGTGAAAGTAAAAGTAAAAAATAAAAATTATATTTTTAAGTAGATAATTTTTTTATCTTTCCATGATGTAAAAAACATATAAATCTAAGTTATTATGAGTAAGTTATGATAATTCAAAATTAAAAGATAAATAATAGAAAAAATTAAGTAGAAAATTTTACCTCAATGGTAACTTGTTACAAGATCATGGGTTCGAACCTCACCAAGGCTCACAAGTAGTGTATATGGGTGTCCTAGAGGGGCCACAAGGCCTTAGTCTTATCCTCCTACCTACATCTAAGGTGCCACAACCCATATGGGACTTATGCATCTCCTTTCATGTAAGGACTACACTAGCTGCTGGTCCTCCTATTTTATACTAGTAGAGTTAATAATTTTGCATTTTTGACTTCACTATGGTGTTCAAAAACACCCTATTAGCCTAGGATCCTTGTATGGCCTTCAAATCTTGCTCCATTTCTTCATAATGGCTCCCAAGGTGGTAAAACTCATTTTTATCAAAGTCTTCAAAATTGCTCTAAAAATTCTAAATAAATTCTAAATAAATTCTAAATAAATTCTAAAAATCTCTATAATATTTTTAAGATGATAAAATCAATTTTAGACTATTTTATTCTACTTTTGAAATTTTTTATAATAATAAAATCAATAAAAATCAATTCAAAATCCTATTTTCTACAAAAATAATTAAAAAGACATGAGCTTTCTTTCTCATGCTTCTTCTACCTACTAAATAATATTTATAGGTTTTTAATGAGTAATAAATATAGTTAGAAGGCCAATGTAGACATTGGTCTCAATAACTAACTCTTAATACTTAATAATAAATAAAAATACTAAACCAATTAAAATAATTGCCTTCAAGATTTATTAAGATTCTATTTTTATAACTTTTCTTCTAATAAGACTTTTATATTTATAAATACTTCTAATTTCTAATAAATACTTAAGTAGTCAAAAAGACTTTCTAACTATCATATTTGTATAACTAAATGACTAATCCACCAATTAAGATCCATTGGTGGGATTCACATATGGCAACCATCTAGGACTATTCATAATAATAGAAAAAATCCAACTCTTATCTTTGGCACGTTCTATAAAGAAAATGATAGAAAAATTATAACCTAGATATTATACTCTATCAAAAGAAGTAGAATTAAAGAGAAAAAAAAAAAATTTAAGACTTTGACTTAGAACAAAAAGGCATTTGGTTGTTATCAACTTGGCATGGTTCTACATTTAGCAATGTCTTGCTTAGTTATTAACTCAATACTTATATTCTATTAAGATGGGGCTTAAAATCACCATCTAAATGACAAAGTATATTGGTGTTTTAACCAATGTTCATATCTTGTATTCTTTACAATGACTTCTATTAGTTAATATAGGAAAGTCTTCTCCATCTAATGTTTTGAATTGGATGGAATTATTATCAAAGATTTCTTTGATAACATATGATTCTATCCAAAGTGCATCAAACTTAACTAGAAATTTCAATTTTCTAGCATCTTGAACCATCACCCACATTCCTAGAATAAATAGACATCTTTTTTATTATTTTTTTAATCAAAGATCTCCTTCTTTCTTCTTTGAGAAGTTCCTGTATGTTGGGCTGTAATCTTTGATTCCCACTAAGTTTTTTAAAAGCTCTAGTTTTTCTTCCAAAGATTGAGAAGCATCTAATCTTTTATCAATAGCAATACGTAAAGATGAGGCTTGAAATTCTACAAATCGAATATAAATGTCTTCTTCTTCATATGGATTTTCTTTTAACTATTTGGCAAAATCACCTTCATCTTCATATTCATATAATCCAAGGCCAATACATTTTATTGATGCTATAGTTGATGTTGAATTGGATTGGATAAAATTACTTTGCTTGGCTTTGTTAGATGTTGGTTTTTTTTCTAATGAAACTACAATTTGGAGTCTAAAGTGACTACATACTATGGTTGTTGTACAATTACCTAAAGGTCCAAAAGTAAAATAAGGCTTAGAAGCCCCTCAATTTGTTATGCCTTTAGATTGCTTCAACCATCTTCTTCCTAATAAAAGAGGGTAATTATCTGCTTCTTCATATAATTGTATCACATAAAATGATATCACATAATGTACACCTCCTGCTCGTATGCGGAGGTCACAGATTTGACCTAGAGATTGAGAAGGTCTTTAATCAGCTAATTTGACCTTCATAATTGCTTTGTGATTGATTTTTAATCCCAATTTTTTCATAGTGGATTCAGGCATAATATTGATGCTATTTCTATCATCTACTTTGACCTTAGAAATTATTTTATCCACAATTTCTACATCTATCTCAACAGGTCCATATTCTCTATTGTCATTATCTTCTTCCAAGGTGATATTCTCTTCTAGATCATCAACTTTAATTCGAGCTATTCTTTCTATGTTCTTAATTTTCCTTCGTAATATTATTCCTGCTTTGAGGTCTTTTTTGATATTTGGTGCTATTTGAATCAATTGTCCAAATGAAATGTTGGCTCTAGTTCTATTAAGATCTTGCCATACATCATAAGGTTCTGCAAGATTGAAGGTTCTATTAGTTGTTGGTTGTTTCAAAAAGGTACTAGAAGTCCAAGGTCCTTCCTTACCTACAAATTGGTATTCTTCTTCATTATCCACTATGAAAAAATTGGTATTCTTCTTCATTATGCAGAAGAAGGTTAGTTGTCTTATAATTCTTTAGCTATTTCTTAAGTAGTTTTTGACAATTCCACAAATTTGGGTGATTCTTTTGAAGTATCTATAGATACCTCATCTTCTTCAAGTTGTGCTAAATCTATTAGTTTTTTGGCATTCATACTTTTGGTTACAACCAAAGAAGGTAATTATGTATTGTCCTTGAAAATCTCCTTGTTGTCTAGTTGCACCAAGTGGGATTGAGGAGATGATAAATTTGATATAGAAGGTACATCAAGTTGAGTTACTAGATATCTAACATCTTGAGAAGTTTGTGGCTATTGGTTTTGGTTTTGATTTTGGATATATGCTACAAATCCTTGCAATATCTCATAATTGGTTTGAACTATTATTGAAGGGTGATGATTTTGACTATTGCTTAAAGGGTCATAATACATATTTGATGGACTTTTTGTAACAATAGGATCTACAAATCTAACTCCTCACATATTTCTTCCAACTTGGTTACCATAGTCCTATGAGAAAGAAGTTGAGGGAATGACTTGGTTGAGTCTTTTACAATGATTTGTAGGATGAGAACCTCCACAATTAGAGCATACAATTCTATTTTCAATCCAACATTGACCTACTCGATGTGGCTTTCCACAAGTAGGATAAGGTGTCATATTATTTCTTTGAATTGAAGGAAAATTAGAATCTATTTGTTTCAATTGATAAGGAGGCTTATACAATTGGGATTGGTTTTTTTCTCTAAGTTGTTGTAGGAATTGTAGACAAAATTGTGCTATGTGTTTCACTTGTCTATAATTTATACACCATAATTCAGAGATATGAATTTCTGATTTATAATATCTAAGCTCTATAGTTGGAATTTGATTTTTGACAAGGCAAGATATTTGTTCACTAATGGCTTTCATAATATTCATCATTTTATTTTTGAACACATCATTGATTTGCTATACTTCACTTTTAAATTCTTTCAATCTATTATCATGAAAGATTTTAAATTAAGCTTGATCATGTGGAGGTTATATAGCTAAAGGTGTTAGATTGCTAATTGGCAAGGGAAATGTAGAAGGTTGTGAGTAGCTTAAAGCTATAGGTTGATGGAATTCTATAAGTTGATGTTGCAAAGGTATAAAGGCAAGTATTGGTTCTTTTGCCCTTGTAAGCATACGATCATTTTCCTTATCAATAATCTCCACTTCTAAAGCAACTTGAATGGCTTCTTTTAAATCTTTATGTCTCTTGTTTAAAATATCCCAAATTGTAGAAGGCATGGCAAAACCTTGAATAAAGTAATGCCTTATGATATCCTCGTTTAATAGATTGCCAACATATCAAGTATATACTATCTGGAATTGCCTCACATATGAAATAATGTCTTCTGAAGGACCTTGTCTAATGTTTGTCAAGGCTGAAAGGGCTTATTGTTAACCAATCATAGGCCTATATTGACGAAAGAATGTTGCTAGGAGTTATTTCCATTTGATGAATGTTCCTTTTATATGAGATCTATACCAAGCATATGCAAAATCTATCAAGGTTGTTGAAAACCATATTAAATGGTAAGCATGATTAGTTACTAAACTGGTGATAAGTACCTCTACAAACCTTTCTATGTGGGCTATTGGATCTTCATTAATAGATCTACTAAATCTTGGAAGGTTAGGTGGAATTGATGTCCCTTATAATCTCGAAGGTATCACAATTGATAATCTCCTAAGTAATATCATTGGGACAATTTGGATATTGGTTTGGAAGTTGTAGTTTTTTTCATTGGCTACACTAATCCTTGGAGTTGGAATTGGTAAAGGCTCTACTTGAGGCTCTGAAGGCTATCTTCTTCCATGCTCCATCTCAATATAAGCTTATGATATCTTATCGTAAATTTCTTGTAATACGTGGATTTCTACAACTATAGGCTCAATATATAATTTGGATTGTAAAACACGTCCAGATTGTAAAACAAGGCTAGTAAGAGGATGAACAACCTTAGACTTAATCCTAGGTGGCATACAATTAAGTATATGGTTTTTATATAACTCCTTTACAAAAAAAGACCTAATAGGTGGTTTAAAACAAAACAAGTAGATTTTTAATTATTTTTATTTTTATTTTTTGAATTAACATAAAATCTTTTATCTTCTTACCTATTTGTAAGGCACATGGTTTAATTATATACCAAGATAAAATCTCGTGCCGATCTCAAATTAGTGGTATTGCCCAATAATTAAACTTTTCTTATAAGTGATGCATAAGGTTCAACTAAATACCAAGTTAAGATCTCGTGTCGATCTTAATATGGCAAAATCACCCATTAGTTGGACTTAATTTACAATTTAGAGATTGAAAAAGAAGGCCAAGGGTAGTACAAGTAATTTAAAAATTTTAAAACGTGGACATCACAAAAATCAGATGGATTCCATAAAAGGCAATCTATAAGATATACTGCAACAATTAACTATGCCTCATAGGGATCATCACTTCCGACAAGTACAGATTCAACGCCAAAAAGAAGTCATGCCAACCATCAATCCGACTTCACTTCCTTACAAAACATCTAAAAATTGAAGCGCCTATGACAAACACAACCAAGTTCTCTTAACAAAAGAGGTAGATTAGAAAATTTTCTAGTGCAAATAATTGAATGTTTTAATACTCAATTATACTACAAGGTGAAAGAATGGTTTTAGATATTATCTATAAGACAACAAGTCCCACCGTGTTCCTTCCTAAATGTACCTAAAAATTCAAATTAAACAAAGAGCTAAGGTTTGGAATCCACCAAGTTTTTCCTAGTCGTGCTTCTTACTTGCTTTTGTCTAAAATTTCAAATAATTGAAAAGCTAAGGTTTGGAACTTACCAAGATTAGTCTTAAATTTGAAGTTGTACTTGAATTCTATTCTTTATGCTTTCAAAGTGACAACCAATCTAAAGAGAACCACCAAATAATACTACACTAATACTAAATTAACCAAATATTATTTCAAGTTAGAAGTAAAAATATTATATAAAAATAAATTAATACATAAATAAACATATATTAAAAATTAATATGATATTTCCTTACTTATTTTATTTCCTTACTTATTTTATTTTAATTTTCTTATTTATTTTATTTTAATTTTCTTATTTATTTTTATTTTATTTTATTTTATTTTTATATTTGTTTTTATTATAATTTAATATAATTAAGATAAGACTTAAAATACAACAATCAAAAGTATAACATAAAATCAACAATGTAAATGATTGAAGAGATAGAAATCACTAACCTCAATTGTATTCTACTTAAAGCAGAAACCTCTCTCCACTCCAAAAATCGCCAAAAATTCACTTCTTGTTCAATAGCATTGAAATTTGCACCACTACAATCTTAACTTCAAATTTCTTGTATACCAAAAATTCCACTATTAAATAGTCACCATGCACTAAGAAATGCCTTTCCAAACATGAGGTACATGAAACTGCCAAGGCAGTGAACCACTTCCTAGTCTAAAATTCACTACAAATTCAAATCAAGTCCAAATTGAACGTGCAATAGCTTATTGGAAAGCCAACATCAAGATACACCAACACAGAAAGTTTCAATTTAAAATATACAATAAAAAAAAACTGATTGATGAAAACCCGAGAGCAAATCAACATTCACTAAATAATGAAATTTTTTTGAATACCTTATGAATTGAGAACTTGAAAAGCTTTGTATACACCAATAAAGAAGAGATGTAGAAAACTTACCAATGATGAAGATTAACTTTGAACTTTTCACTCAAAAAGACCAAGCAAAATGTGAATTACAACATATTAACTCCACATTCACACACACAATTAAAAGCACCACCTCCCGGCAAATGCACCATTTATGTGAGGGTAAAATTCACTTCTCAACCCAAGTTATAAGGTGGCCTCAATTAGGAGTTGTTTATAGATTGTGGTGTGAAGTATAAGGAGCAATAAACAACAATGAAGGAGAAGAACAACACAAAACAAGTAAAATATGTGCAATTAAGTAATTCCACACTACAAAACTAGTCACAGTCTATTCACTAGATTTTCACCTAATAAAAAGTAGAAGTAAAAAGTAAAAATTATAGTTTTAAGTAGGTAATTTTTTTTATCTTTCCATGATGTAAAAAACATATAAATCTAAGTTACTATAAGTAAGTTATGATAATTCAAAGTTAGAAGGTAAATAATAGAAAAAAATAAGTAAAACATTTTACCTCAATGGTAACTTGTTACAAGATCATGGGTTCGAACCTCACCAAGGCTCACAAGTAGTGTATATGGGTGTCCTAGAGGGGCCACGAGGCCTTAGTCTTATCCTCCTACCTACATCTAAGGTGCTACAACCCATATAGACCTTGTGCACCTCCCTTCCTATAAGGACTATACTAGCTGTTGGTCCTCCCATTTTATACTAGTAGAACTAATAATTTTGCATTTTTGACTTCACCATGGTGTTCAAAAACACCCTATTAGCCTGAGGACCTTCTATGGCCTTCAAATCTTGCTCCATTTCTTCATAATGGCTCCCAAGGTGGTAAAACTCATTTTTACCAAAGTCTTCAAAATTGCTCTAAAAATTCTAAATAAATTCTAAATAAATTCTAAATAAATTATAAAAATCTCTATAATATTTTTAAGATGATAAAATCAATTTAAGACTATTTTATTTTTATTTTTAAAATTTTTTATAATAATAAAATCAATAAAAATCAATTCAAAATCCTATTTTCTACAAAAATAATTAAAAAGACATGAGATTTCTTTCTCATGCTTCTTCTACCTACTAAATAATATTTATAGGTTTTTAATGAGTAATAAATATAGTTAGAAGGCCAATGTAGACATTGGTCTCAATAACTAACTCTTAATACTTAATAATAAATAAAAATACCAAACCAACTAAAATAATTGCCTCCAAGACTTATTAAGATTCCATTTTTGTAACTTTTCTTTGAATAAGACTTTCATATTTATAAATACTTCTAATTTCTAATAAATACTTAAATAGTCAAAAAGCCTCTCTAAGTATTATATTTATATAACTAAATGATTTAAGGCTATATTTTTAACCAATCCACCAATTAAAATTTATTGGTGGGATCCACACCATTCCAAAAATTTCCACAATTTAAATATTGATAAAAGATCAACAAAAATTGTACCACTCTAAGCTAATTCTTTAAGTATTTCTACTTGAAAAAAACTCAATTGAAAATTGTCAATAGGCACTAAGAAATGCCTTTTTAAACAAAACTGCCAGGGCCAAGAATTCCTTTCTAATCAAAACTTTACAAAAAATTCAATTTTTATCTAAACCAAACATGTAATAACTCTTTAGAAAGCTAACAATAAGATGAATAATATTACCAAAATTCAAAGTCAAATAAAAAACACCATAAAATTGATTGATGAAAACCCAAGAACTAGTCACTCTTAGAGGCAAACATTCAAGGCAATCAAACCTCTTTTAATCAAAAATTCATCAAAAATTCAAATTCGATCCAAATCAGACATAAGATCTTTTAGAAAGCTAACAACAAGATACACAACTTTACAAAGTTTCAAGGTCAACTAATAAATACAAAACACTGATTGTTGGAAATCCAAGAGAAAATCACTCTTGGGAGCAATCATTTAAGGTAGTGAATCCACTTCTATTCAAAAATTCACCAAAATTCTATATTTGATTCAAATCAAATGTGTGATAGTTCATTAGGAAGCCAACAATAAGATACACAATTTTACAAAGTTTCAAGGTCAACTAATAAATACATAAAAATTGATTATTAAAAACCCGAGAGCAAATCACTCTTGGAAACAACCACTCAAGGTAGTGGACCTACTTCTATTCAAAAATTTATCAAATTATTACAAATTTGTCTAGGTGCTTTCAAAAGATGTTATTTATTAAATATTGAATAATAGCAAATGCATTTGTTAGTCCAAAGGACATGACATTAAATTCAAAATATGGTCTTCCATTTGTCTCCTTCCTTGATTTGTACTAAATTGTATACTCTACAAAGGTTTATTTTAATATAGATCTTAGCTTGGTAGAGTTATTTCAAAAATCCTAAGATTAATGATAGTCGATAATAATTCTTCACTATTATCTTATTCAATCTCTAATAATCAATACACATATATAAGGAGCTATTGTTCTTCTTCATAAAGAATATAGGTATATGTGCTAGAGACTTTGAATGCATAATGAAGTTCTTTGCAAGATTTTCATCAAAATAATCTTTCAATGCTAAAAGCTGGTTTTGAAAAAAATTATAAATTGGGCCAAAAGATGGTTGCATTCTTTCTTGAAGATTTGTGGCACAATCATATGGTTGGTACTCTAGTAATATATCAACATTCTTCTTTTGGAAAATATTTTGAAGTTTGCTATACTGCTCTAAAATACTCGCCAATGAAGTCATATCTTTTTTAATTGAAATTGAATAAATAATAAATATTTTTAGAAATAAATGGTACATAAGGATGGAAGGCCAATGTAGATATTGGTCTCAATAACTAAATACTAATTCTTATAATTCAGAAAAATATTAAATTAACTAAGATAATTTCTTCTATATATAAATATTCCTTAGTAGATAGAAGAAGCATGAGAAATAAATCTCATGTCTTTTTAGTTATTTATGTAGAAAATAGAATTTTTAGTTGATTTAAATTAATTTTATTATTATAAAAAATCAAAAAGATAAAAAAATAGTTATAAAAAAATATTATTATTTAATAAATATTATAGGATTTTTTAGAATTTACTTAGAATTTATTTAGAATTTTTTAGGAATTTTTAGAGCAATTTTGAAGACTTTGATAAAAATGAGTTTTACCACCTTGGGAGCTATTATGAAGAATTGGAGTAAGATTTGAAGGCCATACAAGGTTCGTAGGCTAATTGGGTATTTTTGAACACCATTGTGAAGTCAAAATTACAGAAAAATAAATTTTATTAATAGAAAATAGGAGGACCAATAGCTAATATAGTCCTTATAGGAAGGAAGGTGCACTAGTCCCATATGGGTTGTGGCACCTTGGATGTAGATAGGAAGATAAGACTAAGGCCTCATGGCCCCTCTAAGAGACCTGTGAGTCCCACTAATGGATCTTAATTGGTGGATTGGTTAAAAATATAGTCTTAAGTCATTTAGTTATATAAATATAATGCTTAGAGAGGCTTTTTGACTATTTAAGTATTTATTAGAAATTAGAAGTATTTATAAATATGAAAGTCTTATTCAAAGAAAAGTTACAAAAATAGAATCTTAGTAAGTCTTGGAAGTAATTATTTTAGTTGATTTAGTATTTTTACTTATTATTAAGTATTAAGAGTTAGTTATTGAAACCAATGTCTATATTGGCCTTTTAATTATATGTATTACTCATTAAAAACCTATAAATATTATTTAGTAGGTAGAAGAAGCATGAGAAAGAAATCTCATGTCTTTTTAATTATTTTTGTAGAAAGTAGGATTTTGAATTGATTTTTATTGATTTTATTATTATAAATTTTTTTCAAGGTAAAATAAAATAGTCTAAAATTGATATTATCATCTTAGAAATATTATAGAGATTTTTAGAATTTATTTAGAATTTTTAGAGCAATTTTAAAGACTTTGGTAAAAATGAGTTTTACCACCTTGGGAGCCATTATGAAGAAATGGAGCAAGATTTAAAGGCCATTCAAGGTTCTTTGGCTAATAGGGTATTTTTGAATACCATGGTGAAGTCAAAAATACAAAATTATTAGTTCTACTAGTATAAAATAGGAGGACCAGCAGCTAGTGTAGTCCTTGTAAGAAGGGAGGTGCACAAGTTCCATATGGGTTGTGGCACCTTAGATATAGGTAGGAGGATCAAACTAAGGCCTCGTGGTTCCTCTAGGACACCCATATATATTATTTGTGAGCCTTGGTGAGGTTCGAACCCATGATCTTGTAACAAGTTACCATTGAGATAAAATTTTTTACTTAATTTTTTCTATTATTTATCTTTTAACTTTGAATTATTATAACTCACTCATAATAACTTAGATTTATATGTTTTTTATATCATGGGAAAGATAAAAAAAATTACCTACTTAAAATTATAATTTTTACTTTTTACTTCTACTTTTTATTAGGTGAAAATCTAGTGAACAGATTGTGACTAGTTTTGTAGTGTGGAATTACTTAATTGCACATATTTTACTTGTTGTGTGTTATTCTTCTCCTTCATTATTTTTTATTGCTCCTTATACTTCACACCACAATTTATAAACAACTCTTAATTGAGGCCACCTTATAACTTGGGTTGAGGAGTGAATCTTATCCTCACAACACCCTTATACATTACTTATGAACCTTGGTGAGGTTTGAACTCATGACCTTTTAAGCAAGTTATCCTTGCAATAAAAATTTTCCGCTTAACTTTTTTATTATTTATCTTCTATCTTTGGATTATCATAACTTATTCATAATAATTTGAATTTATATATTTTTTATACCATTGGAAAGATAAAAAAATTATCTATTCAATAATATAACTTTAATTTTTTATTTTTATTTTTTACTAGATAAAAATATAGTGAACAAAATATGACATAGTTTTGAATTGTGTACTTACTTGATATCCTATACTCTCCTTGTTTTGTGGTTGTTATTCTTGTTGTACTTGCTATTTATTTCTTTCACTTCACACCACCAATTACAAGTAACTCTTAAGTGAGGCCATCTTGTAACTTGGATTGAGGGATAAAAATTTATTCTCATAAGTCCTATTAATATTAAATATAATTTACTTGCTATGATCTTTAAATGACACTTCTATAGGCATTGTTTCATGGATGATACTACCATAGGATAAAGAATGTCTATCTATTATTTCTATATGAATAGGTTTGAATTTTGTACTAGAGGAATTTTATGAAGCTTAGCAAATGCCTTATTTAAGAAATAAGCGGACACTTCCATATTCAATAAGGCAATCATTTGAAGCTTCTAAGGATCAAATACAAAAGATTTGTAAAACAACAAGCAGATTGAACAGAAAAAGAGGAATTTGAATACCTTTATGATGTTGAATTATCCAACCGCAAGGTCTCTACTATAACTAAATATCTTCATTTTCTTGAATGACTATATTCTTGGTTTTGGTGATATGTCTATTTTATTTTTTTGAACAATTGCCAATCTTAAGGCCTTCCTCACCACAATACAAGTATAGACCTTCTTACATATGATGCTTCTTTTCTTATGGCTTAAAAGATTTAAAACGTACTGCATCAAATTACATATCTTCTACTTTTGAATGTGAATTTAAAATGATTGCCAATGTAGCAGGAGTGTGTCGTATTGCATTGTCGTGATGCACTTGTGGTAAGTATATCAAAATTGAATAGATATGTATAAAAATTATAGTGTAAAAAAGAATTAATAAGCAATTAATTTCAAAGTTGTAATGTGAACAAGGATAGAATAGAATTAGTTCCAAAGTTGTATTGTGAACAAGGATAGAATAGAATTAGTTCCAAAGCTGTATTGTGAATACGGATAATATAGAATTAATTCTAAAATTACAGTGTGAATAGAGATAGAATAGAACTAATTCCAAAGGTATAGTATAAATAGGGACAAAATAGAATTAGTTCTAAAACTACAATATGAATAAATTTAAAAATAAGTAAGATTAAATCATAGAATATTTTAAGATATCAATCAGAAAATAGTAAGATTCTAAGATATCAACAAAAAAATCTTAGAATTTTAAGATATCAATTAAAAAATCTTAGGATTCTAAGGTATCAAATAGAAAATTTTAAGATTTTAAGATATAAATCAAGGAATCTAAGGATTTTAAGATATCAAGTAGGAAATCTTAAGATTCTAGGATATCAACCAAAGAATCTTAAAAATCTAAGATATCAATCAAAGAATCTAAAGATTCTAAGATATCAAATATAAAACCTTAAGATTTTGAGATATCAATTAAAGAATCTAAAAATTCTAAGGTATGAAGTAAAAAATCTAAGAATTCCAAGATATCATCTAAAAAATCTTACGATTCTAAAGTATCAAATAAGAAATCTTAAAATTACGAGATATCTCAGATCCGAGTGTCAACTGGATATTAGGCGAGTATCAAGTGAGTATTATCATATACCAAGTATTGATTGGATATTGGCAAAACCATCTATTTAAACCATTTTAGAATTGAAAATAAACACTTTTCCTCTTTTCCTTTATTTTGGATTTTGAATGGTTTTCTTTTGAAAAGAAGGAAGGACAAAGAATCTTTAAAAGAATCTTAGAAGAATCAAAGGATTTTGACTAAAGAATCTTTAAAAGAATCTGAAGAGAATCAAAAGATTTTAACCAAAAAATCTTCAAAGAAATCTTAGAAGAATCAAAGGATTTTGACCAAAAAATCTTTGAAATAATCTTAGAAGAATCAAAAGATATTCACCAAAAAATCTTGAAAGAATCTTAGGAAATCAAAAGAATTTCGACCAAAGAATCTTTGAGAGAATCTTAAAAAAATAAAGGATTTTGATCAAAGAATCTATGAAAGAATTTTAGAGGAGACAAAGGATTTTGATCAAAAAATCTTTGAAAGAATCTTAAAAGAATCAAAAGATTTTTTTATCAAAGAATCTTTGAAGGAATCTTAAGAAAAATTAAAGAATTTTGATCAAAGAATCTTTAAAAAAATCTTAAGAGATCAATACTAGTGCAGACACTAATTTTTGCTTCAATTCCTCGAATGCAATTGTACATTCTTCTGTTATCGTCGTGAAAGAGAGAGCCCTCTTCAAGAAATCGCTAAAATTTTAGCTGCTTATTGAACAAATAAAAAGAGGATCGATGAAATATTTCTATTTATATCCTTGTGATTTCATCCAAATAATCCTATTTATCATTTCTTTTGTTTCTTCAAATATTCTTTGTATAAAATTCTTTGATTCTCCTAAGATTTCTTTCAAAGATTTTTCATAGATTCTCTATTCATTCTCTACTCAAAAACTCCTTTTGTATCTTAAGATTCTTTCATAGATTCTCTTATAAATTTTCAATCCAGCTTCTTTGTAAATTCAAATTCCTTGTAAATTTTCAATCCAGATTTCCTATATTCCTTGAAATTCTCTCGCAGATTCCTAATAAAATTTTCTTTTTAGATTTCTTATAAATTCCCAATTCAGACTTTTTATAAAACTTTCTATTCAGATTCCCTGTATTCCTTGAAATTTTCTCTCAAATTCTCTGTAAAACTCCCTATTCAGATTCCTTGTATTTTCTGAAATTTTCTCTCAAATTCCCTCTAAAATTCCCTTTTCAGATTTTCTATAAATTCCCAATTCAGACTTCCTGTAAAACTCCCTATTCAGACTCCTTATAAAATTTCCAATTCAAACTCCCTGTAAAATTTCCAATTCAGACTCTTTGTAAAACTTCCAATTTAGACTCCTTGTAAAATTTCCAATTCAGACTCCCTGTAAACTTCCAATTCAATCTTCCTATAAAATTTTCAATTCTAACTTTTGTAGTACCTTGAGATTCTCTTACAGATTTCTAATTCTAATCTTTGTAGTACCCTGAGATTTTCTTATAGATTCCCTCATAGATTTCCAATTCTAATCCTTGTAATATCCTAAGATTTTCTTATAGATTATCTTGGAAATTCTTTGGAAGTAAAATAAATCCATTCAAGATCCAAACAAAGATGAGATAAGAAAAAGTGTTTATTTTTAACCTTAAAAGGGTTTAAATACACAGCTTAGCCAATATCTAGACAATACCCGATGTATGCTAATACTTGCTTGATACTTGCCTGATATCTAATTGATATCCGAATCTTAAATATTCCATAATCCTAAGATTCTTTAATTGATACTTTAAAATCTTAAGATTTCTTATTTGATATCTTAAAATCTTGAGATTTCCTATTTGATATCCTAGAATTTTGAGATTTTCTATTTGATACCTTAGAATCCTGAGATTCCTTGTTTGCATTGCAGTTTTGGAACCAATTCTAATTTATCCCTGTTCACATTATAATTTTAGAACTAGTTCTAAATTAATCCTATTTTTACTATAGTTTAGGACTAATTCTAATTTATCCTTGTTCACACTATAATTTTAGAACTAGCTCTAAATTAACCCTCTTTTTACTATAATTTTGGAACTAATTTTAATTTATCCCTGTTCACACTATAATTTTAGAATATATTTATTTGATTTTGATGCAATTGCTGCAAGTATATCACGACATCCACCTCTTCTAAACGTGCGCATCCTCCAATATGCGCCACCCTATTCTTCTTCATTCTCATTTGCTTCTAATTCTCTTTCTTCTTAATCTTCCTCTGATAGCGGATTTTGATCTAATTTTTGAGCTTCTAATTCTTGGATATCTTTAATATACAATTGTCCATCTCTTTTTAAAAATAATTTAATCCATTTTTCAGCAATTCTAGACCTCAATGGTGTCCCATCTAATTCTCTTAAAGAGTAGATCGCATTATCAAATACCTCAGTTATCACATATGCTCCAAACCATCTTTTGAAAAACTTCTTTAAAGCACTATGTTGATAATTTAATGTATTATCAAATACAAGCACATAATTACCAATTTGAATAGGATTTAGTCTCAACTTGTGTGTTTTGTCAAACTTGATCTTGTTGTGTAATCTTGCATCCTTCAATTTTTCAATAGCCTTTTGTTGATCCTCAGATAACCATTCAAATTGCCTAATTCAAAGCTCTAATAACCTTTCTCTATCAATGTTATCTTCCCAAGCCAAGAACATCCAACTAGGCACATTTTCTACAATTGGCATCATAGGTTTCTGTCCCATCATCAATTCTATTGGCATAGAACTTATATGTAGTCTTATTTGTCCATAAGGCAAATGGCAACAATTGAGACCAAAGTTTAACTTTACCTCTACATATCTTGACCAAAGCTTGAATAATTGGAGGATGTCTTCTCTCAATTTTTCCATTAGCTTCTAGATTATAGACTGTAGTCAGCTTCAATTGGATTCCGTATCTTTTAAAGAACTCATGAGCTCCTGCTCCATCTAATTCACCCCTGTCTACCCTCATTCTTCTAATGCTCTTATAACGACATACTATATCTTCCAAAACAAACGTATAGACTAATTCTGTGGATTTATTTCTTAAAGCTCTTCCTTCTACGTAATTTGACAATTCTTTATGTGCCAAAATTAAATACTTTATATTCCATATGCTGATTGGCATAACAATTAAGTTTAACATCCATTGAAAGTGTATACTAGATAGATAAATAGGGCACAAATCATCTTTCGGTCTAATCTTTGATTGCAATTGACACTCTATACATGAATTTACAAATTCTTCCACATCTTTGTACATACCTTTCCATCAATATCTTTCTTTAATTTTGGTGAAGGTAGTCCATATTCTCCTATGTCCAACCCATAATGTATTATGAAACTTTCTTAAAACTTGATGTTTAGTATCAACATCATCAACAATCCTCAACGAAATTCTATCCATTCTTTTGGGTCTCTTCCACAAGAGTTTTTCCTTCAAAATATATCTGTAAACTTGGTATCTAATGTCTTTAAAATATTTCCCAATCCAACCTTCTTCCTTCTTTAAAGTACTCAAGTATAAACCAATGTTCCATAATTTGCTCTCATACAAATCTATATTAAAAGGTAAGATTTCACCAGTAGGGGTTTCTATTCCCATTATGCATATATAATCTATTTCGATCCTTTTATCCTTGTCATAAGCAAGCATTTTTTTTTTATAGGAATATCTTGTTTTAGACAATATATCTACAACGCAATTCTTCTTTCCTAAAATATATATTAAAGTAGGATTCATAGATTTGATATATATTATTGACCTTTACATAACAATATCATGAGTCAAATAGTTTGAAATCATATCTAGTATAAGTAAATAATCTGTCTCCAAAACTACATTTGTTCCAATCAAATAATTTTTTTCTGTCTTCAGTGCAGTTAAAGCACCCCAAAGTTCTCTTTTAGCCTCAGGATAAGTTCTTTGCCTCTCAATAAGAACTCTGGTTCCAAACCTGATAGCAAATCTATTACCTTCATTGTCATCTTATCCAACAGCCCATCCAATGGCTATCGAGCTTATATCTACAATCACAATCACTAGTCTCCAGCATTGATAATCTACCTACCTCAATACTGGTGGTAATTTTAAAACCACCTTTAATTCTTTCATGGCTTCATTTTGCTCTTGTTTCCAAGAAAATCTCTTCTTCTTTCTTAATAACTTGTATAAAGGTTCTACTATGTGTCTAAAATGAGATATCCAAATATGATAAAATCTGCAAGCTCCCAAGAATCTTCTTACCTCAGTTGTATTCTTGTATGGCTTCATACTTGAAATTGCATCAACCTTCTCTAGATTAGATTTTCTTCTATATGAGCCACACAAATGTCCAACCACAATTATCTCATCAATTCTAAAATTTGATTTTTCAAGAGATAGAGTTAAGTTTAGTTCTTCAAGTCTGGCTAATATTTAGTCAACATCATTAATATGCTTCTTTACAAATATCTTGCATCCATCTTCATCTAATCTTGAATTCATATCCTCAATCTTGCAACCCTAAATTGAAATATCATCCAAAAAAAGAATTATCTTATCTGGAATATAATCTCTTAAAATTTGGTTCATGGCACTTTGTATGTGTGCTACTAAATTAGTAGTGCCTTATAGTAAAGTACACATGCGTACTAATCCCAATGGAGTCTTTATTGTAGTAAAATCCCTACTTTCTTTAGCTAGTTGAAATTGATCATATCCCAAATACAAATCTCCAATAGAATAGATACAGTGGCCTACAAATGCCTCAGCTACCTCATCTACAATTGGCCCAGTATCCATATTCTTTATGATGACTTTATTAGCTGGTTGCATATCCTGCATAAACCTTCGTGCTCCAGACTTTTTAGGTACGATAAACCAATGGTTAGAATAAGGTGCAATAGAAGGTTCAAGGATCCCCATTCTCACCTTTTCTTTTAGTAAATCTATCAACTTTGGAAGTAAAGCTCTTAGTACACGAATTGGCTTCAAATCTTATAATACATGAGGCACAATAAAAATAATCATTGGTCCGACTATGCTTGGATGAACACAACCAATTTCTTCTGCTATAAGAGCAAAAGCCTTACCATGTTTAGATATCATCTCCAAAAATTTCACCGTTTCTTCTTCAATTGGGAATTCACTTCCTCCAATCTTCAATTTATCCACTGATTCTCGAATAAACTTATGACCAATCCTCTTTGGTTTCCTAAGACTTAGTTTCTTTATTGCTTTCTCAATATGTTCTAAAGTATCAAGAGATAATTGAGTAGTAATCGGTTTAACCTTCTTAGCCACTATCTTATACTTGGTATTAATCTTTGCTTCTTGTTCAATTCTACAATCTTTAATCGACTTCAGCTTGGAAGTAGATTCTCTAATTGCTTCATATAATTTCTTTGAATGTAAATCCATAAATATTCCTTCATATTTATGCAAATCTTTTCCAAATGCCAAGTCTTCCAAGATCTTTAAAACACTGTTCAAATCTTCTTTTAAACCTTCTTCATAAATTATTCCTAAAATAAATTCATCACTTGAAACCAAATCCATATTTTTTAGTTTTTTCTGGTTTTTTTTTTTTTTACACATCTTTGATATTTATAATTCAAATTCTCAACTCTTGAAAACTTTGAAACTCTAAATTTTATATAATCCAAAATCCATTTTCAAATCTATCTACATTAGGAAGTATAAAACTAGAGGACTTATCTGCACCCTTGGACTCTCCATCCTCTAGGGTGCTCCTCAAAAGCCCAAAAAATCATCACCAATTTTCAAAGAAGTTTATTCTAATTGTTCCCTGTTCTTTTCATTATTGGTCATTACAGTCAAAAATTGTACTGACCTCTTCCCATCACAACTCTTGATCCTTGTATAATGTGAGCCATCATCTACAATCTTAGTCTCTATCCTTATAGCTGTAATATATGGTTGTCCCAAAATCATAGGATAGGCAGTAAATTCTTGTACAAAGAAATTTTGCTCCACTTCCACATCTCCAATTCTTACCCTTATTGCTGGACATGCTCCATATAATTCACCCCTCTCATTATCTGCAATCTTTATTATCCATCCATGGTTGGTAGCAATAGGCCACATTCCCTTTTCATAAATGCTTTTAGACATTATGTTGATCTCATATCCATGATCAACTAATGTCAGATAGGTTTCTTTACAATCTTCAATCTTCACCTTAGCTTCTGTAGTAGCCCTAGCCCAATATGTATGAGAAAATGCATGCTTTTCTTCAACTCCTGTCTTTTCATATTTATAAATTGAGGCCTTTATTTGTTTGTATTCTTTACCCTTGGCCTTTTCCACTCCACATCCAATTACTTTAACTTCTTTCATATTTATTTTGTTGGTGGAAGTATCAAGGGTATCAAATTCTTTTTTCTTGCTAAATTTGTCCTCATTTCCAAATACATTCATATCATTAATACAAAAATTTTTATATCCTTGAATTTGTATAATTTTTTCTTTATTGTCATAAGACAAGGTAAATACTTGTACTTCTTTTTTTTCTTTTGTATCTTTTGCATCCGCCAAAGCCTTCATCATCATTGCTTCAGATGTCATTTGCCTCTTTCTCTTAATGACATCAATGATGAGCTCATGAAATTTCTTCTTGGCTATATCAAGAACCTCCTTTAAAGAAAATTCAATTTTAGTATCTAAAATCCTCTCTTCAAGAATATCTTTCATATCAATAGAGGATTCAATATCCGACTTTAATTTAAATATCAAATTCTTAATTTTATCCTTCTTTGAATCTTCTTTCTCATTTTCCTTCTCTCTTTTTTTCTTAGATAATGCGGTATTCTTATCTAGATAGGAAAAAGAGGGCCGTGATTCTATCGGAGTGGTGGTTTGCTTTTCTTGATTTTTATTCATCAACCTTTGGTTTTGCTTCTTGCTATTGGACTCCTCTAGTTTCTTTTCTTCTGCAATCCTGCCCTTTTTAATTTCAACCATAGCCTCCTGGATCTCATCATTATCTTCATGAACTTCTAGGTAAGCTTTCATACTTATAGCATCAACTGGATTACTCCATCTAATTTTCTCTCTAATAATATGTGCACCTCTAAGCATAACCTTCTTACTGGAAATTATAGAAATCCCTATATTTTCTATTTCCACAATAACGGGATATGCATTTGCTTCTTTAACCATAGATGCACCACTACAACTTCCAATGTGGCCTTGCACAATTTTCTTCATTCCACCCTTGCCAAAATTTAATTCAACAAGTTCTCCAATTACAATAAGTCTTATCTTGCCTTCTTTAAAAAAGATCACCCTTCTCTTCAAATCCTCTTTATAGGCTGAGCAATTCCATCTGTCATGATCTTCACTGTCACAATACATACACCGCTTCACCCATTTCTTGATTTCTATAGGAAATTTACGAAAATTCACTTTTTTTTTTTATTTCCAATTCATTGAACTTGATTCTTAATTCCGTCATATCCTTGACAAGTTCTTCAAGAATTTCATCAAAAATACTTTTTTTTGGAACTAATACTGGATCAATAGAAATCGTTGGAGCTACTGGGGTGGAAATAAGAGCCATTCTTAACTCGAAAACTACACCTCTTTTAGCCTTTATCCTCCGTTGCTCCATGATTGTTACTACAGCTTCCTTAACTTGTTTCTAGTCATTAGTAAGGCCTTCCTTGCTACTTTTATTTACCAAAAGTAGAAACAACTTATCTTGTTAATCTCCATCAACTACTTGTAAAAAAAACTCCACCTTTCTATCATCAAACAACTGCCTATTTGCTCTTTAGAAAATTCCTTCAACATCTCCTCAGTATTTTCAAATCCTCTTGTTTCCTCCATTTTTCTTAACACTTAATAGCCTTGAAGAATCTCTCAGTGGAAGTATCAAGTGTCATCGTGAAAGAGAGAGCCCTCTTCAAGAAATTGCTAGGATCTTATCTACTTATTAAGCAAAGAAAAAGAGGACCAATGAGATATCTCTATTTATATCCTTGTGATTTCATCAAAATAATCCTATTTATCATTCTTTTTGTTTCTTTCAAATATTCTTTGTATAAAATTCTTTGATTTTCCTAAGATTTCTTTCAAAGATTTTTCATAGATTCTCTATTCATTTTCTACTCAAAAACTCCCTTTGTATCCTGAGATTCTTTCATAGATTTTTTTATAAATTTTCAATCCAGCTTCTCTCTAAATTCGGACTCCTTGTAAATTTCCAATCCAAATTCCTTGTATTCCCTAAAATTCTCTTGCAAATTCCTTGTAAAACTCTCTTTTCAGATTTCCTGTAAATTTTCAATTCAAACTTCCTATAAAACTCCCTATTCAGATTCCTTGTATATCTTGAAATTTTCTCTCAGATTCTTTGTAAAACCTCCCTTTCAGATTTTTTATAAATTCCCAATTTAGACTCCCTGTAAAACCTCCTATTTAGATTCCCTATATTCTCTAAAATTCTCTCTCAGATTCCCTATAAATCTCTCTTTTCAGATTTCTTGTAAATTTTCAATTTAGACTCCCTGTAAAACTTCTTATTCAGACTTCTTGTAAAATTTTCAATTCAGACTCCTTGTAAAATTTCCAATTCAGACTCCCTGTAAACTCCCAATTCAATCTTCCTGTAAAATTCTCTTATAGATTTCCAATTTTAACCTTTATAATATCCTGAGATTTTTTCATAGATTCCCTCATAGATTCTCAATTCTAATCCTTGTAATATTCTAAGATTCTTTTATAGATTCCCTTAGAGATTCCTTAGAAATAAAATAAATCCATTCAAGATCCAAACAAAGATAAGAGAAGAAAAAGTGTTTATTTTCAATCCTAAAAAGATTTAAATAGGCACTTTAGCCAATATCCAGATAATATCCAGTGTATGCTAATATTTGTTTGATACTCGCCTGATATCCGATTCATAACCGAATCTTAAATATTCCATAATCCTAAGATTCTTTGATTGATATCTTAAAATCTTAAGATTCTTTATTTGATACCTTAGAATCTTCAAATTTCCTATTTGTTATCTTAGAATCTTGAGATTTCCTATTTGATATCTTAGAATCTTGAGATTTCCTATTTGATATCCTAAAATCCTAAGATTTCCTATTTATTACCTTGGAATTCTGAGATTTTCTATTTGATATCTTAAAATCTTGAGATTCTTCGTTTGATACTCTAGAATCCTAAGATTTCTTATTTGATACCTTAGAATCTTGAGATTTCTTATTTGATATCTTAAAATCCTGAGATTTCCTATTTGTATTGCAGTTTTGGAACCAATTCTAATTTATTCTTATTCACATTACAATTTTAGAACTAGTTCTAAATTAATCCTATTTTTACTATAGTTTAGAATAAGTTCTAATTTATCCTTATTCATACTACAATTTTAGAATTAGCTCTAAATTAATCCTGTTTTTACTATAGTTCTAAAACTAGTTCTAATTTATCCTTGTTCACACTATAATTTTAGAATATATTTATTTGATTTTGATGCACTTGCTGCAAGTGCATCACGACACCATTCAAAATGGACTTGACCCATTTGACAGTGGTTTTTTTAATAGATTAGTTAAAAACTAACATATGACTATAAATGAGTCAATAAAACGTTGATAATAGCTGACATGGCCTACAAAATCAAGAACACCTGACACTATTTTTGGCTTTGATAAGGCCAATATATGAGTAACTTTATCTGAATCATTAGCAATATTAGCCACAAAAACAATGTGTTCCAAAAGCTTTCCCGAATGTACGCCAAATTGACACTTTTCACAGTTCAAAGATATCTCGTATTTATCACATTGATCCAAATATTTACCAAGACATTCTAAATGGTCAGCTGTCATATTAAATGTATAAAAATCATCTAAAAATATCTCCATAGACAATTATAAATAATCCTGAAATGCTTGCATCATTATCGTTTGAAATTTGGCCAAGGTGTTACATAATCCAAATGGCATCACCTTATAAGCAAATGTTCCTCAATCCATGATAATAGTAGTCTTTAATTGATCCTTTGTTGTAATTTTAATTTGATTGTAATCCAAAAATCCATCCAAAAAGGAATAACATTCATATTTGGCTACTACGTCCAATATACTATCCGTAAAAGGTAAAGAAAAAAATCCTTCTTGATAACCGCGCTTAATTTATCAAAGTCTTAACAGATTTGGATTTTTTTATTCTTCTTTAGAACTATCACTAATAGTGAAATCTATTCACTATATAGTACTGGATAGATGAAGGCCACTTCCAAAAGTTAATTCACCTCTTCCTTTACTATGAGGAAATATTTTGGATTAAGGCGGTGTTGTCTTTGACAAACTAGTGTAGCATCCTCCTTTAAAGTAATTTGATGCTCACAAAATTTGGCAGGAATATCTTTTAAATCTGCATATGACCAAGCAAACATAGATTTATGATATAGAAAAAAGTCTTTTTAATTTTTTAGCTCTATATTTATAATACTGGTGTCGTGGTAGAGAGAATCTGCCTCAAGAAAGCACTGGGCTTTTGGTTGCAACTAAATACTCAATCAAGGTCCAAAATAATAAAACCCTCAAAATTTTATAAATGTTTTTTTTTAGGGCTATTACACCCAATACATAAGCCTTATTTCACAAAAAAAACACTCAACTATATCAAAATACTCTAAACCCTCATTCATCTGTTGGAGGGGAATTTTTTCTAAACTTCATTTATCTATAACTCTTAATCTAACCGTTCAAATCTGCTAAAATTTCACAAGAAGTACTAATGTGCTTTAAACAACTAGCACAACAAGTTTCAACCGTTGATTCTTTATCAATCTTTTGATATTGTAAAAACCCTAACAGTAGCTTTAAACCCTTGTTTACAAATACCCGTGTACTAAATTCTTCATATCTCACAAATCCAATGTCTAAATGCTATAAAACTTTGATACATAGCTTTAAGGCATAGAGATTCACCTTCCTAAAAATTTTTAGACAAGAATTCGTCCAAAAACTCAAGATATGGCAAAACCCATCACTATGAATAAAACAGCCTACTTACTGCCTTGGAATTCAAACTACTGTCTTTGACTCCTAATATCTCCTTCTTTAGAACTCTTATTGTAAAAACATTTTCCACATAAAGTGTAGAGCTTGAAATCACCTCTCTAGTCGCACCTTCCGATCTCCAAAAGCTCTCATAAAACTCTTCCAATCTTCAAAAAAGTGACAGTAGGTACAAATTGCACACCTTAAATTCAAGCGCCTACTTCTCTCTTATAAAAACTCCAAATCTCTCAATTTTTATACCACAATTGTAGCCCAAAAAACAAGCTTTCTAATCCTAGTCTCTGATTTTCAAATGGCCTCCTTGAAGTCACCAAAATCCTTATTCTTGTTGTAGGCAGCCTCCTCAAAGCCTATTGGATATGACCATTGACCAATAGGAATGAAGAACTTTACCCCTTGTCTTCATTCATCCTCACTTTGTCTTCATCCTTCCAAATAGGCCTCTTAGTAGTTTAATTCTTCTTCTTTGGACCCCAATTGTCTCTTAAGGCTTTATACTAAATATTTAGGCTCTATATAATTTAAAAGCCATAACCAAACTAAGTAAAAATCTAAAATAAATTTTTTTATACCAACTCCCTTTCATTTATTTTACTAATTATTTTAAGACACATCTAAATCTATAAACTTATTATGCATTTTGAGTGAATTTTACATATTGTAAGCAATTACAGTATGACACCGGTGTCGTACTAAAATTGCTTACAATATGTAAAATCTACTCAAAAATCATAATATGTTTATAAATTTAGATATATATTAGAATGGTTAGTAAAATAAATTATAGGGATTGATAGAAGAAACTTTATTTTATTTTTACTTGTTTTGATTATGATATTTAAAAATTATAAGATCTAAATGATTAGTATGAAGCCTTGAGAGAAGGTGGGAGCCTAAGGATGAAAATATAAGCTAGTAGGAGGCTAATTGGGAGGGATGAAATGAAGGCATGGTCGGATGAAGGCAAGGAATGGGAAACTTCATCCCTATTGGTCGAATACCATGCCCAATGGATTTTGAGGAGGCTGCCTGCAACCTTAACAAGGATTTCGGCAACTTCAAAGAGGCCATTAGAAAAACAAAGACTAGGATCGTAAAGTTTAGGATTTTAGGTACAATTTGTGTACAAAAATTAGAGGATTTGGAGTTAGGGTAAAGAAGTAATAGCCATTTAAAGATAAGGTGTCAATATGAGACATACTGTTACTCTTTTGAGGATTGGAGGAGTTGTATGAAAGCTTTTGGAGATCGAGAGGTGCGGCTAGAGAGGAGATTTCAAGCTCTACACTTAGTATAGAACAATTACTACATTTAAAGTTTTAAAAAAGGAGTTATTGGGAGTCAAAGATAGTAGATTGAATTCCAAGGCAGTAAGCAAGCCATTTTGTTGATAGTGATGGGGTTTGCCATATCTTAAGTTTCTCGACGAATTCTTATCTAAAAATATCAAAGAATCTATATTATTATGCTAAGAAGCTATACATCAAAGTTTCATAGTATTTGGACCTTTAGATTGTGAGATATAAAGAATTTAGTACACGGGTGTTTGTAAATAAGGGTTTAAAGCTATTTCTAGGGTTTTAGCAATATCTAAAGATTGATAATGAATCAATGGTTGAAATTTGTAGTGGTAGTTGTAAAGAATACATCAATACTTCATATAAATTTGGAGTAGATTTGGACAGTTGGATTAAAAGTTATGGATTATTGAAGTTCAAGAAAAATTCCCTTCCTACGAAGGAATGAGGGTTTAGATTATTTTGTTATGTTTTGAGTGGTTTGAGGAAATTAGGCTTATGTATTGGGTGTAATAGCCCTATGAAGATCTCTTTTATATAAACTTGGGAGTTCTATTATACTTAAATCTTGCTTGAGTAATTAATGGCAGCCAGAAGCCAGCGCTTTCTCGAGGCACATACTCTCTACCACAACACCGGTATATATTTTGATCATCTGTGATATTTTATTGGTGTCCAAATTAATAGATTTGTACACTGATTCCATAACAACCTCTGATTTGATTTTCCTCTTTTGCTCTGAATCCTTCATGTAATCCAAAAAATTGGAACTATTCAATTGTGGTTTCAATGTACTAATACCGCGGGATTATTCATCCAATCAGCAATAGTATGATCAGAATTTGCTATGTCCTCCGAGTATACTAAATATTCGTTGGATCTTCCATATTGGTATAGCAAGCCTTGCTTCTGCGTGTGAACTATGCCATCACTAACTTGCATTGAATTGAGAACTTTGTCATATTCCACATCACATTGACCCTCATCGTCAGAGGTCACTTCTAAACTCAAAATTTGATATTCTCCATGATATTGAACTGGATATATTTGTAAAATAATTTTATTTGTATCTTTTTTAATAATTAATATTCCACGATATCGTGGTAGAAAGAATTTGCCTCAAGAAAGTGCTGGGCTTCTAGCTCCCACTAATTACTCAATCAAGATTTAAGTATAATAAAACTTGGAGCTCTAATAATTTTTTTCTATCAATGCCATCTTTCTAAGATAGAAACATCTATGTAGGATATATTTCTTTAACTAGCATTATAGGCTTCTGTGCTAACATCAACTCTATGAGCATATAATTAGTGACAATACTGTGAGTAGTCCTATCAACCCATAAAGCAAATGGAAGTAGCTTAGGCCATTGAATTGACTTTTCTTTATATGCCTTGACCAATGCATAAATGATAGGAGGGTCGCCCCTCTTACTCTTTTCATTGGCTTTAGGATTATAAGAAGTAGTCAACTTTAACTAAATTCCATACCTGCTAAAAACTTTTCTTGCTTCAACAGCATGCAATTCTCCTCTATCAGCTCTCATCCTTCCAATGCTTCCATATTCATTAAAAATATCTTCCAATATAAATGTATATATTCCTTCTATAGTTTTGGTTTTCAATGCTCTCCCTTCAACGTAATTTGATAGTTCTTCTCTTGCCAAAATCAAATATTTCATGCTGCAAAGTCTTGATGGCATAGCTACTAAATCAATTAATGTATAGCAAGTGGATAAGTAGGATGTAGCTCATCTCTATGTCTGATCTTAGATTGTAGCTGACATTTTGTATATGAACTCACAATATCTTCAACATCCTTCTACAAGCTCTTCCACCAATATCTCTTTTTGATCTTAGTATAAGTGGCCCAAATTCCTCTATGTCTTGCCCAGAGTGTATTATGAAATTCTTTCAAAATCTTATTCTTGGTTTCAAGGTCTCCCACCACCCTCAATGAAATTTTGTCACTGTTTTTAGGCCTCTTCTATAAAAATCCATCTTTAAATAAATAAATATAGGATTGGTGCCTGATATCTTTGAAAGTCTTATCCATCCTACCTTCTTGCATCTTCATTGTGCTTAAATAAATTCCAATATCCCTCAATCTGCCTTCGTATAAATCTTTATGGAAGATTTGAATCTCATTTCCAAAATCCACTCTATCAGTACCAAATGAATACCCGTAGTTCCTCTCTTCTTGATGTTCACCTTTTTCATGTGCTATCATCTTTTCTTTAAAGGTATATATATCTCTAGACAACATGTTTGCCACCAAGTTTGGATATGTAATAGAATTTTATACTAAAAAATTTTGTTCCACCTCCACATCTCCAATCTTGGCCTTCACAGCTGGACAAGCTCTATACAGATCACCTCGCTTATTGTTTGCAGCTCTAATTACCTAGCCATGGTTGATATCAATTGGCCACTTATTCTTTTTATACACCCACCTAAACATGATGTTGATTTCTAATCCATGATCAACCAAGGCTAAAATTGAATCTTTAGAATCTTCCAACCTCACTTGTGTTTCTGTAGTAGCCCTAGTCCAATATAAAATTGAGTAGCTATCACTTTTCTATCTCATCACTATATCTTTTTAAAGAACAAATAATTTATGCTTCCTGTATAATCTTTCTTTCTTTACCAAATTCTATTCATATATATTTTGTTTGATATCCTTCTATATCCTTGGTATGATTGATTTGAGCCGTGTCTTCTATATCAACCATGTTTTCAAACTCTAACGATGCAGATTGTGCAAATATCTATCCTATTTTTTCTTCCTCATCTTTAGTCACACAAGTATCCAATGCTTCCACCATAATAGCTTCAGGTGTCATTTGTCTCTTCCTCTTTACTACATCAATAATTAGCTCATGAAAATCCTTCTTTGCTATATCAAGGCTTTTCTTAGAATAAATTCAATTTTGGCATCCAAAATCTTTTCCTCTAAGATATTCTTCATATATGTAGATATTTCAATATTAGATTGAAGCTTATAGATAGGACTTTTATCTTAAGGCTTGTCTATACCATTATTTTTCTTCTCTTTGTCCTTCTCCCATCACTCTTTTGATAATGGTGCATCACCAAGATGAACAGAAGAAGGCATCTTTTTCGGTTTATATCCTTGAGAAGCTTCCTTGTTTGTTGGAGATCTCCTTTTGCTTAGAAGTTTAGCAACATCTTTTTCATGAGCAGCTCTACCTCTCTTCTCCTCAACCATAATATCATTCAAGTCATTATTCTCTTGATTTTTATTTAAAAATATTTTAATATTAATAACATTAGTTGGATCATCCTAACTAGTCATCTTTCTGATGGCTTCAGTTCCCCTAATCATAGCCTCCATAGCTGGTAGAGAAACAATCTTAACCACATTTTGTTCAACTGTAATAGAATAAGATTCTGCTTTCGTTTTGTACATAGTACCACCTTTACTTGTTTGCTCTTCTACTAGCTTCTTCATACCTCCCTTTCCAAAGTTGGTTCTCAAAGGTTCATTAGAACCTACTAGTCTTATCCTCCCTTTCTTAAAATGTGCAATATTCTCCCTGATTGCAGCTTTATAGCTATCACATTTGCCACGCTTATGGTCTAGATTGTCACACTACATGCATCTTTCTACAAATCCTTTTGAACCTTCAATTGTCTTCGATAAGTTGGCTTTCTGAGATTTTTTAAGTTCACTCATTTTTACCCTAAGATCCTCTATACTCTTAACCAAATCTTCAATGGCATCATCTTGATCAGCCTTATTTGTCTTCTATAGTAGTACTGAATTTAAGATTGCAGATACTAGCTCCAACCGTGATAATGACGCCCAAGTCTTAATCTTTTGTTGCTTGGCCACAAGCCCTACTATCTCTTTTATCAGCCTCCACTTATTTATAAATCCACTCTCAGATGCCTTGTCTGCAAGATGAAAAAGCAGCTTGTCCTCCAAATCTTCATTAGTTGCTTGTAAAAATAATTCAATCTTCCTAGTGTCCAATAGCTGCCTCTCTTGGCATGGTAATTGGCCAAACTTCCTTTCAAATTCTCTGACCAATTCATTTGGAGCCATTTGAATCCTTGACCTTTGTTCAATCCATTCCAGTAATGATCTTTTGGTCATCTTCTCTGAGTCTTCTTCAAAAAACTCATCCTTCAAAAGTTCCTCAAATCTACTCTACGATATAATTCTTTCACGTAGTTCTTGCATCCTCTCCCTAATTTCAAGTATCACTATTAAATCAAAGGTGGTAATCATTCTCACCTCTAAAACTTAATATACCTCCATTTCATATATATAAATCTTCAAGAATTTAATGATGTTTCTTCCATCAAACCTCCCAACTTTATCTACCACTACTTGTAAGGCATTGGTAGTGCTCCTATCATCTCCTTAAACATATTGCCTCTCATCTATAAATTGAGCAAATGCCTTAAATAAATCTTAGGTACCTACTCCCCCTGGTAATCTTAACCTAAGATTTTGATATCCTATTTTGGCTTATTAAGTAATTAATGCCTCAAGGCTTTCTCAATGGAAGCATCGATAATATCGTGGTAGAGAGAATTTGCCTCAAGAAAGCGCTAGGCTTCTAGCTGCTACTAATTACTCAATTAAGATTTAAGTATAATAAAACCTCCAAATTTATATAAAAGATTTTTATATAGGGCTATTACACCTAATATATAAGTCTTATTTCATCAAACCACTCAAAACATAAGAAATACTCTAAAACCCTCATTCTCCAGTAGGAAGGGAATTTTTTCCAAACTTCAATAATCTATAACTTTTAATCCAACTATCAAAATTTATTTAAAATTTAAATAAAATATTGATATATTCTTTACAACTATTACTACAAATTTCAACCATTAATTCATTATCAATCTTTAGATATTGCCAAAATCCTAGCAATAGCTTCAAATCCTTATTTACAAATATCTGTGTATTATATTCTTCATATCTCATAATCAAAAAGTTCAAATACTATGAAACCTTGATGTTTAGTTTTTTAGCATAATAATACATCTTCTTAGAAAGTGTGAAACAAAATATTGTCCAAGAACTGAATATATGGCAAACCCCATCACTATCAACAAAATGCCCTACTTACTACCTTGGAATTCAATCTATTATCTTTAACTCCTATTATCTCTTTTTTTAAAACTCTAAATATAGTAATACTTCCATATTAAGTATAGAGCTTAAAATCACCTCTCTAGTTGGACCTTTTGATATCCAAAAGCTTTCTTATAATTCCTCCAATCCTCAAAAGAATAACAATAGGTACAATTTGTATACCTTAATTTCAAGCACCTACTCCTCCCTCATTAAAACTCCAAATCCTTCAATTTTTAAACTAAAATTGTAGTCTAAAAAATAAGCTTTCTAACCTTAGTCTTTGATTTTCAAATCGCTTCTTTAAAATTACCAAAATCCTTGTTCTTGTTGCAGGCAGCCTCCTCAAAGCCTATTGGGCATGACCATTGACCAATAGGAATAAAGAACTTCACCCCTTGTCGTCATTCATCCTCACTTTGTTTTCATCCTTTCAAATAGGCCTTTTAGTAGTTTAATTCTTCTTCTTTGGATCCCAATTGCCTCCCAAGGCTTTATACTAAATATTTAGATTCTATATAATTTAAAAGCCATAACCAAACTAAGTAAAAATCTAAAATAAACTTTCTTATATCAATCCCCTTTAATTTATTTTATTAACCATTCTAACACATATCTAAACTTATAAACATATTATGTATTTTGAGTGGATTTTATATATTGTAAGCAATTACAATATGACAACAGCTCCAATTGTTCCTAGCTTTGGCTTCGTATAGCTACGGCCAACCCAATAAAATTGGATATGATAATATGGAACTCTATAATTGAAAAATAATATAATCAATTTTATATATAATTCTAATAATAATAATATCAATATTATGAAGAATATCCATAAGCTTTATATGACTATGGTCAACTACTCTCAATACCAAGATCGTGGATAACAACTGAGCTAAATCTAAATTCTCCATTGTATCAACAATCATTAAAATCACACTAGAATCTCTATCCACTTGAATTCTACAAATAAGAATACCATCAATGGATACATTAATAATAGGTGCACCCACATTAAGATTCAGACTAACTTCATGAATTTTTTTATTATAAGCTTTATATTGTATTAATGAAGAGTTTAATATAGATTGACTTTCTGGCATGACTGCTAACAATTGCTTCATTAATATTGAAAATTTAATTTCATCCAAATCTTTCAAAATATCATATGGTTTCATGTTGGCAAGGCCCTCTTCTTTTTTATGGATTTCAATTTAATTCCTTGAGATAATTTATTTACGAAGTTCAAAATTAGAATTACTGAATGAATTTTGTTGAAATTCTTGTCCATGAGAGGATCTTTTAATGGATAAGATAACTTCTAGAACTTTGAAGATCTTGGTACTAGTTTAGATTGAACCAATATAGGCAAAAGCAATAGTGACCGATTGGGCCTCTTTCACAAACATTTTCAATTCTGGTAGGTATAGTCTGTTAACCAATATAGACAAAACAAACAATTCTGACATTTGGTTATTTGGCCATTTACAAAAGATATCTACTACTCGGCCATAATATGATTGCATTGCTTCTCTTGATACTATTCTACTATTCATTAATCTTTTCCTAAGATATTCTTCAAATCCAATTAGTCAAAAATAGATTAAAAATATATTTTTCAATACCTCCCAATTAGAAAATTGATCCTCAGGTTGGCAATTATGTCATTCAAATGCCGTGTCTTTCAAGGTTGTTGGCAACCACTTCAATCAAATATCTTCAATTCTACCATTATTGGCTACACATGCAGTCAAAAATTGAGACAAGTATTGATCTGGGTCTGTTCTTGATAAACCTCTAAAGGTAGGTAATGTGGCTACGCTGGTTGTACAATTGCTTGCCACACCCATTTGGACTGCAATTGGAATTGTTGGTCCCCCCACCGCCATTGAAGATAACAATGTTCCACTTAGTTTCTTATTAAAATAAACATTGTCCTTCTCAATTATCTTTTTTGGACCTCTAAGCCTTCATAATTTTTTATTATTATCTTCAAATCATTTTATTGGTTGAAATTGAAGTGAATACAATGAATTTTGAAACACGCTAATTTGGGCCTTAATAACAAGCAATTCATGCCATTTTGAAGAACCAGTCTTATTAGAATTGACTGTATCTACTACTAAAAAAGTATCTAATAGAATATCCAATTCTTCTGTATTATGTTCTATTCCTGTTAATGGGCTCAAACGATATGCTGGACTATCCATTGAATTTCTTGCGAGTATTATTGGCAATTTTTTTAATCATATATAGGTCTAAAATATTAAAGATTTTTTGTATTTTGGATATACTCGGATGTGTCAATAAGCATGCAACCATGGTTTGATCCAACTCTATTGATCCTTCATTATTAGATTTTATTCTTATTTGTCTCACAACAAATTTCTTGCTTGTGCTCTCTCTTGTCTTTTTTTAAAAGGCGTGTTTTTTTTAGTGCAATGTTCTCATTTTTATTAACCATAATCTTTCATCATATCTCCAAAAGTGCTTTCCATCTCCAATCTAACTACTCATTTGGCTTCACTTCCAAACTAGCACTAATTTTTTTTGAACTGCTTCATACAGCATGCAAAAACTACTCGTTTGGCAATTAATTTGTAACACTTATAACTATTGTCAATCTTTGACACTGATGCCAAAAATAAGATTTATTATTTTATTTACTTTATTAATACTGCCTAGAATAAATCTATAAAGGAAGATTCAAATATAGAAAAAGACCGAACACCTGAGATATACTATTAGGATTATACAATTAACTACTTTTGAATATCAGAGTCCAATGAATATACAAACGCTCTAAGGCAATGCCGTCCACTTCATCAATTCTGTTATTTTACAACTAAGAAGACATTTTGTAATACAATTTTTCATAAATTTTCTTATTGAAATCTGTTGTCTTTCTCTAATCTCATAATAACAACCTATAATACTGCACTGTCCCAACAGATTGCATACAACTGCTTCATATTCCAATTACTCAAAATAACTTCTCACCAAGAACCTCTTTCAAAACAAATTGTCTCTCCAATATTTTCCTTCACCACTCAACTCTCACAGTTGATACGGCACAACATTTTCATTCACAATCAAACTACATCGACATATCTAGTCTTCGGCTGCCAATTTGTCATACCAAATTTAAGTATCAATCAATTATAATTTCTTATTCCTCAACATATATTGAATTTTTTGTTTTATTACTGTACTTCACAATTGACATGGTACAATCAATTGCAATGTAATTCGGATTCTCCACTATAGTCTAATACAAAAGAAAATGAAAGAGAGGTAGCACCAAGCTTATTGTGGCTCTCGACTCTCACAGTCGGGCCCTGATTTCTTCTTCCTTATTCTTTTTATACTAAAAACCAAGGTACCAACCATCATCCCTCCTTCCTTAACTACTTTTCTAACTAACTTTTTTATATTTCCATCTATACCGATTAATAATTGGATTAATCATCCAATTTATCAATTTTTAATCCTAACTCTATGATCCAAAATTATCTATCTATTTTACAAATATGCTCTACTACGTGGAAATTATAAGCAATTGGGACATACATATCAACAATGCAATGCTTTGTTTAATTTTAATAATTGAAACCAGCAGATCTAGCTACATAATAAGATAGAAGATAATAATCAAGTTCCATAAGATTCTCTAATAAATCAGATAAAGTGCATTCATGCAATTTTTTCTAGGACCCAGCAAAAAGAGAAAGATTCAATTCAACAATTACATACATTAGCTATTAAGGACCAATTCAATTCAATTGTGAGAACTCCAATTTCAATACTAGTATCAAAAATATTACAAAAATTGGGGCTTGGTCCATCTGTACAATCCAATGATGTTTCTATTATCAAGTTATTGGTTCAACCTAAACCAATACCATTATCTACAAAGTTTCAAGAGTTGTCTTATTCATTAAAAGATCTTCTTATGGATAAACATTCCAAAAAAGTTCATTCAGCTATTTCAATTCCAAACTCCATATAGTAAGATATATTATTTCAAGGGATTAATTTGAAATCCACGAAAAAGAAGAGGGCCTTGGCAATCACTACCAATATAGAACCGTATGATATTTTAAAAGATTTTTATGAAATTTTATCTTCAATTTCAATGAAGCAATTGTTAGCAATCACACCAGAATATCGTTTTATACTAAACTCCTCGTTAATACAACATAGGATTTGTAATAAAGAAATTTATAAAATTAGTTTGAATCTCGATCCGAGCGCACTAACTATTGATGTATCTATCGATGGTATTCTTATTTCCAAAGTTTAAGTGGATGGGGGTTCTAGTGTGAATTTAATGATTACAGGTACAATAGAGCATTTGGATTTAGTTCAATTATTACTTACGACCTTAGTATTGAGAATGGCTGACTACAATTGCATAAAGCCTATAGATATTCTTTGTAGTATTGACATTGTTATTATAAAAATCATATATAAGATTGATTATATTGTTTTTCAATTACAAAATTTTATATTATTATATCCAATTTTATTGTATTGGCCGTGGCTATATCAAGCCAAAGCTAAGAATAATTAGGACAATAGAACATTGACTATTGGAAAGGATAGAAATAAGATTATTTTACAAATGTATCTAATTTAATATCATAGGGAATCTCAAATTTTGAATTCAGAGGCAACATCTAATAATGAGGATTAATCTGATGTGGAGTATGATGAAGTTATCAATGCAATGCAAGTTAGTGATGACCCAATTCACATACAGAAGTGAGGTATATTATACCAATATGGAGGATCCAAAGAATACTTAGTATATCTGAAGGATAAAGCAAACTTTGAACATGCTATCGCCGATTAGGTGAATAATCTCATTGTCATAATATGTGTTGTCCTATTTGAGAATATACTAGATACCCGGCTATGGAGGGTGAAGTTGCGGTTCATATATACCAAGAATCATTAACAAGTTTTATCCATATAAGAAGAATATGATTGAATATTAATACAAGAGTATTTAAGTCAATGCAAAGTACTTAAAAATACAATTTTTAATAACTACATCTATATATAAATCCTAATTTCTTTATTGCTTGTCACAATCAAGCAACTAGGATTTCTCTTTATAAGTCCTAATCTTATTCAATAAACTTCAATAAGCTATAAATCTTAATCTAATTATCAATTTGATGTAAAGTTTTGCACACAAATATAAATATAAGTCTTCTATATGCTTAGAAAGTTTCAACTCAACTCAACTTATAGATTGTTGAGAATTAACCAAAAACTGCACTGATGTTACTCAGCCGCCAACTTAGAAGTTGATGCAGATATCCCAACAGCAATTTTTCCTTGTCCAACTATTAACTTTAGCTAAAAATTAATGTATAGTCTATCCTTCAAGTCTTCTAATACTATGCTAAATTTCACCTTGATTCAACTAATAGATCTTTAGATATTGTAGAAATTCCAAATAGTCCTAAACTTCTAATTTCTGGTAGCACTTTGTACTAAACATCATGTAAATCTCAATTGCATTATTAAATTTTTATAAATTTTTACTCAATCTTAGCACACTCAATCACCAACATATTTTTGAATTTGTAAATATAAATATCACTTCGAATACACACAATAGCTAAAAGTACTAATCTTAACTTTATTGTATAAAACTTAACCTCTAATACAAATCGTGAATTTAGATAGCAATTGCTAAGTCTTCCCAAATCCTACAAAAATAAGCTTAATGTCTTTAGAACAAGCTTAAAGCTAACTTCCCAACCCTAGTTATTGATTTCTAAATGGCTTGACTTCTTGCCTTTGGTGGCTATTTTTATGGCTGGAGATCTGATTTTGATCCTATCTCATACATGGTCAACCCCCAAGTATCAATTCAACTAATTCTAAAGATTTTTAAGCTTAATCCTATCCTCAATTTAATCTTACTATCAACTATATTAACTATTTACCTTCTTTATTCTATTTTTATTAACTTATGGCTTTTTAAAAGTAATAACAGAGTTTGTACAACCTAGAAAGAAAATTTAATAACTAACTTTTATCTATTAGCTATTAAAATAAGAAAATAATCTAAGAGACTTTTATAAATCTTTTCTTAAGTATCTTGAATTTTTATTGAACCAAGATAATTAAATATTAAGTAGAAATTATTCTTATTCATACTTTTTATTATATAAATGTGTTACAATATGACATCGCAGTTAATAAAATCAGTGCATTTGAACTAGAATTGGGTAGTTTCAATTTATTGGATTATATAAGAGAAAAATCAAATCAGAGGTTGTTGAGGAACCTATGTGCCAATTCATTAACTTGGGCACTAATAAAATACCATAGATTATGAAAATATATACGAATATTATAAGTATAGAGCTAAAAAACTAGAAAGATTTCTTCCTAAATCATAAATTTACTTTTGCTTGATCATATGCGGATTTCAAAGATATTCCTGCCAAGGTTTGTGAGCATTGGATTACTTTGGAGGAGGATGCTATACTAGTTCGTCAAAGACAATATTGACTCAATCCAAAATATTTGCTTATGATAAAAGAGGAATTGGACAAACTTCTTGATGTAGGTTTTATTTATCCAGTCCCGCATAGTAAATAGGTTTTACCAATTGTGATGGTGATAAAGAAGAATGGAAAAATCCAAATTTATCAAGATTTTTATGAATTAAATGTGGCTATCAAGAAGGATTATTTTTCTTTACTTTTTATGGATAGTATATTAGATGCAATAGCCGAGCATGAATATTATTCTTTTTTGGATGGATTTTTGAGTTACAATCAAATTAAAATTACAATAGAAGATCAATTAAAGACTACTTTTACTACGGATTGAGGCACATTTGCTTCTAAAGTGATGCCATTTGAATTATATAATGCCTCGGCTACATTTCAAAGGATGATGACGTAAGTATTTTAGAATTATTTACGATTGTCAATAGAGATATTTTTAGATGATTTTTATACATTTATAATGATAGTTGACCATTTGGAATGTCTTGATAAATGTTTAGATCAATGTGATAAATATAGAATATTTTTGAATTCTGAAAAGTATCAATTTAGTAGACTAGCGGGAAAGCTTTTAGGACACATTGTTTCTGCGGCTAGTATTGTTATTGATCCAAATAAATTTATTCATATATTGGCCTTACCAAAGCCAAAAATAGTGTCAGGTGTTCATAGTTTTGTAGGCCATGTTAGTTATTATTGATAATTTATTGATTTATTTGCAGTCATATGTCAACCTTTAACTAATCTTTTAAAGAAACCACCATCAGATGGATCTAGTCCAATTCGGACTAAGGAATGTACAATTATGTTTGAGGAATTGAAACAAAAACTAGTATCTGCACCAATACTTATTGTACATTGTTGGATGAAATTATTTCATGTTTATGTTGATGCATCCAATGTTGCTATTAGATCCGTTTTAAGTTAGAAAGATGAACAAGATTTGGATCATCCAATATATTATGCTAATTGATAATTTGTTGCTGCGGAACAAAATTACACTACAATTGAATAGGAAGCCTTAGGCATGATCTACTCTATATAGAAATTTTGGCATTATCTACTTGATTATTCATTTATGTTTTATATTAATCACAATGCTCTTAAATATATAATTAATAAATTTCAATTGAATAGACGCATTACTCAATAGATGTTACTGCTTCAAGAATTTAATTTTATTATTAATATTTGATTAAGAAAGAAAGATGCCAATGCAGACCATTTATCTTATTTGACCAATATATTGGATAATGAACCTATCAATGATGTATTTCATGATGCAAAAATTATTTGTTGTCAATGCCATTACATTCAAATATAATGAAGTGATTTAATATTTGATATTTCAAATATTTCCACCTACATTTAGTGAAAAACTTAAGAAACGCATGATGTTAAAAAATACACCATATACAATGATTGGAGATGCCTTGTATAAACAAGGACATGATGGAAGTTTATGCTAATGTATCTTTCAAAGTAGAGTGTGTACCATATTGGCAAGCTATCATTTGGATAGTTGTGGTGGACATTTTGCCGATGACAATACCGCTCGCATAGCTTTAATGGTTGGATATTGGTGGCAAATAATGTTTTCAAATACACACCAATATGTCTAATGTTGTGATTCTTATCAACAAATTGATCAACCTACTAGAACTTCTGCCATGCTATTGATACCAATTTTGGCACAAACACCATTTAAAAAATGGGATATTGATTTTGTAAGACCAATTACACCAATCTCACAAAATAGACAAAAAAGATATATTTTGGTAGCGATCAATTATGTAACAAAATGGACTGAGGTAATGGCAACAAAAATTGATAATGCCAATATAATAGTCACATTTTTATGTGAGAATATTATCGCTCGCTTTGGATGTTCCAAAGAATTGGTTAGTGATCAAGGAACCTATTTTATTAATTCTACAATTATAGCCTTGATGGATAAATATGAAATCAAACATCAAAAAATAATCACATATTACCCTCAAGCCAATGGGTAGATTAAAAAGACTAACAATATTCTGTGCAAAGTTTTAACTAAGACTGTATTTGGTGTAGAAATCGATTGGGATACAAAATTATTTGCAACTTTGTAGGCATATCATATTGCATATAAAGTGACTATCAATTCCACACCATTCTAATTGGTGTTCGGGCAAGAGATAATATTACCAATTGAATTAGAAGTTCAGCATTTGAGAATTGCATTGGATGAACATCTTATTGGAAAGAAATCCTTCAAATATTGATTACTACAATTGGAGAAATTAGATGAAGTTCGGGCTAAGGTTCTTTTGATTATGGAAGTACACAACATTGCTATAAAAGTTATTATGATAATAAATTTTTTCTTAAATCTTTTATGCCCAATGATCTAATATTTCTTTATGATAGTTGATTTCATAATTTTTTGGGAAAATTTTAAGTCTATTGGCATGGACCATATCATGTAGTGAAAAGTTTTGTTAATAATTTAATTCAATTGGAAGATTTTATAGGTATTCAATTTACTACACAAATCAACAAAAACCAATTACAACTTTATTCTATGTAAACTCAAGATGGGTTTCAAAAAAATAAAAAAATAAAAAAAAACAAAGGACAAGGAATGAAAAGTAAGTATTCTACAATGTCAATAAAAAGGATAAAGAGAGCTACGAATAGAGAAGAAAGTTGCCAAAATGTGAGAACTAAGAGCAATTTGGAATCATCGTCCCTAGTGGTTATTACCAATATGGAACCAATGAAGTTGGAAATTTGTTGGTCTCCAAAAAAATAAAGAGATTTTAGAAATACACAGTTATATGTGTTTTTGAAAGGGTCAAATAACTTTCTACCAATTGATGTAGAAATGGTGGTGGAATATATAGCAAATTATAACTTGGAGGATGATTCAAGTATAGTAAAGAGGAGAATTATTGGGATTGATGAGAGTACCTTACAAAAAGTACTACATCTACCGATTAGTGAACTTGCGGTGGATATTAAAGTGTCTAGTGATTTCAGACTAAAAAGCTATTTCAAAGATAGAATGTTGTTATTTGAAAAGAATCAAGATTAGAAGGTGGCGGAAGCACTTACACTAGAGCTTATGGAGTGGATGCGTTTTATTCAAAAGCATTTAGGCTTGAAATAACACAACATATATATGTCCAAACGATTACTGTTTACTGCAATAGAAATGCTTGAAGACATGGTGTTTAATTAGGCAGCTTTTGTAACAACTAGAATCTATGCGGAGATAGGAGCCAAGCAGAAGATAGAAAAATTTGCATCTTTTTTCTGCTCCAATTATAAGCACTCTGTGATTGTATATACGTTGAGTCAAACATTGCCAATAAAGTAGAAAAATATATAGTGCCTCAATAATATATTTGGAATTTAATGGTACTAACAATTAGTCTAGTGGGAGTGGCGCACAAAATTGGAAAATCAAATAAATCATTCGAATGGGAGGCTATACCAATGATTACACCAAGGCGGGTTTTAATTTGTTTGGAAATGGAGGTGGTAGCTGAAGATCCAATTTTGATAGAAATCAACCAATTAGCATTTCTATAGGATAGAATACCGAAAGGAGTGAATCTCAAGGAAGTTATATTGAATCAGATCTTTCAATTGCAGCTCACAGAGAGTAAAGTAAATAGAGAGGATAATTTAAGATAGTAATTGGAAGCGAGCAAGAAAGAGACATTGGAACAAAGCTATAGAATTATGGAACAAGATTGAAATATCAAGGAAAAGGCGGAATCCAAGTTGCTATTGGAGCATAAATTAAGAGAGGAATAGGAAGCTTGGCCAAAAGAAAAAGAACACACTAGACATATCCTGAAAGGCCAAAGTAATAACTATTATAGAATTGTAGGATATAGGATTTGCAATGGGAAGAGATAAAGTATTAGTTGAAAGTGGAACGTTGTCGTGGCAAAAGTCCGCTTCATGTAGACGCAAGGTCCCTCTTTACAATCAAGTTGGATCCAATATGCACAAACTTTTTTTAAATTTTTCTTTTATAGTCACAAAACCATGCGTATAATAAATCAACAAACTAGAAGCTTGGAAATTTATAAATCAAAATCCAGCCGTTTATATAAGTTCAAATTTTGGAAGCATAGAGTTCACTTTTTTAATCATCTTCACAAAAATTCTCAACCATGAATTCATTACCAATCACCAGATATCATCAAAATATTAGTAAGTAATTATATAAGTAAAACCAAACCAGAAATTTGAAAATTCATAATTTAAGATTCAACTGTTCAAATAAGCTCAAAATTTGGGAAAACATAACTCATACCTTTGATCTTTGTCACATAAATTTTGAGCCTTGAATTCATTGTTGATCATTAGATATCACCAAATCCTTGGAAAATACTTTTAGAAGTTTAATCTGAATCCAAAACTTGAAAATTCATAATTTAAGATCTAGTCGTTCAAATAAGCTCAAAATTTGGAAAAACATAACTCATACCTTTGATCCTCATCACATAAATTTTGAGCTGTGAATTCATTGCTGATCATTAGATATCACCAAATCCTTGGCAGGTACTTTTAGAAGTCAAATCTCAATCCAAAACTTGAAAATTCATAATTTAAGATCCAATTGTTTAAATAAGCTCAAAATTTGGAAAAACATAACTCATATCTTTGACTATTGTCACATAATTTTTTAGCCATGAATTCATTGCTGATCGTTAGATAACACCAAATCCTTGGTAGGTACTTTTAGAAGTCAAATCTCAATCCGAAACTTGAAAATTCATAATTTAAGATCCAATTGTTTAAAGAAGCTCAAAATTTGGAAAAACATAATTCATACTTTTGATCCTCATCACATAAATTTTGAGCTATGAATTCATTGCTGATCGTTAGATATCACTAAATCCTTGGCAGGTACTTTTAAAAGTCAAAACCCTAAAGTCAAAACCCTAGACACCTGAGAACAAATTTGCCATTACTCCCTAATCAAAGTCTCAATTGATATGAGATTTTAGACATAGACTCTTTATAGTATAAGTAATATGTACACAAAAAATGAGCTTCAAATTCTTCTTGAAACTCAAGTTCTAGCTTAAAGCAAACCCTTCTATTTATCTAACTTCTTTAAAACCCCAATTTAGTTTGCTGGGTTTAACTAGCCATATCTCACTCAATCTAGACTCATTTCTATCAATTCTTGGACATAAAATGTGTAGCTTGAAATCTAGTTTCTAACCCAACTTTTTGATTTCTTGCTAGTATCTTAAAACTTCTAATATACCGTGAAAAGTGACAGTAGGTGTCATATTAGTAGTCTAAGTTCAAACAAGCATATCTCTCTCATCTAAGCTCTGAATCCTGCATTTCTACCACCTAAACTCATGCCAAGAAGAAGCTCTCTCTGAATACCTCTTTGCCTTTGCCAAAAAACCCCGTCTTCTTCTCCTCCGAGCTCGTCAAAGAAGTCGCAGCCAAGGTCTTCAAAGTCCAAGTCAACAATTAATAGTTTAAAGTTATAAAAATCCCAAATCTAATCCTTCAAGTCAGCACTATTAATGGTAGCCGACTATTGACATCCAAATCTACTATTTATCCTTAGTAAATCCTAAATTCAATCTCAAAGTCAAAACTCCTTATATCTACAAATATAACCCTGAATCTACTAAAATCTAAGATTGGAAAAAAGATAAAAGAAATAAAAGAAAGTTTCAAGGCTAGATCAAAGTTAAAGTTAAGATTAAAGATAAGGTAAAAATTTAACCAAAGAAAAAGAAAGAAAGTGAGAAATTTTTCCTAAACTATATAAAAACTTAGATTGGTAAGAAGAAAGAAAGAACTTAATAAAATTTTGAAAAAAAGATAGTTAAGCTAGGTTTCTATATATGGATATATTTAGTTCACAACATCCATTCCCTCCAGACCTGCACATCCTCCGGCATGTGCCACCATTCACCTTTCATCCTATTCGTCTTTATCTTGAATTTCTTTATCTTCTTGGTTCCATTGTTCATCAGACACGTACATTTCAAAGTCTTCAGGTAGACAATTATTATTTCTTCTTCGGAAAGCTTTCACTCGTTTTCCTGCTATCGGAATTCGGATAGATGTTCTATTTAATTCTCGAAGTGAGTAAGTTATATTGTCATGAGCAATTACAACAATATATGGTCCAAACCATCTCCGAGAAAAGTTTCTTTGCGTACTATGTTGGTGGTCCAAAGTATTGTCATAAACCACTACCCAATCACCTTCCAAGATTGGTTTCAAATGCAATTGATGAGTTAGATCAAATCGTGTTTCATTTTCTAATCTTGCTGCTTTCAACCTATCTAGTGCCAATTGGTGGTCTTCTGATAGTCTCTCAATTTGTTGGATCCGGAGTTCCAAAAGTCTTTCACGAGATATGCCATCTTTCCAAGATAAAAATAACCACGTAGGTATAGATTCTTCTGCTGGCATAATGGACTTTTGACCCAACATTAATTCAACTGGCATATATCCCGTTACCGTACTATAGGTGGTTCTATCGGCCCATAAAGCAAATGGTAGTAGCCTTGGCCATTCCTTTGAATTACCTTTACAAGCTTTAACTAATGCATGTATAATTGGTGGGTATCCTCTTTCACTCTTCCCATTTGCTTCTGGATTATATGCAGTGGTTAATTTTAGCTTTACTCCATATCTTTCAAAAAAACTTCTAGCTTCAACAGCATCTAATTCCCCTCTGTCAGCCCTCATTCCTCCAATACATCTATAGCGACTACAAATATCCTCAAAGATAAATCGACATATTCCAGCTGTTTGTTTGGTTCTTAAAGCTCTGCCTTCAACATAGTTTGATAACTCCTCTCGTGCCAGAACTAAATATTTCATATTCTATAATCCAACTGGCATAACTACCAAATCAATTATCCATTGGAAGTGAATGGAAAGAGGGTAAGTTGGGTGAAACTCATCACGATATCTGATTTTGGATTGAAATTGGTATTCAAGGCACGATCCCACAAAATTCTCTACATCTTTATAAAGATCCTTCCACCAATACCGCTCCTTAATCTTTGTATATGTAGCCCAAACTCCTCGATGCCCAACCCAATGTGAATCATGAAATTCCTTTAAAACTTGAGCTTTGGTATATGCATTTCCAACTACCCGCAACGACATTCCATCCTTTCTTTTTGGTTTTTTCCAAAGAAGCCCATCCCTTGGAAAATATCCATATGAATATTGCTTGATTTCTTTAAAAAATTTATTTGACCAATCTTGCAATTTTGTAAGGGTGCTCAAATAAATGCCAATGTCTTTCAATCTTCCTTCATATGATTCTGCCTCAAAAGGTAGAACTTCTTCCATTCTCTCATTATTTGTTGAAAATACATAACCCAAATCTTTATTACAGCTATCTTCATTCTCTTCTTCAGCAATCATTTCTTCTTTATTTATATATCTAGCCCTTGATAGCATATCTGTTACTGTATTTTCTTTGCCTTTAATGTGAATCAAAATTGGATTTAGAGATTTAATGTAGGCTATCTATCTTAGCATGGCAATATCAGGAGTTGAGCAATTAGATATCATACCGAGCAAAGGTAAACAATCAGTCTCTAATAGCACATTTGCTCCAATTAAATAATTTCTTTCTGCTTTCAATGCTGTAATTGCACCCTACAATTCTCTTTTCACTTGTGGATATATCCTCTGGCGCTCTGTCAAGATTCTTGCTCCATATCTAATAGCAAATTGATTCCTGCTGATATCTTCTTGTCCAACAACCCAACCTATGGTAATAGGGCTAGTATCCACTATTACTATCACAAGCTTATCATTCTCAAAATTCACTTGTCTTAGAGCTAGTGGAGATCTTAAAATCTTTTTTTAATCTTCCATAGCTTTATCTTGCTCCATGCCCCAAGTAATCTTATTTTCCTTTCTTAAAAGTTTGTATAAACGCTCCGCTACATGAACAAAATGAGGTATCCAAATTTGATAGAAAACACATGCTCCAAGAAATCTTCTCACCTCAGTGATATTGTTGCAGGCTTTCATTTGTGAAATAACATCTATTTTATCTGGATTTGGCTTTCTTCCATAGCTTCCACACAAATGGCCTACAACTACAATTTCTTCAACTCCAAATTTGGATTTATCAATGGATAGAGTTAAGTTCACCTCCTTCAATCTTTTCAAAATCCTCTCTACATCCTTGATATGTTATTTTACAAATGTTCTGCAGCCATCTGCTTCCACAGTCACATCTTTTATTTCTTCTCTACAACTTTTGATTGGAATATCGTCCACAAATGGTGTAGTCTTTTCTAGTACAAAATCTTTTAGAATTTGATTCATTGCATTCTGCATATGTACCACTGAGTTGGTGGCACCTTGAGGTAATGTACACATTCGAATCAAACCTAAAGGAGTCTTCATTGTGGTTAAATCCCTGCTCTCTGTTGCCAATTGAAACTGATCATAGCCTAAATACAAATCTCCAATTGAATAAATGGCATGGCCTGCAAAAGCCTCAGCCACCTCATCCACAATTGAACTGGAACCTTTATTTCTAATAGTAACTCGGTTAGCGGGTTGCATATCTTGAATAAACCTTAATGCTCCTGTTTTCTTTGCCACCGTGAACCAATGATTGGAATATGGTCCCATAGAAAGTTCAAGGATTCCCATTTCCATTTTGAGAGTTGAGCTCTTGGAACTGGAATAAGTTTTAAGTCCCATGGTATATGTGGAACTGTAAAGATCACCATTGGTGCCACTATGTTTGGATGGACACATCCTATTTCATTAGATTTTGATGCAAATGACTTTCTGTGTTTAGAAAGCATATTCAAAAAAAGGTTTCTTTCAAGATCAGTCAAGAACTCACCCCCTCCAATCTTCAACTTCTTGAGTGTTTCTTCCGTAAACCGATGTCCAATCCCCTCTAGATTCCTTAGCCTTGGTTCCATTTCAGCTTGTTTTACATGATCTTTGGAATCTTCAGGCAATTGTATTGCCACAGGCTTAATTTTTTTTGCCATTGATTTCCACTTTGTATTCACTTGTGCTTCAATTCCAAATATGCAATTGTTAGCTTCTTTAGTAGGATTTTTAACAAATTATTTTATTTCTTCACAAAGAGCTTGATCAAGAATTTCCACCACAATATCATTATTGTTTCTTGTATCCATTCCTTCATTTAAACCTTTCAACTATTGCAGAACATTTCCTACAAACCCTATTTCTACCACCATCCTTGAAATAGCTTCATCTTCCAAAAGCACTCCTTTCATCTTTAGATTTTTTTCAATTTTTCTTAATTTAGTTCTATATTTAGAGTCTAATATAACAATACCTTAAAAACTTGAAATACCACATTTAGTCAAATCCAAAATTCCACAGTCATTCTTCTGTACATTGGAGAATGTAGTAGTAAATAAAATACTTACACCCGTAGATCCCCATGCTCCACGTGTGCTCCTTAGAAATCTTGGAAAGTCTCTTCAGTGTCTAGAGGTATTTCTCGCAGTTGATCTCGATGTCTTTCATGCTCTAGCTTTATTGTGAAAAATTGCACTGAATTTCTTCCATCACAACTCTGAATTCTAGCATAATGTGATCCATCATCTAATACCTTAGTTTCCATTCTTGAAGGTATAATATATGGTTGCCCAAGTATAATTGGATACATACTTCGGACTTGCACAAAGAAATTCTGATCCACCTCCGCATTCCCAATTTTTGTTGTAACTGTTGGGCATGCACCATAAAGACCCCCTCTTTCGTTGTTTGCCGCTCTCAATACCCATCCATGGTTGGTATCTATAGGCCATTTTTTTTTTTCATAAATGACCTTTGATATTATATTAATTTCAGATCCATGATCCACAAGAGCATATTGCTTCTTCTAAATTTTCAAGTTTAACTTGGGTTTCTGTTGTAGCCCTTGCCCAATATGGATGAGCATACATTGTTCTTTTTTTATTCACACTTCCCTCATCTGCAGCCAATAAATATGCGTGCACTCTTGCCTCATCTTTCTCTCTTACTTTTATTTCTTTTGTTGTAAGATTAATTTGTTCTTCAATCTTACAATCATCTTTAATTCCTGATTTCTTAATTCCTTCATTTTTGATAGCAATCTTTTCTAGTAGTGTTTGAATTTTAGGAGAAAATATACTTAGTACCTCCATTTCTAAATCCTCATCCAAATCATCATCCAGGCTTTGCTCTTGGATATCATAAGTATCATTTGTAAGTTCTTCATTGCAACCTTCTTTGGACCCAGAATTACATATTGTAGAAAATACATGAGCAATCTCATCACCTTCTTCTTTAGTTATGCAAGTATCAATTGCACTAGCCATAACTGTTTCGGTTGTCATTTGACGTTTTCTTTTTATTACGTTGATTATAAGTTCATGAAAATCTTTCTTTGCTATTCCCAAGGCTTCTCTCAATGTGAATTCAATCTTAGCATCAAGAATTCTCTCTTCCAAAATTCCTTTCATATCTATTGATGTTTCTATATTGGAACAAAGTTTATAAGTAGGACTTTTAACCTTACCTCGTCCCGCTTCTTCTTTTTCTTTTCCCTTGCTTGCTCCCATTCTCTCCTCCCATTTGTCCTTAGGCAACAATGTATCTTTCAGGTTTGAAGTTGAAGGTGTAGACCCTGATGGATGGTTGGTACTTTGAACAAAATCCTCTTTTTTTTTTCTCACCTTCATTACTTTTGCGAGTTTGTCTTTTATTTATAAGCTCTCCTTCTTTTTCTTCTTCTGCATTTCTTCCTCTCTTCACCTCTACCCAAACATCTTGGTTGCCATCCTTTTCTTTATTTCTATCCAGAAGAGCTTTGATGCTTGTAGTGTCAACAAGATCATCCCATCCAGTTCTTTGTCTAATAGCTTGGGCCCCTCGTATCATAGCCTCACGTGTTACATGAAACGGAATTTCAATATTGTTTTGCCATGCAACAATTTGATAAGAATTGACATTGCTTGAATCTTGAGATTTAACTCTTTTTATCCAATCCTCCATCACCTTCTTCATTCCTCCTTTACCAAAATTAATATCCAATGGAGAATCTGTAGCTGCATCCCTAATTCTTCCTTCTTTGAAAATGATTTTTCCATCCTTTAAAGCTCCGGCATACTCTGTGCAATTATTCCGGCTATGATTAGTGTCATCACACCAAATGCACCTCATTATATAATTTTTTTTTCCTTCTGGTGGCTGTGAAGAACCACTGCTTTGACCCTTCTTCAACTCACTCATTTCCACCCTTAATTCCTTTATACCTTTGATTAATTCCTCAAGAGTACCTTCATCTATTGTTTTGCTCTTTCCAACAACTGTAGATGGAGTGGATTGCACCGATGGTGTATTTTGAATTGAAGAAGTGATTAGCTCTTTCAAAATGCCTATTGGAATGGCTTCTGCATATGCTCTCATTCCCCTAGATCTCACCCTTTGTTGTTTGGCTAGTAAAATGCTGGATTCCTCCACTCTTCTCCAATCTGTGGTGAAGCCACCTTCTGCATCCTTGTCTCCCAAAAGTATAAGCAATCTATCTTCTAAAGCTTCATCAGCTGCTTGTAAAAATAGCTCAACCTTTCGACCATCCAAGAACATTCGATCTGACACAGAAAGTTGACCATATTTCTTTTCAAATGCTCTGAGTAACTCATTTGGTCCCATCATCTTTCCTGGGCGTTGTTCCACCCAATCTAAGAAAAACCGCTTAGTCATCCTGTCAGTGTCTTCATCAAAGAACTCATTTCTCATCCGTTCTTCAAACCTCACCCATGTGATTGTATTAGCAGTTGTTCTTCTATGACGTACTCGATCTCGAATCTCTGGTACCACAACCAAATCAAAAGTTTCTAACATTCTAGCTTGTGGAACTTGATGGATCTCCATTTCACAAACATAGGCTTTAAGAAATTTAGTGACATCTTTGCCAAGAAACCAGCCTACCTTGTCAATGACTCCTCAAAGTGCCTTTGTAGCTCCATGTCCATCCGAATTAGATCGTTGTTGTTCCACCAACATGGTGACCGCCCTCAGAAGATCCATGGCTCCAACCGTTCCTTGTCCTTCTCGTAAATTTGTCTTTGCATTTGTATCTTCCATGATTCTTAACTCAACTGATTGCCCCTAAAGCAGCTCTCAGTGGAAGCACCAATATGTCGTGGCAAAAGTCCGCTTCATGTAGACGCAAGGTCCCTCTTTACAATCAAGTTGGATCCAATATGCACAAACTTTTTTTAAATTTTTCTTTTATAGTCACAAAACCATGCGTATAATAAATCAACAAACTAGAAGCTTGGAAATTTATAAATCAAAATCCAGCCGTTTATATAAGTTCAAATTTTGGAAGCATAGAGTTCACTTTTTTAATCATCTTCACAAAAATTCTCAACCATGAATTCATTACCAATCACCAGATATCATCAAAATATTAGTAAGTAATTATATAAGTAAAACCAAACCAGAAATTTGAAAATTCATAATTTAAGATTCAACTGTTCAAATAAGCTCAAAATTTGGGAAAACATAACTCATACCTTTGATCTTTGTCACATAAATTTTGAGCCTTGAATTCATTGTTGATCATTAGATATCACCAAATCCTTGGAAAATACTTTTAGAAGTTTAATCTGAATCCAAAACTTGAAAATTCATAATTTAAGATCTAGTCGTTCAAATAAGCTCAAAATTTGGAAAAACATAACTCATACCTTTGATCCTCATCACATAAATTTTGAGCTGTGAATTCATTGCTGATCATTAGATATCACCAAATCCTTGGCAGGTACTTTTAGAAGTCAAATCTCAATCCAAAACTTGAAAATTCATAATTTAAGATCCAATTGTTTAAATAAGCTCAAAATTTGGAAAAACATAACTCATATCTTTGACTATTGTCACATAATTTTTTAGCCATGAATTCATTGCTGATCGTTAGATAACACCAAATCCTTGGTAGGTACTTTTAGAAGTCAAATCTCAATCCGAAACTTGAAAATTCATAATTTAAGATCCAATTGTTTAAAGAAGCTCAAAATTTGGAAAAACATAATTCATACTTTTGATCCTCATCACATAAATTTTGAGCTATGAATTCATTGCTGATCGTTAGATATCACTAAATCCTTGGCAGGTACTTTTAAAAGTCAAAACCCTAGACACCTGAGAACAAATTTGCCATTACTCCCTAATCAAAGTCTCAATTGATATGAGATTTTAGACATAGACTCTTTATAGTATAAGTAATATGTACACAAAAAATGAGCTTCAAATTCTTCTTGAAACTCAAGTTCTAGCTTAAAGCAAACCCTTCTATTTATCTAACTTCTTTAAAACCCCAATTTAGTTTGCTGGGTTTAACTAGCCATATCTCACTCAATCTAGACTCATTTCTATCAATTCTTGGACATAAAATGTGTAGCTTGAAATCTAGTTTCTAACCCAACTTTTTGATTTCTTGCTAGTATCTTAAAACTTCTAATATACCCTGAAAAGTGACAGTAGGTGTCATATTAGTAGTCTAAGTTCAAACAAGCATATCTCTCTCATCTAAGCTCCGAATCCTGCGTTTCTACCACCTAAACTCATGCCAAGAAGAAGCTCTCTTTGAATACCTCTTTGGATTTGCCAAAAAACCCCGTCTTCTTCTCCTCCGAGCTCGTCAAAGAAGTCGCAGCCAAGGTCTTCAAAGTCCAAGTCAACAATTAATAGTTTAAAGTTATAAAAACCCCAAATCTAATCCTCCAAGTCAGCACTATTAATGGTAGCCGACTATTGACATCCAAATCTACTATTTATCCTTAGTAAATCCTAAATTCAATCTCAAAGTCAAAACTCCTTATATCTACAAATATAACCCTGAATCTACTAAAATCTAAGATTGGAAAAAAGATAAAAGAAATAAAAGAAAGTTTCAAGGCTAGATCAAAGTTAAAGTTAAGATTAAAGATAAGGTAAAAATTTAACCAAAGAAAAAGAAAGAAAGTGAGAAATTTTTCCTAAACTATATAAAAACTTAGATTGGTAAGAAGAAAGAAAGAACTTAATAAAATTTTGAAAAAAAGATAGTTAAGTTAGGTTTCTATATATGAATATATTTACTTCACGACAACGTGAAAAGGCAATGTTATTGAAATACGAAAAGATGAAATTAGATAATTAATATAGAATTGAAATGAAAGAATTACAAGTAGAAATTAAAACTTTGAAAGCTATAGTGACAAAATTGGAGAATGATTTAGCTAGTATTGGTCAGTCATAAATATTTATTCCACTAGTTTTAATAATTGATGAATTAAAAGAAAAGATGAGGTAACAGTAGTTCCATTTGGAAGCAAAAGATGTCAGGATTCTATAATTGGAAGCTCAAGTTTATATCGAGAGCGTAAAATGAAGATTTATGAGTCCAATTGAGGATAGAGCTATTGGAAGTATTGGAGGAGGATAAGGACTTATCATTAGAATTGGAATTAATAGAACCATCTATAGAAAATATTAGAATTAATCAATCCAACAAGCCAGAGGAATAAAAATTATATATATATATATATATATATGTAAGATTTTATTAAAGAAGTTTTTTTTTATCAATTCTATATTTGCAAGGATGCTGCGTAATTAAGAGCAGGACTATGTAGAAGAGATAGGATTTTTCCGTTTTATAATACATAGTATGTAGGATTAAGAAAAGTCAATAAACTGATAAATGGATAGTTTAGAAGACAAGATGGATGATGTAGTTAGAAAAAGTAATTAATATTAAAGGGATAAGCATAAATAGATTGAAGAAGAAGTAGAGAGGGCCAGATTGTGAGAGTCAAGAGCCAGGATAAACTTGATGCTACCTCTTTTTTTTATTTATTTTTATTTTCTTTTGTGATAAGACTATAGTTGAAAGACCAAAATTCATTCCGATTGTTGAACAATGTAAACTGAAAAGTATGGTAATGAAACAAAAATTTGATTTATATGTGGTTGAGTAAGAAAATGAAATTATTGATTGTTGAGTTCTGTATGGCGGATTAGAAGTCAAAGACTGAATATATCACTGTAGTTTAATTATGAATGATGATGTTGTGTCATATTGGTTGTGAGAATTGAACGTTGAAAGAGAATATCAAAGAAATGATTTGTTTTGGAATGAGTTCTTAGTGAGAATTTATTTCCAATAATTATAATATGGAGTGATTGTATGCACTCTGTTAAGACAATACAATGTTGCATGTTGTTATTATGAAATTGAAAAAAAATAAGAAAATAGAATAGAAGGATTATAGAAGATAGGATTATAAAAGTTTATACTTGACTGCAAAGCAGTAGGAAGCTGAAGAGATCAAAGTTATTTTGTAGCATTTAGGTATTCATTAAATTTTGCCATTCAGAAGATAGTTAATTGTGTGACCTCAATGTGAAAACTCATGTAGATAGTCTTTTCTCGTGTTCAAACTTCCCTTTACAAGTTTATTCTAGATAGTATTGAAAGAATAAATAAAATAAAAATTACATATATGAACATTGATCTTGGAAATATTAGAATAGTTGATTATCATATTTTATAGCTTAGCTAATGGCTTCATTGAGCAATTATAGATTTAAAAGCAATAATAATATATCCTTCATATCATCTTTTAATTTCCAATAGAATTGATTCATTAAGGTTTCTTCAACCGAATTAATATTGTACATTAGTTGCTTAAAATTGAATATATAGGCTAATGCAAAGCACACCCCTTGATGCAATGCTCAAATCTTAGCTGTTATCAAATAAGCTTTATTATGTTTTCCAAATATTTTTGCAAATGCTTCTAAAATAACTTCAAAGTTGCTCAAAATTGGTGATCTTTTTTCAAACAAGGGAGCAAAATATGATAATGCTTATCCCGTAAGCAAGGTGCCAACTAATCCAACTCGTGATTCTTTTGTCAAATAATTATAGGGCTATTGAATCATTATCAATTGAATTTAGTTAACAAATCCTTAGAATTTTGAATGTTATCATGTGGCATGATCTTCTACTTGGAAATATATTAGATATCTGGTTGTAAAGAATTTTTTTATTATTTATTGGCAAGATTCCAATAAATAATTTGTCTTTAATAAAAAGATTAATAACACAAAGATATTACAAAAGAAAGTTCTATTGATATAAAAATCCCTTTGATATTCAAATAGATTTGTATGTAAAGTCTTGGCTCCTAAAGAATCTCTTTAGGTTGTATAAAAGGTTCAAATTGCATTAATATCCTTTAATAGCTTATTCATCTACAAGGATTTATTTCTTTTCAAACTTTAGAGTTCAATAATTCTTGATTCAATTATTAAGTTTCTATAAAAAATTCTTTAAAATGTAGATAATATTTTTAATCTTTATTATAAAAAAGAATCAATTATAAATTTACTTTTGATTTTCCGATATCTTAAAAATCCTAGCAGGTATTTAAAACCCTAAATTAGAGACATTTGAGCACTAATTTTTTTATATCTCAAAAATCCAAAATCCTAATGCTATAAGTTTTTTGTACATAGTCTTATAATATAATCATATAAACTTTTAAAAATTTTGAGCTAAAAATTTATCAAATTGCCTAAGATATAGCTCAAAATATAATTATTAGATAAGTAGGGTGTCAAGGACAAGAACTCGATGAAATCAAATGGACAAGTGAGACTTCTCTTATAAAATAGAAATAAAAAAATATGTATTCAATAGAAACTGGAATGGCTATTGCCAAAAGACAAGACAACTAGAGACTCTTGAAATTAGAGTAGAAGCAAGAAAGGAGTTGACAAGAGTGAAGAAGGCTTCACTCTTGTTTCTATATATACTATCTAACTAGAAGCTACATGGTGATGTTCTATAGGACCTCCAATATGTGTTGACTTTGAAGGCCACTTGCCTTAGCTTGCAAGGCAAGTTAATTATATGTACGCCACGTAGTTAGCTTGAAGAACAAGCTATTAACATGTGTGGCACATGGTTAACTTGTTGACCAAGTTTCTAACCAAGAAATCAACTATGGACACCTATACGGTCAAAGCAGCATCTATGAAGCTTCCAGGAAGTTTCTCTAGAAGATATTATAGAATTAATGTACTTTTACCTACTTTTATCTAATTCTACTTAATTATACAGGTAACTATGTGTATGTCCGTGACATTACCCCTCTTTTTAGGCACGAGTTCCATAAGGAGCGGTGGTTAGATGTTGAGAAAGTCTAAGATGCACCGGATTTATTTGCCACATACTCTGATCTTTGTTCTCTTCGAAGGTAATTAATGGGTCCTCTCAGTCATCGAGAATGTTCCATTCCAGGGCGCGAAGACCACCCTGTTATTTGATCATTGTTCTGACCTTCATAACTTCCTTCGAATAATATGTTTGGAACACCATCAGGAGTTGTTCCTACCTCTAATGAAATCACCAAACATCGAGAGTCTCTTCCAAGGTCGTGATACCAAACACGTTGTATCTCGCCATCTATTCGAAGAAGAACATGTTGTTCTTAAAGACCTTCATCTCGGTTGCATCGTCTTGAAGGTTGTGACAATTGCAACGTCTCATCCTGCAAATCAGCAAATAAAGGCTCTTGAGTCGAATCCGTTGGTTCTTAGTTTTCCATTTCCTCAGCGCCAAAAATACAAAGAAGTTACAAACAAGGTTAGAAAGTTGAATGTTATCTTGCCTAGATCTTGTTTCTTTTATAGGAGAGGTCTTCATCTTGGTTTTGATGGATGTCGTTCATTAAAGGTCTCCACCTTCCTTGCTGCATTTGCAAAATTCTTTGCCGGTTTCTAAGTGCACTCACTAATATTGTATCCGCGCCAATAAATAAGATATTCCAACCTGTTTTGGCGCCGCCTCAAATCTAAGACTTCTTCCACCTCAAATTCTTCATTGTTATCCACTTCTATAGGAGGCGGTGGCATTTGTTTTCTTCCTTGTATATTTGTTGTCTTATATGGCTCAAGTAGAGACACATGGAATACAGGATGAATCTTCATAGACTCCGATAGCTTTAATTGATAAGCGACTGGATTGACTTGTTCACAAATTGAGAATGGTCCAAGCCTACGATAGTCCAACTTATCACAAGGACGAACAGTCTTGATATTTTGACAAAGTAGCCATACCTTATCACCAACATGGAATTGAGGTTGTTGCTTGTGATAGACATCTGTATTGGTCTTTTGTCATTCCTGAGCTTCTTTTAATCGCACCTTCATTGTTGCATGTAGCTCTGCCAATTGATTTGCCAAATCTTTTGCCGTAGGATTATCAGCTTTTGAAAAGTCAAAAAATATCAAGTCGTGGATGATAACCATAATTGGCAAAGAAAGGTGTTTGTTGAGTAGAAGAATGTATCGAATTATTATAAGCAAACTCTGCTAATGGCAAAAGAATTGTCCAATCGTCTTGATGGTAATTGATGATACACCTCAAATATTGCTCCAAGACTTGGTTCACTCGTTCCGTTTGACCATTTATTTGAGGATGGAAGGCTAAAGATAGTTTTATATCCACCTTCAATATCTTGAACAGGGTTCTCCAAAATTTGGATACAAATTGCGTTTCTCTATTTGATATAATATCCCTTGGCAATCCATGATGGCGATAGATGTTGTCAAGAAAGAGCTTAGCTATTTCTTCACCTGTGATAGATTTTGTACATGGTACAAAGTGTGCCATCTTGGTGAACTGATCTACAATCACGAATATGGAATCATATGAACTTGAAATTGGTAGATCTGTGATAAAATCCATAGAGATAGAAGACCATGGTTGTTCTGGTATAGGTAGTGGTTGGAGAAGTCCGTAAGGTCGATGACGAGGGGTTTTTGATCTTGAACAGACATCGCATGATTGTACAAACTCCTTAACTACCTTCCACATTTGAAGCCACCAAAAATCTCTTGATATTAGTTCCAGAGTCTTGTTGTACCCAAAATGTCCTGCTGCGGGAAAATTGTGACGAGCTTCAAGAGCACGTAGTCGTGCTTCGCCTTCTGGGATATACAAGCGTCCCTCAAAGTAGAATAGATTGTTCTTGAATTTGAACTTGGAAGTATCATGAGACTTAGATGAATTGTTCTTAATATCATGAACAAGAGGGTCTGAGGACATACTTGACTGGATTTTCTTGAGAAAATTCGAATCAATGGTCAATGTTGATTTGATTGCTCGAAGATAAAATTGTTCTGGCTTCAAGAGGGTCGTTCTTTGTTGATCAAAAGCTGCATCTCTTTCTTTTGGAGCAAGATAAGAACGTCTAGAAAGGGCATCAGACAAACCTTGTTGTTTTCCTGGCCTATACGTGATAATGAACTCGAATCTTGACAAAGACATACTCCAACGAGCTTGACGACGATTTAAAACACGTGCTGATATGAAATACTCGAGATTCTTGTGATCCGTATATACGGTGACTGGATGGGAGGCGCCTTCTAGATAAAGACGCTATTCTTGAAAAGAGTCCATGATTGCAAGAAGTTCTTTGTCGTGGATCTCATAATTAATCTTGGCTGCTGAAAACTTTCTTGAATGAAAAGCTATTGGATGAAATTTGTCATCTGTTCCCATTTGTGACAATACGGCACCCAATGCAAAATCTGATGCATCTGTTTCCATAAAGAATGCTTTAAAAAAGTCAACGCGATACAAGATTGGTGCAGAAGTAAAAGTTGTCTTCAAAGCTTCAAATGATGCTTCTGCTTCCTTGTTCCACTCAAGTTTTTCTTTACAAGTTAAGCGTGTCAATAGAGCTGCAACTTGAGAAAAGTTCTTAATGAAGATCCGATAATAATTGGCAAATCCCAAAAAACACTATATATCTCTTATTGTCCTTGGAATTTTCCAGTCCATAATTGTCTGAACTTTCTTAAGATCCATCATTAAGCCGTTATTAGAAATGATGTATCCTAAGAAGTCAACTTGAATAGTGTGAAATACACACTTTTCCATCTTGGCGTATAATCATATATCTCTAAGTTTTTGTAACATGACAAACATGAAATTTATGTTCTTCTGCATTCTTAGAATAGATTAGAATGTCGTCTAAATAGCAGACAATAAAATCATCAAGAAATTCACAAAAAACATCATTTATAAGATGTTGAAAAGTAGCTGGTACATTTGTGAGTCTAAACGGCATGACATTATATTCAAAATGTCCATACCTAGTTCGAAATGTAGTCTTCCATTCGTCACCTTCTTTGATGCGGACCAAATTATATGCTCCTTGTAGATCTATTTTTGTATAGATCTTTGCTTGGCTGAGTTGATCAAGAAGTCCTAAAATCAGAGATAAAGGATACCTGTTCTTGATGGTAATCTTATTAAGCCCTCGATAATCTACGCACATCCGTAAGGATCCATCTTTTTTCTTTACAAATAAGATAGGAGCTCCTGCTAGAGATTTCGAATGGCGTATGAAGTTCTTAGCCAAGTTCTCGTCAATATATTCCTTCAATGCAGTCAGCTCGTTCTGCGATAAACTATAGATTGGTCCAAATGGTGGTTGAGCTCGTGCTTGAAGGTCGATTGAGCAATCATAAGGTCGATGCTGTGGAAGAATATTTACGTTTTTCTTTTCAAAAACATCTTAAAAATCTTGATACTGGTTAGGAATATTACTTGTAGTCTTCTCAGTATCCGAAATACGTGTGGCATATATAACAAAAGATGGTCCTTTTTTTGCCGCATGTATAAAAGCTTTCGCACCTATTAATAAGGGTTTGGATATACTAGACTTATGTATTTCTACTTGACTATTGGATTTTTGGATTGAACTACAAGAAAAGTCGAGGTTACAAGAAATCCAATCTATTTGAGGATTATACTTTTCTAACCACGATAATCCTAAAATAATCGGATTTGAAGGGAATCTAATCACATTAAATATTACTACACTAGTATGTCCCTTAATTGCTACATCTAAAGGAACAGTCTCATGGGTGACATCTCCAGAAGATAACAAACGACCATCTATGACTTCTACGTGCACAGGTTTAGCTTTCTTGATTAAAACTATTTCTTGTTTTTTGACAAAGTCTTCGTCTATGAAACACGCTGAGGCTCCTGAATCTAATAAAGCAAAGACTTTGTGATTTTTAGGTCCCAATGATACTTCTATTATAAAACAAGGTGAGGGATCTGAGGAGAGAATAGGACCTTTATAAGGTGTTGTACATGATTCCAGCTGCACGGTCCCTATTGTAGCTGGAGAAATTTGTTTTCCGACATAGTGTCTTCTCTAGCAGCCATACTTCTCATTTTGTGATTGCGTTGCTTCTTTGGACAATATTGAGTAGTGTGTTTAGATTCTCCACAATATAAGCACAAATCCTCTTGACGACATCGAGTCTTTTTCTGCTCAGTGAGAGATTTAAAGCATACCGCATCAATTTGCATTGATTCTGGTTTAGCCCAGTAAGTTTTTGAAAACTTAGGAGTTGCTGTCATCAATTGACTTGTTCCTCTCTAACTGAATTTATGTTCCTGGCGCCTTTCAAATAATTGATTGTCACATACAATTGCTTAAGCAACAAATTGCTCCAAAGATTCAACTTTTGGCATTGTTAGTAACAAATCTTTGACGTTATCCTTCAATCTATAACAAAATTGGTTGATAAGGGCTTTGTCATTCCACTCTACATCGCAAGCAAGATTTTGAAATTCAGCAGCATATGTTGTAGCTGACCGTGATCCTTGTCGTAAAGATAAAAGCTTGGTCTTTGCTACCCTCTCTCGATCGCTTTCTCCAAATGTAGCCATAAACACTTCAAGGAATGAATTCAGATTGTAAAGAAGTCTTGAATCTTTTTCCATCAAAGGTACAAACCAAGAAAGGGCACTTCCAGATAGAAGTGCACCTATGAATCCAACTTGGGTAAATCCATCAAGATATTGGAAAGGGTGTAACCTTAAATAAAGCTTGACTTGTTGCAAAAATCCTCAAAATTTTGATCTTGTTCCATCAAATTTCTCGGGCATACTAATCTTTTTTTCTTTAACGCTTAAAGAAGCAAGATTTCTTTGATTCGGTTAGGAGGTTGATCTACTTGCTTCTCTCAGTTGTACAACTTCTTGGCATAAGCTCTGGACCTCCTCCATAGGTGTTGGAATAGCGCTTATATGATTACCATTGGTGATTTGTGAAATTTCCACTCTAAGAGTGTTGACAAGCTCCTGAAGATCTGCAATAGTTGCAAATCTATTCTCGCTTCCGATAAGTGTAGCATCCATGATTTTTCCTTCCATCTTAGACAACTTCGCAAATCTATAATTTGGATTAGAGGAGGGTAATCCGCAACCTCTAATATCAAACAAAAATCTTCCACAAAGAGAGGTGATCCACTCTCTTTTAGGAAAAAATCAAGGTTAGAAAGTAAATAGAATCAATTCAAAGGTGGGTAGTCCGCAACCTTCAAATACAAAGAATAGAAGTGGGGTAATCCACTCACTTCTAACACAAAATAAGAACAATAAATCTTCACTCTTATCAAATTGTCAAGGACAAGAACTCGATGAAATCAAATGGACAAGTGAGACTTCTCTTATAAAATAGAAATAAGAAAATATGTATTCAATAGAAACTGGAATGGCTATTGTCAAAAGACAAGACAACTAGAGACTCTTGAAACTAGATTAGAAGCAAGAAAGGAGTTGACAAGAGTGAAGAAGGCTTCACTCTTGTCTCTATATATACTATCTAACTAGAAGCTACGTGGCGATGTTCTATAAGACCTCCAATATGTATTGACTTTGAAGGCCACTTGCCTTAGCTTGCAAGGCAAGTTTTTTACATGTGCGCCACGTAGTTAGGTTGAAGAACAAGCTATTAACATGTGTGGCACATGATTAACTTGCTGACCAAGTTTCTAACCAAGAAATCAACTATGGACACCTATACGGTCAAAGCAGCGTCTATGAAGCTTCCAGGAAGTTTCTCTAGAAGATATTATAGAATTAACCTACTTTTATCTACTTTTATCTAGTTCTACTTAATTATATAGGTAACTATGTGTATGTCCGTGATAATTAGTCTTATTAAACTATTAAGGATATGAATCTAAACAAAATTTTAAAAAGATAATATATGTAAATATGCCATTAAAAAAAAAATTAAACTATCTTAAAATTAAAATAGATAATATTAATTATTGTCAAATATGTAAAAAATATAGTATCTTAAATTAAAAATAGAATAAAAGAAAGATATTGATAAGATTAAAAATAACTTTAATTTTATTTCTATACATAATCTAATAAAAATTCTATATAGAAACATCTTAAAGACTACAAGACTTGTTGGCCAAACATTCAAGTTGTAGGATATTTCTTTAATAGTTTTTAAAAAGTACAAAACTTCTAAAAAATAATTCTATAGATATGTGGCATGCCTAGAAGAATCTACACATCTATTTTATACTTATAAAACTTCTCCAATACTTCTTAAAAAGATATTATCTAACTAATATATTTCTACCTACTTCTACTTGTTTCTACATACTTCTATTTATTTAAATTATATTATCATTTATTACAACTTCTATCAAAATTTCTTTGATTTGAAAATGTATAAAAGAAGTTTTTTTAAATCATATGGTATACCGAATGACACTTGTAAATCTAACTTTCATCTAAGAAGTTTTACTATGTTTCATACAAAAAGCTACTTCTTTATTTTTATTTAGTTATATTTATCTATATTTACTTCTATATTTTTTAATATTATAAATATTTAGAATAATAAATTTAAATTTTTTAACAAACACTTTAAATACTATATGTATTTATACTTATATTATTTATAATCATTGTATAAAATAGATAATTAATTTTTTAAAGTTATCTAAAAATATATAATTGATAACACATATATATATATATATATATATATATATATAAATTTAAAATTTTTATATGAATTTTTTTTATTATTAGAATAGAATACAAAAAGATATATCAAATAAATATCTTATTTTTAATCAATTTAAAATATCATTTTATTTTTATATTCTAGATAATTAAAATATAAATATAAAATTTTAAATTACTTTTATTTCAAAAGAATTAAATTTTTTAATATTTTGATGTATATAAAAATGTTCTTATTTATATCTATAAATATTATTCTATAAATATTTTTATTTTAAATATTTTATTTTAAATATATCAAATAAGATACAAGTGTATTTAAAAGAATTTTGTAGATTATACAATAGAAAATTCATATGATTTTTTTTGAGTTCAAATTCAAGAAGACACTTCATTTTATTTTATTTTTATCTTTTTAGTTTTTAAAACTTTCATCTTTAAAAAGAATATCAATAAAAAGATTTTAATATATATATATATATATATATATATATATATATAATATAAATTAATTGTATGCCAAAGAAATCATATTATTAATTCAGAATAATATTTTAAAAAAGTATTGCATACATCATAGTTGGTGGTTTAAATAGATAGTATTCTGAATACTTAAATCTAAATTGCCAAATACTAAGATTAAAATTTTTCAAACAACAATTTCAAGGTCTTAATTTTGTTTGAATACAATATGTAATCAATAATATCATTGTACATTATATTTTGTGACAATTTTTTTCATGTCAAAATGTTTTGTTTTTAAAACATCACTATTTATTATTCAAAAAAAAAAGAATAGATATTTTTGTTGAAAATACTTGTATAGATTTCCTTCCATCAAAAAGTGATTCTATTCTTGCAACTAAGATACAAAAATTAGTGCTGATATTAATATACATATTCGAAATGTTGGGTTTTTATGTCAAACATTGATAAGATCTAAATTAGAATATAAAATACTCATGATGTATTTGGTAGTTTTATTTTTTTTTATTTTTTTTATTTTTAAATAAAGAAACAGTGTTTCATAGTATGTCTTCTTCATGGATTCTGAATCTGATTTGGCATTCTCAGTTCCACGCAAACCAATGCAAACATATTAATTTTTCCAACAACAAAAACATATTTATTTTTATAATAGATTTTCAAAAAAATAATAATAATAATCCCAGAAAATATATAAGAACCATTTATTTTGAAATTTATTTCTGAATGGAAGGAGCAAGTTTGATTAAGTATCAATAGTTAATATTGATGAGGTGGAATAAAGAGTTCACAAGCAGCTACCCCGGGCGACCCGTTCCGACCCCACGCCGCACTGCCATCGACGCGCGTCCGGGCTCGCGGCACTTCGCGTTCATTGCGGCACGGGTGCTGGAGAACAGCGGGGGGGCGGCAGGGTTTTCCGCTTTGCATGGTGGCATGCCCAGAATGTGCCCGGAATGTGCCTGAGGGGTATCATTCCCCGCACAGATACCTGCGCCCGTGGCAACCTATCGCCGTCCTAAGCGGAGCGGGACAGGTGCTGTGGCTGCTGCTTGTTCTTGTGCTGGTGTTGCTGCAGTAAGGTGATGAGCGAGGGGAAGAGGCACTGGCGCTCCAAGGAAGGGGCTCTGGCCTCGATGCCTGCCATCTGTCTCTTCCGCCTCCTTTTTCTACGGTGCGTCTGCGGTTTGTTTTTTCCTGTGAGTTCGATGTTTATTCAGAGGCTTTTTTAAGCGGTTTGTGGCGTGGTCTGGGAGTTTAATTATTCGAGTTAGTGAGACCGAGTATACGGTAGTTTGTTGGAGCGATCGCGTGAGTTCTCGGGCTTTTTTGCTTGACATCTCGGTGGTGTGATTTCATTTCACCGAGGTTTCTCCTTTTCTTTTCTTATTTGAGTGTTTGAGTGGATGTTTTTTTAGTTTATAATTTCGCGTTGCGGAAGAGGGGTGATAATCATTGCGAGCATTTTTTGTTCGCTTCGACTTCTCCGATTGTAGTGGTTTAGGAGTGTGTCCTGAGGGAAATAGCGCAGTACAGCTTTTGGTCTGCGATATTCTAGTCCTTTGGAGATTGGACAGTGACGTTTGAGGCACGTGATGTGACTTGGTATGAGCGTTGCGGAGAGAAGTGTTGATATTGTCGCCAGTACTATGCTTGTGTGCGTGCGCGCGCGCTTGGACATCGAAAATTATGTTGTAAGCACCACGTGATGTGTTGAATTTTTCCATGGTGGATTGGGTTGCTATTTTACAGTGTCCCGGTTGAAGATGATCGTGCGTGACTTCGATCGGTGCAATGCAAAGTGAAGCTTCCGAAGGTGATGGATCGGCCGTGGAGAATGTCTATTTAAGCCTAGCATTTTTTATGGCATTCACAGCGGGTACTTGTGATTACAGAGATATTATTAGCGAACGAAATGATTCGGTGGTTTTCTGATGGTAGCGGAATGCTTTGAAATTCCTGTTGCTCGATAGCACCATGCATCGGGGCCGCGGCCGGAATCAATCGCACTGTAATGATAGGAGTAATCGTGAATCTCTGAAGAAGTCTCTGGGCGTGGATGAGGAGTGTGGAGCCCAGGGCACGAACAAGCCACGGAAACTTACTTGGAACTTGTCCCTCAGCAGGGGTAAAAATTCTGCAGTATCCTCAAATTTAGCTGCGGGGAAGCAGAAGAAGATAGTGATCATCAGGGAACAGAGTGCAAATGCGGTAGCGCAAGAAGAGGCGCGATTGGATCCAAAGGATGTAAACAACGTGATTGCCTTCCTTTCTACTTTGCAGCAGGTCCCAAATTTCTTAGGAACAAAAAGTCTTCACAACGTCTTAGCTAAGCCTGATATTCAAAGGCGTGCACGTGCTGTGTTATCTACATTACATAATGAATGTAAAAAGCAATTGAAGCGGAATTACAGCGCCGAAGGCACGATGGAAAGCGAGTTAGGTTCGTCGTTCTCATGTAAGGTGTCGAGAGGACCCACTTGGAATCATTCCTTGGAGTGGCCAGGTCGCCATAACCAATTGCAAAAACTAATCTGTCCTGGGATCTCTTCACTAAATCCAAATTTAGCGGCCAATGGTGTCGATTTCTTCTCTTTTCCTCTTCCACATGATGATCAGACTGGGGAACCGAGGCCATGGGAGCGACGGAATGACATGCAGCAGCGACAACCAAGTGGTTGGTGGCGGCGGACTTTGTTAGGCAGTCTAGCCGGTGCAGTTGGCCTCAGAATAATGTTCTTCAGATACCCTTGGCTTCTCCTTCCTCATCTATTCACCTTACCATGTTTCAGACGTAGTAGTCGTCCAACGCACAAGAAAATTATGGAGAGGAAAAATTGGTGGCACCTGCCTGTGAAGCTCATTACAACATTTTCAAGTCGCTTCTGCGGCTTCCTTTCGAATTCTGCTGTTGCTGCAAACCTGCTGCTTCTGATATTTGAGCTTCGCAATATGATAGATTCAGGGCGCTTAGCTGATGTAGACCGTACAATGCTTCAGGGTCGTTTTCAAAGAGGTCGAGGATGTTGCAGCTGCGCGTCGTCTTGTAATCAGGGCGGTTCTAGCGTTGAACCTTCTGATTTTTCAAGGCCTTGCGGAACCTGCTGCCTCAATTCTTGCAGAGTTTTAGATCAAGCTGTGATATATGATGAACTACCCTTGAACTGGAAGGAGGGAATTGGTCATCTGATAGATCTTGCTCAGAAAGGACCCGACGTGAGGGACAAGTCAGCCGCTCTGACTAGCCAAGAAGACATCGTGCACTTAGCAGAACTTATTCATGCGGCTCTTTCGATGCGAAAGGATTGTTTTGATAAGTTGTTACATGCCCAGCTTCGAGCTCCGGCACCCACATTAGAATTGATGACACATTTTAAAGTAGAAAAGGGCTTCGTTACTATTGAGACTGAAGACGTAGTCGACCAGAAGGCAGATTCAGAAGATACAAACTTACGGGGAGAACCAAGCAATCCAATGGTAGTGGCAACGAATCCTGGACGCCAGAATGCACTAACAGATTCTACAATCTCTATTGAAGGACATCCGGAAGAAACTGAAAACTCAGCTCTACTGAGATCCATTTTGTTGGGGAAATACAAAACTTACCTTCATAGCTTCAAGTCTTCTGCCTGTGCATCGGATGTGGAATCGGAATGTTTCTTTGAGACCTCCATGAGTTTGCCTGACTTGGTAAATCTAGAGTATCAGCAGGTCTATGAGTTGGATACGAATTCAGACAAGTCGGAGAATTGGAGAAGTGCTCATTCGGATGCATCGACTATTGACGAAGATGAACATGTCCTTACCCAAGAACCGAATGCAGGTCACTGCCATCAGGGGTCCGACTATCTGGACGACCAAATAGTGGTAATTCAAAATAGAGAAGAATTGTTTCAGACTATCAACAGTGAAGACAGTGTTCCAAAATGTCAGCCTCATTCTTTGTCTACGACGGCGGAGTGTGGTGAAGCGATGATTCTTTCCGACCCTTCAAGTGATTGTCATCATTTTGCCGATCACCCTACTTGCATTTCTCTTCGTGAGGTATGCTGACCCTCTTTAATACATCTAATTTCTTTCAATCTGAATGCCTTCTATTGTACTTGGCCTACTATTTACCTCTGTATCAAGAAGTTTGGGGATTTTAAGGATACATTCGAGGTAGCTGTTCATTTATTCAGCGGCATCTTTCCTGATAACTCCTACGTGTGGCTCAGCGACGACTGGAACATGCAGATCAAAAGTATCTGAGTATAGATGAATTGAATTCTTTGCGTTGGCGAGAGCTGGTTTTCTGGCACGGTCATTGTCGTCGAGGCAACCCGACGCTTTTCATACTTTTAGGAAAGGCTATACAGAAATTGCCTTCGAAAGAGCTTCAAACAATTAGCTCAGTCATCAGTAAATTCCTTACCTTTTCCTGATGTCGCCACGTCGATCAAAGTAGTTTGACGCTTATGAAAAGAGTAAACATAACAAGAATATTATTCATTCAGAATTTGTGTGCTGATTATCTACGAAGAAATGGAGGATTTTTTTAAGGTGGCACTTCACTTCAATTATTATTTCGGAAATTACAGAACAATTGTAGAGTTTCTTAGTAAATAATAATGTATTGTGTGCAGTTTCTCATTTGGAGTACGCTGAATTGAATTTTTTCAAAGCTTCAGCTAAGCAAATAAACATCATCATGGATTTGTGGGGAATTGGATTAATGAGAATCCCACCATTGGAGGTTCTGTCACGTGTTGGATTGATCATGAATCGAGACTATGCAGGTACATAAAGCCCGCTGTTACCACAGAACTTTTCCTGCATTGCAATTTTAGAACGTATGATCGGATGTTTAACATTGTTATCATACTTGGCAACGTTGTTGGCATACATAAAGCTCTCTTGAAACTCCTTGCAGGCCGTGGGGGTTCAATGCTTTTGGTCAATGCGCCTATGATGCTGTCGCTGGTGATAGGCGGCATTAAGAGAGTTTTGCTGCGCCCCGGCTACAACAACGGTGCTATGATCGAGAAAGGATTTTTCGGTTAGTGTACTTCATAGAAATAGTATGCATTCATTTGGAGTAACATCCATATCTATCATCTGCAGTTCAAGAGAATGCGCATTGCTTCCAAGGTGGTATTTATAAGATTGTACCCAAATTGATGTGTTGAAACGATGACTGATGCATTTTGTTTGAGTTCCTCATCTACAGAAAACAAGGATCGAATTGTGTTTCTCAATCGGAATTACAAACACGCTCTAGAGGTAGAAGCCATTTTGTCAGCAATAGAACCATCAGACAGTTTATCAATTCCTCCAAATGATGTTCTGAACTACTTAGCTAATCAGCTTGGGAGGAGATACCAGCTCATCACTCACATATCTCACTTACCATTATGCATTGCAGGAACATTTCGAGTTGACATCGTTGCCGTCGATGTTTGGAGGAAAGTGCAGCAACAAATTTTGTCCAGAAGGTTGTAATCTACAAGGTGAGTATTATAGCGAGACTGAACCATCAGGTCTTCACCAAATGACCTGAGATTGAAAATTGTCGGAGAGTCAAAAAATTAGAGATCACAATTAGAGCTTGTAAAGATTTCGGTAATTCTATCTCCCATTTTTAGGGATATATTATAGAGGTTCGAGTAGGCATATCATCCACTCTTCATGGAGCAATTTTCTCATCAATCATATGTTATGAGTAGTTTTGTTACTGCCCGAGCAGTTTCTCTTGGGTCGTTTGTTTGTGCAGATGTAGATTTTAAGGACTAGTGGGACCATGTTCAGGATAAATTTTTGTTCATTCTAAAATTTTAGCCAGGTTCGTATTTCATCTATTTTCCGTCGACTGATGGTTAAATAATATATTCGTCGTCAACCGACAATGATGTTGCTTATCAAGATCGTAAGTATTTGGTTTTCCAGCACATTAGTGGTTCTGTTTCCCTTGTGTCCCGAGTGTCAGACTGATCTCCCCACGATATTCACCTTTACAGAAGTGGAATACGAATCACACATTGCTAAGCCTCAAAGATCTAATTCTTCTGGGTATACTTTCCTATAATTTTCTTTTATTGAAGGATTATTACTACTTTTACACCTGAAGGGTTTGGTGAATCCGCTGCAAATGCTGAACCAAGTCGGGTACATGTTAAGCTGCTAACGGTGATATATGTATCAGGTTGATAATTTTGATTTGATGATTTCTATGCAGCTGCCTTTCGGAAGTTCATAGAATATCAAGACGACCCATATTGGAGATGTTGGATCTTGCAATGCAGATTATATGTTGTGTGTCGTTTCGTGATTATGTGTCAAAAACATTTACAATCAACTGTGATGATTTCACCATTTTCCTTTTCCTGTCGACTCTTCTGATGGTGGTTGATAGTAAAGAAAATCAGGAATTTTGTAGTGAGCAAATGACAAGAAGAATTAGTTGAGTGGGCAATGGAGACTGCTCAATTTCATGGCTTGGCTACGTTCGATGGCCAGAGGGTAGGCCTTTACGGATATCTCGTTATGTATAGACATTGGTGGTTCCCATCCAAGTATTTAATAAGCTATGCTTAGAAACTTCCAGCTTTCCCCAGATTGTTGATCCTTCTATGGTACCAAAAATAGGCTCTCAGCCTATGATTTTGCACGATATCGGCAATTTTGCCGAATGTGCATAGTGCTATCTACAGCCGATTATCGTTATGTTTTGGTCAGTCTGATCGAACGTGTAGGCTTAGATTTTGTACTAAGTCTTGCTTGTCGTATCACATTGCGTTCTCTGCTTTCTTCCAATTGATGATAACTTCATAGTTTATGTTTTTAAAATCCTCCGTTTCACCTACATTAGCTATCTGTATGAACAAGCAATACGCGTCTGAGGTGAACATAGGTTACGTATGGATCCGCAGAACATGAAAGTGAGCAAAAGAAAATGAAGGATGGTGCAAATATTATAAGCATAGTAGACAAACAGCATGATGATTTTAGTATTGATGGATAATAAATCATTAATAAGTAATGGTCTGACAAATACTCTGAGTTTCAAGTGATTGATAATGAAGGATTAGATGGTTTGACCTTGTGGGTCAAATTTATTACAAGGACTTTGAGTCATATGTATTATCTGGAGAATTTTTTTCCACCCAATGTCTGCTTTTGACACCCTCTAATGTGACACTTGTTAATGAAGACATTTTTGTGTTACTTTAATCTGATGTGGCATCTAGATCCAATGCAGCATGTACTGATGTATACTATATGCAATTGAACACCACACATCTATACAATCCATTAATTGTATAGGTTTGTTTTTCACATTTGAAACTTAAACTGTTAATCTATAATTTAATATCATTTATAAATCATGTCACAAGCATAGTAATGAATATTTTTTAAAAAATGGTATTATACTTTAAGGCTATTTTTAAATTTTAAATTAAAAAAATATGAGTTTTACATGCAAGGGCAAATATTTTAACACTATAGGTACGAAAATGATCAAATTTTGATTTGTAATGTTTTGGGTTGACAATTCTAAAAAAAATAAATAAAAGTTAGAAAAATGAGCCTAATATTATATTTGATGTTCAATTACTGTTTTTAATATTCAGTTTTGTAAAAATACCTATTAAGTAAGAATATGACAGTATAAATTTATGTTTAAAACTAATGGTTCAATTAGTAAAATTTAATGAAATTAGGACAATCAGACAAGTTTGAATTATTATGTTGAAGTCAAACATTTTTCAACTGTAAAGAATGCTTGGATAAAGAATACTCCAAAAAATATTAATTTTGCATCCATTTTTACTTCTTAAAATCATTTAGCACACTCTACCTTCTATCTATATATATATATATATATATTTATATAGATACACATATAATTAAATGCTTAGATCTAATGTTGCATGTATATATTAATTTACCCTCTTTGAAGTAAAATATTATATCCAAATTTTTCTTGCTCAAACATAACCAGTAAATTAAGATTTTGAAATAAAAAATCAAAGAAAACTTGTAATTATTAAATAATAAGTAAAAAAGCACAACTTCTGTAATTTATAATTTGCACTTGATCAATCACAACAATTGAATTTCAACCCCACCTAATTACAATTCAATATTAAATATAATTTATTTCTGCATCTATATAATAAAAAAATACAAGACTTTAAAAATTAAAGTTTATGTAAGCTATTTTATGATATGCATCATGACATCTTAACACCATGATATAAATGATGCAGACAACATTGGAGGGTCAATCTGTTTTACAAAAACATAAAATAAGATAAAATCAGTTTATCAATTAAAATTTTTATTTATATATATATATATATATATATATATAATTTAAGAATAAAACATAAAAATAAACCAATGTTAAAATATTCAAATATGCAACATTGGGTGACAAAATGGTAACATACATTGCCAATGTTAATCATTGAAATGTAGTAGTGAGTTATACACAATAAAGTAATAATAGATCTGATAAATTTCATACATTTTCATTTACACTAGCCACTTATATTATCAAAATTTTATACATTTTAAGTGAATAAACATTGTGCAGATGTATGTGTGTAAACAAAGCATTAGAGCAAGAACAGTAAAATGGTGAAACATTGATAACACAATACACAAAATTCTACAGTGCAAAGATTTAGAACTGCTACATCAATGATTGCTGTTTTTAAAAATAAGGAATATCATTTAATATTGTTGATGGATGATCCAAAAACTAGGAAGATGCAAACAAAGGATTATGTTTTTGAACATGGCAAACAAAACATGATTTTCACACTCTTGTGCATCCAAAAGATATGGATCAAATCTCAATGGAAGTGAAGCCAATAATACATACCCATTTAGAAGCAAGATTTTAGAAAAAAAGCCACGCAAGCCAATGATGAGTCATAATTTTAATATTGAATTTTTAACAATCCAATGTGGATGAGAATGGACGTGGCAATACTACACAGGTTCATACTTGTCATACTCCTCACATGCAAAGACACACATATAAGATTCTCATTTAAAGTCAACATGGATGGATGGGTTTATATTTATTTATTTATATATTCATTCACTTTTTCATCTGTTCATACATTCCACCCAGTGTCTACCCAATTCTGTGAATATGTTAAGTCCCATGCTCTGGTTCACAAAAGCCTCATGAAGGAAGCCACATGACACATGCAGAATGCTGCCTTTTTTTTTTCTTTTTTTCATTTTTTTTTTTCTGTTGTTGTTGTTGTTGCCCCACCCTGCCCCACCCTGCCCATGCCAGTCACTTCTATTCCATGCATGGTTCATTGTGGTCCATAAAATATAATTTTGGATCTTTATCTTAAGTAAAATGAAATGCAAAATATCTTTGGTTGTGTAAGAATTACCACATACTAAAATATTTACAGGCATTCTGCGCTTTAGGGAAATTAAAATTATTTTTGTAAGACAAAGAAGTAGAGGTGCCCTATTTGAACATTGATATAATGCCCAGTATGCCACACATTGAATGAGCAAATATGGATAGTATTGATTGAAGTATTTTCAAACAGTTTTGTTGAAATATGGAAAGAAAAAGAAAGGAACAAGAAGTTCTATGATGTAGATATGGTGATTTTGAAAAAATCAATATTTATTTCATAGATCTTATCATAAAAAAATATAAGGAATATTGAGTGTACATTAGCATCAAACCAAAAGATAATGTGTCAATTTTTTTTTCTTGTCTTTTCTTTTCTTTTCTTATTGGACTAACTCATAGAAGTAATGGAGGAATAAAAATGAATAAATAATTAATTTGAGCACAATAAGTACTTGAATGACTTGGAAATATAGACCGAAGTTAATAATAAAAAAAAATGATAAATCTTACATATTATGTACAACAAGATTAAACGATCAATGAAGGACACAAATTAAAGCTTCAAGCTACAATACATATCACATCAGGGATTTTGATTCAGTTGTATTCATAAACTTTCATAAATTTTCAGTAAAGTCAAAAAGTAAGACGTCTTGATACTTCACACAATCTCAATTACAAACACATATAATATTACATGATTTCTAAATGAGAATTATTTCACATCAAAAAATAATTTAGCAACAAACACAAACTATATGTAATATTAACGCTAAATTAATTGATACTAAATTACAAAATTTTGTAATTAATATTGATACTAAATTTTAGGAAAAATAAATCCCGAAAGAAATCTCTATATCTAAAAATAACCCGCAGAGAATAATGTTTTTAAAAATAAAATAAATGTGATAGCATGGATAAGGAACAAGAGGGGGTCACGAGGGGAGGACGAAATCGGAGCGCGGGTGGGAAGATCGTGGTACCCGCGGATCACCCCACCCGCCCGGAGCCGACGGGACCCGGGCAGGATTAATGGACCCGCGCCGCCTTCGAGGCCAGCCCACTTCGCCCTCTCGCGATCCAGCCAAATCCCGCGCTCCGCTTCGCAATCTCCCCGCGCCGCCACCACGCCTCGCCTGGTCGCGCTGAATCCTCCTCCTCCTCCTCCTCCTCCTCGCCTCCCTCCCTCAATCGCATCCTCCTTGGGTTTTGCTGGTTTTGCTTGGGGTGCCGCAGCTGAGTTTTGAATGTCGTCGTTCGCGTTGGAGGACTTTGTCGGGGATGGGGTGCTCCGGGACCAGATTGAGAGCCTGATGGCAGATGGCTGGGACGATGTGCCCACGATTAAGGTGATGAGCAAGGAGGACATGAACACCCTCCAGCTCAGCCAGCTGCAGCGGGTATGTTCACGGGTCCTCCTGCAGTTTTGAATCCGCGGTGGAGTTTCGTGTCAGGTTGTTGTTGCAGTCCGAACGTTTGCCTGCAGTTGCCTTCACTGAAGTTGACGTGACGACCTGAGCGTCGTTGAATTCGTGGGATTTGGTATCTATTATTGATGTTTTGTCAGTTGAGACTGGGCGTCACTCTCCCGCGCGTTGGACCTGGTTTGTGAACATATTTGCTTCTCCCCTAGCTGGGTAGCAATTCTTGAAATAGAGTGGAAATCGTTGACTTACTCGACCCATGAGCTGGAAATATAATCCTTCGCGTTTCTTGGCTTCGGAAGAAGCCTGGTCTCCTACCTGCATTTAGATTGTCTCAATGGGTGTGTGTTGAAAGAGATGAGGGCGTTGGTTCATATGAAATGATATCTGGTGACCATCCATCTTTAGTTTCTACAATATGACATGAAAGGTTTGTGACAACATGCATTCGCAGTTGAATTGATCGAGTCGGGTGCATATTATTGCAATAGCTCCAATCTAGAAGCCAATTTTTCTCTAAGTCGATTATCTTATAGGCGCAAAGGAGACTCTTCACAGAATTGGTTAGACTCGATTTCGTCGACCTTAAAACATTACCATGAACGGACAAGTACAGGAAGCTACGTGGCTACATGAAATTCTTACGTGTGCATGAGCGTACCCCTCAGTTTCCTCGCCTTGAACAGTTCTAAATCTCTGAGTCCAAAACTTGGGAGAAATTGCGTCTTAAGTATGCGGACAGCATTGCTTTGTGAAGGAAATCGCACTTGGTCATAAATTTTTTGGCTGATCAACATCATCTTGATGCATTCCTATGACGTTGTACAGGACGCTTTAGAGCTCCGAACCTACCTCCATGACAGGCTGCTCATGGAGTACGCCGACACGCTGGAGGCGTCGGGGAAGAATTTGCAGGAGCTTCTGATCGCCAAACCATCTGAGCTCACCAGAGAGTATAAGATGAAGAGGGGTCATGTAGCCAGGTTCCTAGACAAGAAGAGCACTTCCACCATCCAACTGCCTAAGGATCTCGTCCTCCCCGCAAGGAAGATCACCGCTGCTCGTCACGGCGGTGCACCTATGTCGCTCCCAAGAACGCTAACAATGTCGCCACCAAGACAGCGACGCTCTGAGCACAGCAATACTAGCACTGACAGCACTGACGGAGGATCAACAAGCCCCGCGGTTAGCGACCTACAAGGTTAAAACAATTTTTACGGCCCTTTCATGTTTAATTATTGAAGTTTGAATACCCAATATGCTCAGAATGGCTTCACAATGAGATGCAAATGTTGCAGAGTACGAGTCACCCGTGATAATGGCACCTATGAGTGCGCAGCCCCCAGTATTCACCAAGGGAATTTTCTCAGCTCCGGAGGCAGATACCCGGCTTTGCGGATTAGTAAAGCTGGGAGGCATGAAGCAGGAAGTGACCCCTCTCTCAACTCTGGAGAAGATTCTAGTCCAAAAGCTTGCGCCGCAACATCGCAAAGGCGTAAATCCCTTCAAAGGAAAAGGACCCATTCAGTTGTCTTCTCCTTTCAAAGCTTCTGAGTTGTGGGCCGACAAGCCCACCCTCATTCTGTGCCTTCGCCGCCCAGGGTAAGCATCTTCCCGCTGGTCATTCGAAACGACTAAGCTTCGATATGTGTTCGTTTTCCCAGGGAAAAAACAAACAAACCAATAAACAAATAAAATCCAATCATTCGAAGCTTGGATTGACCTTCCAGTGGCAATACTCTGCAGGTGCGTGATGTGCCGTGCCGAAGCACACCAACTATACGCCAGGAAGCCCATCTTCGACGCGATGGGCGTCCAACTGGTTCTCGTTCTCCACGAACACATCGACGCCGAGGTGCGAGCCTTCTGGCCACGCTACTGGGGAGGCATGGTGGTGGTCGACGAGAGGCGGGACTTTTTCAAGGCACTGGGACAAGGGGAGCTGCCCAAAGAAGGGATAGTCACGGGGCTACTCCTCAACGGCGCAGCCAGGGCCAACCTGAGGCGCGCTAAAGCCGCGGGCCTGGATGGCAACTACATCGGCGAGGGCACCATCAAGGGGGGCATGTTCATTATGCGTCCAGGCGATGGGGGCGTCGCATACCAGTTCATCGAGAGGAACTTCGGAGACTGGGCGCCGCTGGAGGAGGTTCTGCAAGTCTGCAGCCACATTCAGGTAGCAGTCTGCCGCACCACCCTATCACAATCGCCTTGATCTCTCGCCTTCTGGGTACCATTTTTCTCTGCACCCTTAACCTGATCATTGCTATCTCTTGCCATCCCCTGCAGCATCGGTAACGAACTCCACCCTTCAGACTGCTACCGACATCGCCCAGTACTGCTACCGACGGTGCCACAGTGGTGAAGGCGATGGTTTTAGTGTAGAAGATGGGCTTGAGAGCTGAGATTGAGCGTGGATTTGTTTGTATATTTTGCATGGCGGCGTTGGTTGAGGTTGTGCAGCCTCGTCCTCCTCATCAGATTTGGAATTTCGATTCACTTTTTCTTATTTTTTTTGTATCCGTGTCCGTGTTCCAACTTCCTGCCACGTGTGTGTGAGTATGCATTTCGCACGCACTCGAAGCTACTCGTGATTAAGTGTTGTGGACCCTTCTGTTGTGTGATGTGGACTTTTTTTGCAAGTAACATGATTGTGATATAGAAATATATATATATATATATATATATTCGTGTGTGTGTATGTTTGTACTGCAAAGAACCAGCTTGAAGGTACTGTTGTAAAGGAAATAATTTGGTTGATGTGAGGGAACACAAGTTTGTTCTTCTAAGAGTTTTATAATTAGTTTACAAGTGGTAATATAAGGTAATTTTAGCAGTTTAGATTTCTATTGCTACACGTTGATGAAGACATATTAATGAAATGATGGATAAATATTAAAGAAAAGAAAATAAAAAGGATTATTAATTTTTTTTGTTGAAACCAATTTCTTGTTGTTTCAGTATTTTATATCCTGAGTGTTTTATAAAAAAAAATTTAAACAAATTAAAATAAAATATTATGCTTTTTACAGGTAATAATTAAAGTCAATTAGCTTCAAAATTTGGAATGCAGTTATTGTATTTCAAATGCTATTGTGCAATTCAACTGAAATTAAAATTGCAAAGGTTTTATTCTAATTTATAGTAATTACTTAAAGATTTATTTTATTTTATTTTAAAACTTGTATAATATCTTAGACAATTACAATTTTTTGGCAAGTATTATATCAATTATTAATTTAATTACTAATCAATATTTTCATAATAACCACTATTATAAACAATATTTATGATAAAACAACTTTTAAAGACAAAAAGAACTTAAGTTATCATATAATTTTTTTGAAGATAAATTTGTATTTGGTTAAATAAAAGTTTAGATTGTAATTGTATCCACTTATTGTTAAAAATATTTAAATCTTAAACTTAAGCATATTTTAACAGTAAAAATTGATTATCATCTTTAATTTGCAATAAAAACTTTAAAATATTATTTATTTTTTCAATTGTTTTATTTTTATTTTAAAAATTAACCTATATACATACATATGATTATTCTTTTCTATTTATTATTATTTCTTTCTTTGTAATAGCTCTAATTTACTTATTTGTTTATAATAATATATTAAATTTTAGTTATTCTAGTGTACTAATGTTAACATTTTAAAAATACTTTTTTACTAGGTTTTCCAAATTTCATTACACTTTTTTATTTATTTATTACTATGCTTGTTGTTTTGAATTCAATATTGTCTCATTCTAAACAATTGATTAAAATTTACTTTATTTACACGTTTGCATGTATAACACATTCTTTTCACTTTCTATGATAAACCTATTTGATCAAAAGTTATATTTGGGCTAGTAACTATTATTTAAGAATAATCAAAAGGCAAAAACCAAAATAATAAACAACGTAAAATATCACACGTCATACACTTGCATAAGGAATTGAAAAACATGTAGCTTTCAAATCTTGTTTCAATTCTGTTAGTTTAGTGAATAAAATCAAATTTAATCGAATGAAAAGAAAAAAAGAAGAAAAAAGAGGAGAATTTAAAACAAATAAAAGAATCTAATTCTGAAAGCACTACCAGAGAACTTGCAAGATAAACCAATTATTACAATTACTTCAGTAATGGTCTAACAAGCACAAAACAGTAAAATCCAGTATATTCATACATATATACATACATACATACATGTAATACAATTACATAAAATATAATGATCAACATCTATCTTAAAATGTAAATTCTTAGCAATGTTAAGTATGAAACAAGAATATCATACCCAAACAATGCATTAAATTAAATTCTGTACCATAATATAACCTCCAGCAGAAAGAATACGAAAGGAAAATAAAGTGAGAACTACTTACAGACTTCTCAAACTACTTGCAATGCAACCCACAATTAGCATCATCATCATTAACATCAACACAAAACAAATCCGTACAAGAACTTACAAAACAAAGGGGTCAAATTCTGGACAAGATATTCATAGCAAAAGGAAAGCTGATCTCAGCAACATCGCACATTCCAAGTCTATATAGCAATGTCACTATGAATCAATCAGTCACAGCTACAGACAACCCACAGGCTGGTCGAGAATTAGCCTGTGAGAATTTGCTCATCTAACTACAAGCATCATGGCAGAAGGGACTGATCAGAAGGCTACACCGATAAGGCGTTGAGAACGATGCCAACCCATGTACAAAACATGTGATTATGAAGCATGTGGCTTGGGGAAGAAACAAGCCAGATGAAGTGTAATTCTGAGAATAAATTTCTGGAAAGAAAGCAGCAGAAAATCGTTCTGATGTTGCAAATTAATCTTCGACGGACACATCCCGATGAACGTTGGTAACCCGCTATCTTAACCCATCAATCCTTCTCCGGACTGGCACCAATTGCTAAACCCTAATATCCTGTATTGAAACCAGTTTTGCAGTCCTTGAGCAAGTTCTGGTATGTTTGTTTGGAAATGACGAAATGGGTGCAAAATGAAACGCAAGAATCACACAAGTTCACCCTTCACTTCAATGCCCATGGAGCGAGCAGTGCCCATGATGGACTTACAAATGGATTCCAGCGGCATGTACTGGCAGTCAGGGTCGGCTTGTTTGATCTTGGCGATTTCGTAAATGTGCCTAGGCGTGACCACCCCGGCGACCTTGTGGCCCGGATTGCCGCCGCCTGACTGCAAACCTGCTGCTTTCTTCAGGAAATACGACGTCGAAGGCGACTTCACCACGAAGTCAAAAGAATTGTCCTTGTATGCAGTCACCATGACAGACATCGGAACCTCTGACTTGATATGCTGCGTCCGCGCGTTGAAATCCTTGCAGAATGCCATCAGATTCAGGCGGTGCTGCCCCAGAGCAGGCCCCACAGGGGGTGCAGGCTTCGCTTGCCCCGCATTCACAACAAGCCGAATGATCGCAGATACCTGTTTCGCAGCCATCTTTGAATTAACCTGCTAACTACAAACCCGAGGAACTGCAACCTTACTAGAAATCAAGTCATCATCAAAGTCGACATTGCGCCAGCTCCCAAACACGAAAACAACTTCAGGGTAGGCTTTTAGGGTTTAAAACTCTTAGGGTTTAAACACAACATCTGAGTCAGTTCTTCAAGTTTCCGCGAAGGAGCCTCAATTTAATGGCTTCAATAAATTGGGTTCTCGAAACGCTACCCAGGCAGAAGTAGTCCTGCCAATCATGAGAGGGTATGGGACGGTTATAAAGCGGGAAGAAGCGTCGTTGTGAAGGCAATGCTTTTTCCAGGAATGGATCATCTACTGCCTGTCGCTGGTTCCATCTGTCCTCACATTTTCAAATCTGTCAGAACAATGGTCCGTTGGGGTCATATTCTAAATTTAGCTCTTCCAGATTTGAACATTTTGTGATTCTGTCCCCCATGTCCCGGCCAGCCTCGTCATTGACAAGCCTATGTGGTCTCGTGCTGCGGCATTAAGTGCTTGTCACCGCGAGATCCCGACGCACATTATTGCGCTATCAAGGCAAATATTGGAGATATAAGAAGGTTTGGATGGGGCAAATCGCATTGTGAAGAAACGGCCTGGAATGGGTGGTTGTCGTCGCCGTCGTCGTGTATCGTCGAGATTGGGGCTTTGAACGTTCTTTGAATGGGGCCGTGTAGAATGGGAGAGCTTGGAGGGATGGCTTACAAGCATCAGCAGCGCTGATTGATTAGGTTCAATCAAGACAGAGCGAGAGAGCAGGAATTCTCGATAGTGGAATGGGGGTTTTTTCCATTTGTTGGAAATCTGTTGGCAGTATGATTTATATCGACATGTTGTGATCAAGGTGAACAAATGAAAGTATTATACGGAATTGGAAATTGTATGGTGCGTTCAGGGTTACTGAAACGTAGGAGAGGCTCTGCTGTTAGACTCCCCAAGCCGATGGCATTATTTCTTCTTGCGAGTCAGTATCGAAGATGTAACCAACTGAAAAATAGGATAAGTCCACTTGAAGCAGAGCTGTTTGATTACAGTGCCTAATCTTTTCACTTATGCCAAGGTGCAGCACTGCTTTTAGTTCCGTCATTCCTTACCTATTTTATTTGGACGACCTGGAATTGCCAAAACATGCGGGATTGGAGAGGATGGATAGCGTGGTTCTTGAAATTCTGTGTGGAGGCTCAGAAGCCGGAACGAGGTCCACTCTGTGCCTCACAAGTTAGAGTCCTCTAATTGCCGCTGTGTATGCATCGTAAGAAGCAAGGATGCAGGGCCCTAAAACCCGGCTGGACCAGGTGGGTTTTGCTTTTCTGTTCTTCGTCCTTTTCCTGCTCTTATTGAAAAATGTCCTCATGTTGCTTCTTTGTTTTTACATGGACTCTCAAGTGTGAATCAAATGCCCTGGTCGTTGGTCAGGATAAAACAAGAGCCATTATACCTTCTGAAAAATCTTGTAACGTCGCTCACTGGTGTAACTAGCCAGAGGCAGGTTTTGATTGGGGGAACATTTCAACTGTTATTTGAAGAGTTGCTAGAGGCCTCTAAAGTAGAGGACAGAATGGTCCATCTTAATCTGGAAATCACTAGGAAATTTCAATATCGTTATTCGCTTTACCCTCTTTCGCTGGACAGAGGACCACACTCCCTCAAAATTTGAGTAATTAATTATGTGTGTATTCGCAGACCTCTTAAATGACATCGATTGGGGTCATATTGCTTAAGACACTTTGTGCAAACTCTTTCAAATTTCAGCATTAACACATCTTCCTAAGTTCCTGTCAATCTTTCCAGAGAAGTCTGTTTGTGCTAAGAATCAGGTATCTAGTTGCATTCTCACGTATTTCAGTTGTGTCTTAAGTTGCACGAAATTTGAGTTCTGAAAATCTCATGTATGTTTTCAGATATTTCCAGCAAGAAAAGCAAATGCTGTGGTATTGCCGTCACCCAAGTTGAACGCTCCTCCACCCGCAAAGAGGAAACAGCATCCAGCCGAGATTTCTCCACAAAAGAAGGGTACTCTCGAAAGTTTTATTGTTAAAAGCAAAAGCACCGATAATCATCCCATCGGACAGGCTTCGAGTGGTTACGAAGATAAGCAAGCTGGAATTAACAGGTACATCAGACAGTCTACGTGGCCAAAGCCTTCAACAGAAAGGTGGCTGCAAGGATGCGGGTCTAGTGCGTCAAAATTTGTTCCTAAGAGGCTATTGGAACCGGATGTTTCACGCAATGATTTCTGCACAGCGAACAATTCAAAGCCCATATTTGAATCCGGCGAAGGACATCACATCGGCCCTTGTCTTACAGAAAGCAAATCCTCACCAGATCTCCTCCAGGCTTCAAGAAAGTTAACTACAGAAACAACTGAGAGGAGTAATAGTCGGGGGCAGCTCACACAATTTGCAGATGATTTTCTGTCAATATGTGTCAGGTATGAACGTGATCTTACTATTCTCAAGAGATTTTTGTTCACTTCCCCCAAATGATGTTTAATGTAAGGTCACTTCGCTAAAAGTCTCCTATTCTGAATGGACATGTGCTGGTTCAAAACCTGCCTTCAGAGAAACTAACAATTCTACCTTGGTCAGTGGTGTTATCAAGGACCTGCCACCTTGCAATCCTCCAGGTACTAGTGGAGTTGACAACTCTAAGAAAGCTATGAGGGTCGTCGATGATGACGATGATTGTCCTAGAGTATCAAAGAAGCAGAGACATAGTGATGGGCTTGAGCTAGATGTCATCTCATGTACACAGCATTTTTTGCCCATACGCTTAAGCGGCAATGATGTGGGTACATTTGGGGATAAATTTGGGTCCGTCAACGAAGAAAGGAGTGTGGGGTTGCTGAAGAGCTTCAAGGAACAAAGTATCGAAAGGGGTCTTTCTGGCCTACCTAGTATTTTCAGTTCGAAAGAATTCGCTCAGCTAGAACTCACTCCTGGAGGTGGAGTAGATCCCCGAGGTGGGTCAGCTTTAGAGCTCACCTGTGATGCCCCTCATATTGATGACGAAGGTTTCCACAGTGGGTCAGATTCTCCAAAGCTGTCGAAAGGGCTTGTGTCATGTTCCAATATTTCTGGTGCCTTAGAAAATAAGACCAAAAGCTCAGTGTCAGGTGACATCTTTGAGAAGGAAGCTTTCCAAATTGTTTCTTTTGAAGGATTTCCTCCGTTACCTCCAGCATTCAAAACACCAGACGAACAAGTATCACGACATAAATGGGGATCTGGTCGCAAAACCCTGAAGTCAAGGTCCAGGTTACGGAGTAAAGGTGGTGAAGGAGGTTTCGGCTCTACTCCATATTCACGTAATACTAAGAAATCAGACAGGCGGTCATTTAGCAGTGGAAAATCAGGGGGATGGCAGTACCATAATTCTATGTTCTCTCCAGGTGACGCCTTCTGGGATGAAGCCTTTGAAGCGGCGGATGTTTTGTTTGTCTCCAAATTAAACGGCGCAGCACAAAAGCAGAGCAGCAGAGGTAAATGTACTTTGTCCAGCGCCGAAAGGACAGCACGTGCTGTAGATGGAGCAATTCAGAATCAAGTAGAAGAAGATCCAGGCATCCATGGGATACTGGAAGATGTTGGAGCCGACGTTGGTCGCTGTCAAGACCCCAGTGTGGAGAAATATCCTGCTGATGTTGAAGTCGAGATTTTGGAAGGAATAACAAACTTTGACCGGATTCCTAATACGAGGTTTGATGAGCTGGATGTCTCTCCTTTGCCGGTGCGTCGATTCAGTTTCACGTGCCAAAGCAGTCCGCCAAACAAAAGCATTATCAAAATGACCACTGAAGAAGTTTCTAAGGCTTGTCCTACTGCTATCCAAGAGCCGCTAGGCCCTGTACGTCTGGAATCTTTTGATGTTAAGGATAACTGTTCCGGGGGTGAAATCATCAAAGCCAATGTTCATGTTATTGAAGCATCGAAGGTAATTTGTGAGACCGAGATGGGCACTGACCTGCAGCTTCAGGTCGTGGCTCATGTTGAACCTGATGCAACTTCGAAGTTGCCCGAGCCAGTTTTAGCAGTACCTTCCAAGTCAGCTGAACCCTTAGCATCTGGCCAAATGTGTGCGTATTCCCATTTATCAGCAGGAGATCGTCAAGAAAGATTTGAGAAAATTTTTATCGGACCTGTCGTTCCTCTAGTCGCAAAACAAGAACATGCATTTATATCCCGAAGTCCAAAAAACACAAGTCTGGATCTTGCTGATTGGATTCCACCTGAAGCGTGTGCTATGTATGGCAAAAAGGGTTTGAAAAGGCTCTACCCCTGGCAGGTGTCTATCTATTCCTTGTTGCTCCTTCAAGATAGTTTTGTTTTGCTTTCGGAGCATTGAAGCATTGAGGTCTGAGCTAAGGTCCAGAATGGACTGTCCTGTAAACATGAGGGATTGCATCGCACTAAAGTTCTGTGACTTGTTGAAAGGTTGAATGTCTGCAGGTAGATGGCGTGTTAGATGGCCGAAGTCTCGTTTACTGTGCATCTACAAGGTAAATAGTCTAACGTCATTATCTTATTTCTTTGGATTTCAAGCATTTTTGCAGGTTTAGAAAGGTTGAAATTGTACACGTCCGTTTTTATACTTGCAGAAAGGTAATGTTGCGGTGGTAGCTGGTTGAGACAGTGCAGGGAAGAGTTTAGTTGCAGAGGTATTGATGTTACGACGAATCTTGTCAACTGGGAAGAAGGCTTTGCTGGTGCTACCCTATGTAGCGCTGTGCTCTGAAAAGGTAATGTGCACAATGTCTATTTTCTCGACTTATGCAGTCTACATTAATATTTGCACTGTAGCTTCTCCATCCTTATGATGAAACAGCTGTATGTCTTACTTATAAGTATGTCTTGAATTGTTACCTGGTCCACTTTTTCAAAAAAATTAGAGAATGATAGTGACAAAAATGTGAAGTCTTGTAAGAAGCAAGTTGAATTTATAGAATAGCATTGTACTTGCAGAAAAACATTTGAGCGTTTTGGTTGTATTTATTTTTCTTCTGCAATCAGCCACCAACATGTGGTGTAATTAAATCTCTACAGGCATGTATCATTTTTCAAGCTAATTTGATATTTATGCATAAATCACAGGCAGACCATCTGGATGCAATTTTGGAACCTCTTGGAAAACGAGTGCGAGGTTTTTATGGATCGCAGGGTGGTTCCAGCTTAACTAAAGACACCTCCGTGGCTGTGTGTACAATCGAGAAAGCGAACTCGCTGGTCAATAAGTTGCTTGAAGAGGGGCGCCTATCAGAACTTGCTATTCTTGTGATTGACGAACTTCACATGGTCAGTTATTATGCTGCAATTCTTCATTGATAACCATGGATCCTTCATAATTGGTAGCTGGTCTAATTTGCAATATTTTATAGTCTCAGCACGGAAGCAGGAGTTTTGTAGCTTGGACATGAAATAACTTCTGCATACCTGAGCAGGTTGGAGACACTGACCGTGGCTATCTACTTGAACTCCTCCTCACCAAACTCCGCTATGCTGCCGGTGGCGGAGAGTGTAACTTACCTGGGAATAGTTCGAAGGAGAACAGAGGCTCAAGTTCAAGCTGGAATACTGAGTTGCAAATTGTGGGGATGAGTGCTACAATGCCTAATGTATCTGATGTGGCTACTTGGTTACAGGTGCTCATTTACAAAACAGTTTCTTTAGGACGTGTATTATCGATCACTCAATTATATTTGTTTCACATTATAAAGCAATCAATATTATTGTTGCATGGTGAAGTCGCAATACATGCAGCTGAGTCTTCCTCTAAGTAGATCAGAAGTGTGTCATTCTGGAATAATTTCAAGGTAGCAGTCGTAGCTCTGGATCTAAGGGTACGTTTTTATCATGATGTCATCAAAAGATCATCTGAGCTTTCCTAGCAAAGATCCCATGTGATGATCTTTTGATAATTAAGAATGCCATTTGTAACCTCACAGAATCTGTTTTTCTCATTGATTGCTGATTCTGAAGCTGTTGATATGTCCAGGCCGCTCTTTATCAAACAATCTTCCGGCCAGTTCCTTTGGAGGAATTCATTAAAGTTGGTCATACTATCTATAATAAGAAGATGGAATTTGTAAGGTCAATCAAGAAAAATGCAGACCTTAGTGGGAAGGACCCTGATCATTTGGTAGAGTTGTGCCATGAGGTAATCCGTACAATCAATACTTTTTTCACTTGGAGTGGTCTTCATGTTGATATTCGCGTTGGAGCACTTCTGAACTTCGTGAAACTTAATTCTTTTACCCAAGGTAAGTAATGTTGATTCGAAATCTGTGCATTAAACAGGTAGTAAGTGAAGGGCATTCAGTCTTAGTGTTCTGTTCCAGCCGTAAAGGATGTGAGACGACAGCTCGTCACATCAGCAAGTTTTTGTCTCCATTCACAATCGTAGAGAGAGATAAAATGATCGGACCAACAGATGGAAACGCAGCTGTGGAAGAGTTGCGGAAGTGTCCAGCTGGACTTGATCCTGTCTTAGCAGATACACTGCCCGCAAGCGTTGCTTATCATCATGCTGGTCTCACGGTACATGGTTTTCTATGAGCGCCCCTGTGTGATTGCGTAGCACTCAAAAGATAATGAAAGGTTTCTCCGCTGTTAACCGGTTAAATGGACGTTGTCAAAGCCAATTTTTATACACACTTGAAACCATTGACGATTTCGTATATCGTTCAGGAGATGATTTCGCAACTGATTATTATGAAGGTTCTAAATTGAGTATCAATGATAATGGGTTTTGAAACAGGGAGAAGAACGAGATATAGTGGAGGCATGTTTCAAGAGTGGTATTGTACGTGTACTTGTGGCTACATCCACTCTTGCTGCCGGAGTGAATCTGCCGGCCCGTCGAGTGATTTTTAGACAACCAAAAATTGGTCGAGATTTCCTTGATGCAACACGTTACCGGCAGATGTCTGGTCGAGCCGGTCGTGCAGGCATTGATATCAAAGGAGAAAGTGTATGTGTTTGTCTTCATGTAACTGTTGCTTCATTCTACCTTCATAGATATTATGTGTCTCTGTAGTTTCATATCGATGTGGAGAATAAGATAATGTGAAAGTAGTTACTGCTACCTTTGAAGAAACTGTACCTCCTTTTAAAATGTATCATGTGGCTGTAACTAAAAGTGTAGTTACAGCTGGTATGTTGCTTGTACAAGGCCATATGTTACAAGACTGTAAGCTGAATTAGTACGTCATTGTTCAGAAACAGGTTTAGAATTTCTATCGTCAATGATCAAAAGTTAAGTTCTAATTAATATCTCAAATATCAAAAAAGTCAAACTAACATTTCATGTCACCAACTATTTCAGATTTTGATATGCAAACCTGAGGAAGTGAAGCGGATGGAGGAGATGATCAGGCAGGAATGTAAAGCATTACGTTCATGCTTAGCTGATGACAAAAATGGAATGATCCGAGCCTTGCTGGAAGTAGTTGCAGGTGGAGTAGTGCAGACTGCAGCTGATGTGCAGCGGTATGTCCGGTGCACCCTCTTAAATGCCACACAACCTTTTGAAGAGGTTGTGAAAGCTGCTCAAGAATCATTGCGGTGGCTTTGCCATAAGCAGTTAGTTGAATGGGATAGAGTTTCACGGCTCTATACTACAACGCCTCTTGGTCGAGCTGCGTTTTCCAGTTCACTTAGTCCTGAGGAGTCCCTGGTATGGAAGTTCTCCGTCTTTCTCACAGTGGTTGTTTTAGTATGTAAAAATACATACGTCTGTTGTCTCTACCTGTTACGACGTGCAAACTATCCTTCTTGAGGGCACATTTCCTGTCTCTGCAACTAGTGTACGATGTCAGTGAGTATTTTCCTGCATGAGAAGAATTTTGCTGAAACCTCTCGACTCTGTGTAGCGTACATACTCTATGTTTGTATGCTGTATGGACTTTTTGAAGGAATTATGTTTTGTTAAAGTCTTAAGTCATTATACTTCAATCGACTTGGATAATTTTCTGTTTCAGAACTCTTCTTTTGAAGTCTTTATTGACACACTGTTTTCGGTAGGTTGTGTATGAAGATCTTGCCAAAGCTAGGGAGGGCTTCGTCTTGGCTTCTGACTTGCACCTCCTTTATGAAGTTACACCCACTTACGTCGACATCGAGCCTGATTGGGGTGTATACTACAGTCGGTTCATGGAGCTTTCACCCACTGACCAGGTTCGTAAGTTTTCATCAAAGTTATGTAGCAGCTTATCAACAACATCAACTGGGGATCTCGTAATCAATTACTAAACTTTAACTTTTGAGCCATTTGAATAATTAAGGGCTGCATTTGTAACTTTAATCTACCTTTATCTGGCTGAACGCAGGCAGTAGGTAACAGAGTTGGAGTAGTGGAACCCTTTCTAATGAGGATGGCTCATGGAGTACCCCTTCTGCAACAAGGTGGCAATGGACGACCTCGTGGTGGGAAGGTTTCTAAGGGGAAGATTTCACCTCCCTTCCAGAAATTTAAGTGGAACAATTCTGGTGCAGCTCCACTACCAGTTGAACAAATACTACGCGTGTGCAAACGGTTCTATGTTGCCCTCATGCTTTCTAAATTGGTCCAGGTATCCAATATTCATTACGATTCTGATTCCTTCACAATGTCTTCTTCACTCGCATGTTCCTGTCAAGCTCTCGGGGGACGATAATTTTTTACAGAATATTTCCGCCCTCTTGACCAGGAGCTAGGTTTAGCTGCTGTAATTCAGTTCGTAGCACAAACAGAAAGCTCCTCCATTTGCACGAGGTTGATTTCTAAAATGTTACAGATTGTACATTCATCTGATGGGTTTTCGTGTGTAATTTCAGGGTCATTTGGTTTCTTCGTTGTGGTTACTGTCTTTTTTCAAACTCCTTCTTGCTGTGTTCTGAGATCTTTCCTTCTGTGAATGACAGGAAGTGCCCCTAATGGAGATTTGCGAGTCATTCAAAGTTCCCAGGGGCACAGTGCAGGCCTTGCAAGATAGTGCTGGAAGATTTGCTGGCATGGTCGGAGCCTTTTGCGAAAGGCTGGGATGGAGTGACATGGAAGGCCTGTTCTCTAAATTTCAGAAGAGAGTATCATTTGGTGTTAAATCTGAGATTGTGGATCTGACTGAAATACCATTTGTCAAGGTGCAAAGATATAGAGCTTTTCAATTTTCGCATTCTATGATTTGGATAATCGAAAGCACTTCCATCTACCCTTGTGATATTTTGATTTGTTCTGCTCTGACGTCCTGCATCAAAAATCCATCATTGTATTACTTTTAGTCTCTGCATGTTAATACCGTGCTATAAGAGAAACCATCACCTCCAATGTTAACCTTCGGTCAATGTCTTCCTTGACACAGGCTGCCAGGGCAAGAGCACTGTTCAAGGCGGGTCTTCGGAGTGTACATGCTATAGCTGAAGCCTCTTTACCTGAGATTATCAAGGCACTTTATGGCAACATTACTTGGGCCGGTCCAGGTATCCTCCTGAACTGTATTGACAGTTCATTCTTCATATTATGCCAGTTGCGCAGTACCATGATAGCCTAGATATTGTATAAGTTTCTGGTCGGTGTTTGCTTGTTGCTTTTGCTCCTACTTTTAAAAATGACTGGATACTGACTTTACCACCATTATGAGTTAATGTCGTGGAGATTCTGCCATCCAGGTGAGAATAGAGCACAGCAATGGATGCAATTGGGCGTAGCCCGCAACATTAAGAATGGAGCACGACGTCTTGCACTAGATCGTGCTGAAGAGGCTAGAGCAGCAGCCTTTTCTGCGTATGAAGCCCTAGGTGTTCAAGTACCTGCTGCGTTGGCATTGCCGATGGTTGGCACGCTTGGTAATGAGGAAGAAGCACTAGTAAACCCAGCTATATCTTTTCATTCTGCGATGAAAGCGTTGACTGCAGATGGTGATCCGGAAGTAGAAGCAGTTCCAATAAGCTCCGAGACAAAAGGTGGACTTGCTACTGACATCGACACTAGTGCCAAAAGTCTTGTTTATGTACAGAACGCACAGTCAATTCCTGGAAGTCCAAAGAAAGATATTCTAGAAAAAGAGTCTGATTTGTTACTTCAAAAGTTGGAGTCTATACCTTCTTTCAGAGTTCAAAATTCAAAAGACCCTATTTCTACTCCTGACGAGTTGCTTTTGGAGGAAGCAACTGATAAAGTCGACTCAGATCTAGGTATCCAGCCTGTGGGAAAGGCCTGTCAAGAACTTCAAATGTCCAGCTGTAAAGATGGAGGTCCAGCGAAGGGTGCTTTATTTAATGGCTCGTTAATTGCACAACAGGACTATGTAGTAGATGACACCATGGATGACCTTTTGAAGGTGCCAACCAGAGGTCCTCGAGATGTTGACAAGCTTGTGGGTGGCTTTGATGAGTTTCTGAGGAGATGGCAAGGTGTAGATGAGTTTGCCTTCGACTTTTACTTCAAAACTCCAAGCAAGGGGCTTCGAGATCCATTTGAAGTGATGGGAGTAGCTATCTGTTGGAAGGATTCTCCTGTATATTATGTCAATCTCTCAATTGTGCACAAGTCCTTCCAGCAGCATGCAACAAACCCGCATTGCGGAAATGAGGAAGTCGTTATTAGAGAAGTAGAAAGTCCCTTAATTGAGTCCCAGATTCGTTGGCGACATGTAGGTACTATGCTGTCCAAAACTGGGGTGAGGAAGATTTCTTGGGATTTAAAAATTCAACTTCAGGTTTTAAACAACCCAGGATTACATGTTCCGTCTGCAAGGCAGACCACAGAGCATGAACGCGGTGTACCTGATGTTAAAGCAAGAGAAGGACAAATAGTAGCACTGCCTTCTATAAGGGTGCAAATGCCCTGCATTGATACTCGTGTAGCTGCCTGGCTTCTTTGGCCAGACGAGGAAAGTACACGTCTCCTTTCCCTTGAGCAGGTGAGTGCTCACGTATACCCACGTTTATGGTTGGATTATTATTAAACGGATACTTTTCGATTCATAAGAACTGTACCGTAGGGCTTGAGTGTTTTCTCGATTTCTTCATGGAACAGTTTGTAAGACGAGGAAATAGTCTAGTAAGTGCTGGCTGTAATGAGATGGAAAGTGATGCTTTCAGGAAGTCAAAAAGCGTCTACCTGGAGAAATTGCTGCTGCGGCAGGGAGAGCTGGGAGATGGGCTAATCAGATGGGTTGTGTTGCTCATAATGGGTGCTGCCGAAGAGTAGCACAGATATGGGTGCTGCATTGTGCCTTCTGGAAACTTTTGGTAGCTGAGGGTCTACATGAAGCTCTGCTGCAGCTTGAGATGCCTCTGGTAGAACCTTTTTTCATCAAGGAAGTGAATGTTGTTATCTTCTTAACACTTCGTGTCCACGTGTGTAATATACATTTGGTCGAGTGTATTTTCATTCTGTATCTGGATGCTATTCTTGTGAAAGCTAGTACATTCTGTATTACCATCACGGAAGTTTGTTAAAAATGGTTGTTGGCAGGTGAGAGTTCTGGCAGACATGGAAACTTGGAGTCTTGGTTTAGATATGCGAGTATGTCGTAAGGCACAAAGCCATCTGCACTGCAAACTTCGTGAACTTGAAGCTCAAGGCGAGAAACTTGCAGGAATGAGCTTCTCTTTGTCTGCGCCAGCTGAAGTAGCGCATGTGCTGTACCGCCACTTGAAACTGCCAGTACCCCCTGGTTGCAAAGGCAAACACCATCCAAGCACTGACAAGCAAGCTCTCGAATTCTTAAGGTATCGGAATCTGCATTTGTTTGTGCAGCTCCATCTGCTTCTGCGCTAACGAGCCCGTTCTGAAGGCACTTGTCCCTGTTCTGAAATGGTGTTTGATTTTCTATCAACTTGAGCCCGCTTGCTTCTAAGAAGAATAATCTGATTTAAGAATTGTCGTATTTGATATTGTAGTCATAGTAGGCGGCTATCTATGATTTTTGTTGGTAATATTTATGAAGGTTTCTGAGTTCCAGTTTCTGATCTTATGCAGGAATCATCACCCTATTGCAGATATAATAAAAGAGCACAGAAGTTTGTCGAAGTTGCTGCAAAGCACACTTGGATCTATTATTGCATGGGCAAAATCTCCAGAACCCCTTTTCAGCTCGCAAGAGCGCAGTAGTAGAGGAGAAATCTTCAGTATAGCTGGACATTGGCTGCAGACCTCAACAGCCACAGGAAGGCTGTCCATGGAGGACCCTAACCTACAGGTATGAACAGTGATGACTGGGATGTAAAAGACATTTTCATGTTTTGATCGACTGATGTCATGCAGAGTACCAATAAGTAAGCCTGTGCAACTATGACTCAGTTGACCTGGTCTGTTGATGAAATACATTTTTTCTAGGCGACTGCCACACATGATAGAGCTCTCATTTTGGTCTATAAGGCCATCTGCAATCTGCAGTAGTGTATTTTTTTTGGTGTTATCTATTTTGTGGTTGGCTGGAGGGACACCTGCTCTCTGCACTGTGAAAAGTCATGATCATTCTATCGTGAGATATGAGGAGAGAGCTCTGAAGTGTGGCATTTGAATATGATAGTGCGTTGAGCATGCGGTCAGCTTCACAATTGAAGGGGGAAGATCTTCAGACGGAGACCAAGAGAAAGCGAATAAGGTGGTGGAAGTGAATGCCCGTCAGGCTTTTGTACCATCTCAGGTACTGGTTTGGTCGCAGATGTCTCGCTTTCTTGTCAACGTTCGACTTCCACCACGAGACAATTCGAGGAAAAGTTTGGAAGATTTTTTTGCGCTTAATTGATTTCGTTTGATATCTTCAGAATTAGGTCAGGTGGATTTTATTATTGAGCCCTGATTAATGATCATTCGTCAATATCATCATCTTGGTTATTATTACTTATTTTAATCAAGAAAACTCCGAATCCCTGCTTAAAAGATTCTGAATTAGAATCTGGTTTGTTTCAGTATGAAGATCTAACTTGTGAATGTTGTGCAGGAGGGGTGGATTCTCTTGTCAGCAGACTACTCACAGATTGAGCTGCGGTTGATGGCGCATTTTTCTGGAGACCCATCTCTCGTATCTCTGCTCAGCCACCCTACCGGAGACCTCTTTCGAGTGCTGGCCGCCCAGTGGACGGGTCTTCCCATGTGTGAAGTTTCTGATAAACAACGGGAGCGCACCAAACGCCTTGTGTACGGAATCTTGTATGGAATGGGTGTGAACACATTAGCTGAACACTTAGAGTGTCCGGTTGCGGAGGCTCAAGTCATGCTGGAGCGGTTCAAGGGCACTTTTCCTTTGGTGACTTCCTGGCTTAATCACGCTGTAGATTCGTGTCGCCAGAAAGGGTAAGAACTTGCTTCATTATTTTGTGAATTGGTTGATGTTATCTTAGTTATCGATGCAAACATGTAGGTTTGATTTATATTGAACTGGAAACTTCAGAACTTGATTGTCTATTCAAGCCGTAGATCGTGGTTTCTCCCGTTGAATCTACCATGTAAAAATTTAGTAGCTGACTGATCCAGGAGTATTGATTCAATTTTTAGATGTATAACAACACTGAGTGGAAGGAAGCGGTATCTGGATAAAATCAACACTGGGAAGTGGGGAGAGCAAGCCAAGGCTGAAAGACAAGCTGTTAACTCTATCTGTCAGGTGAGCCGGATGCTGTAGGCAAACTTCTCCGTTATTCGATCTTAACTCGATTGTCATCGTCATTGTGAGTTTAGTGACGAGTAGCAAATCACAAGCTCTGCTATGTACTCAGCTGTAGATTCATGCACTTGGAAGATTCGTGGGTTAAATATTGTTTAATAAGAAACTGAAACTCAGCAATGACCTCCAAGCCAGGGAATTTACATGTTTGTTCTTAGTCCGTTTTACTGTAATTTCTGTTGTTTGTACTCAAGGAATGTACATGCCCAATGAACTCAACCATATCCTCAAATCAGGGTTCCTTGTTCAATATGATGTTGGATCATCTTCACTTCAATTTATAACGGAGACCTAAGATGTGTCGCATTGGAGTATTTAAAATAAAGTCAAGAAATGTTCAATTCACTCTGCGGACAACCATATAGCTAACGAAAACGGACCACATGCAGGGATCTGCAGCAGATTTGATCAAATTGGCAATGATTAAAGTTCACGATGCCATCAATACATCACATCAAGGGTCTTGTCGTATCATGCTCCAGGTAAGCTTCTACAATTGCAAATTTTTCTTATAGATACAAAACCAGGGTTTAGTCCGAATTTGGAACTAACTAGTTGTTGAAATGTTGCAGATTAGTGAGTGATTTTGCCCAAGAATACAAGCTTGTAATGTAAATAATGGCTAGCAATTGACCTCTAGCACCAATTACCCCGTATATTAACATCTGTGATAACTAGTGACTTTCTCATCTTATCGTAGATTCATGACGAACTGCTCTTGGAGGTCGATAAACGGGTCCTGAAGCATGTTGCGCAAATACTTCGCTCCAGCATGGAAGGAGCAATTACACTTCGGGGTAAAAATTTTGACTCATTTGAATACGTGTATTAAGTGTTAAATGTCTACGAAAAGTCAAAAGTAACTGCACTTCAATCATCCAACATGACTCTGGTGCAGACATGTTGATGTACTGCAATTGTTCTTAGGTTGTCCTCGATCACATGACTCATCATCATTGATCCCTTGCAGTGCCTCTTCGTGCGAAACTTCAAGTGGGAACATCGTGGGGCTCTTTGCAATTATACACGGAAGATTGAACCATTGCGTTTAGGGTTCTTGTCTTCGTCCCATTCTTAGGGGTGACATGTACAAATACCATTCTTTTAGAGCAATTTATCCCACGTGTGCAGCTAAATGTGACATTTTAGTAGAGAGAATGTATCATAAATCAGATGCGGCAGGGATGTAGGATGCAGATTGAAATGCTAAGAATCTGACCGATCAACTATTTTGATCTTAGTAGGCAGGCCTTCCACACAGTTAGAATACTGAAAGAAAAATTAGCAGCGTGGTCTTCCAATGCATAACTTCAGGTGTAACAGTAAGATAATGTGCACCCCATTTTACACCTTGAGACCATGTTTTTCTAGAGAAAGGGGAAACCAAGCAATTTAGACAGATGAAAAAATCAAGTTTGTTTCTACTTTGTAAGACAACCACATGATAATGTAAAGTTCCCCTCATTGAATATTCCTGGTATTCGCAACCCAATACAACATGGTAGTGTAGAGGGATCATGATGCTCAAACTACACGGTTTACAGCATACACAATTTAAATCACTAAGACAACTATCTTTGCAATCAAGGTTGTCACAGCATGAGTTAGGGTTCTTGGTGTGCAAGAGGATAGTATATTGCCAAGCACAACTTTGGTTGGGCTGGGCTACAGATTGCAAGCCTAGAATTAATACAATGGTGTGGGAGCAAGATTGTAGAAGTGGTACATCATACTACTAGTTGAGTTTGCTAGTAAATTTATTGTAATCAAAGAGTAGCCAAGCTTTGATTTGAAGATTATAAGATCTTGATGTATGGATGTATACAAAATATGTTGGAGGTGGTAGAAGTGTAGGAACAATAGAACAAACATTGTTTATTGGTTCAATAACATATAATAGATCCAATATGATCATGAATAGAAACAACAAACAAACAATAATTAAGATATACAAACAAAACACAAGCAAATTAGCCACCTTTATTTAACAAAATATATTCTCAATCATGAACTTTTTCTTGGCTTTAAGTATAAAGTTACACAAGACTTTTACTATAAATAAAAGTTAGAGTAATAAAGTTTGATCATGATTCAATGCAATAAAAATTAAATTTTATTTAAAATATTTTTTAAATAGTCTACTTTATGGGAGAAAAAAAAAAAAAAATTCTCAAAAATAAATTATTAAATGGTTGAATTAATTTGAATAAGGTATAAGTAGTCATATTACTTTTTGAAAAAATATTAATAAATACTACTACTATTTAATAAAAAAAACTAAGAGACATATCTATTTTTTTTTAATATAGTCTTTATATTGCACATCTTTTAGGATTTATACTTTCTAAATCTAAGATTTAAACTTTGATTCTACATCTATATAGAATTTAAAAAATAGTGATGACATTGGTGATATTAAATTACTTACATAGATTTTTGTGTCAAGCCTATTTAATAAATTTTACAAGATTTTTTTTGTACAAATCAACTACTACAAATCAAATTTTAAAAATTACTTTAAATATTCTAAAATGAATATAATTTTTTTATAGCATTAAACTTTAAAAAATATTAGAAGTAAGGAATTCAAATAAATAATTTATTTATCAATAAAATATTATTATTATTATATTTATTGATTAAAATAATTAGATTTTTTTAATTCTTAGAAATAAATTATAGAATCAATATTTTTTAAGACATACAATAATTAATAAATAAATAACTTATAATAAATTATTTGACATATAATTTGTAATGAATGACAAGAGATTAATATCTAAAACATATTACATATTGGGATTAAAAAATCTATTGGAATCACAAAAAAGGATACAAATTAACTAATCTAAAAAATTTATATGATTAATAATTGTTTAAAATATATAAAATTTCAAACAAAATAACTTCAAATAATAAAAATATAGTTGAATAATAATCAAGCTAAGAACTCAAAGAACCAAAAGTTTACAAGAAGAATAACATATCTTAGCAAAAATATGTACCATAAAAAATCAACCAAGGAAGAATATTTAGGTGGTAGAATCTTAATATTTATTTTAAGAACAATGCAACATTGGTAGGATTACTTGGAATATATTAAGGTTAGACACTAATATTAAAATAAATTAGTTATATTGAAGCTTTTAGATATAATTGCCATTAAAAAGAATAAAGATCTCCTCATTAATTTACAATCTTAAACAACATTTAATCAAGCTATGCAATACTTTGATGTAGCAAGTACTTTGTAATTATAACTATTTTAAATTAATGGATCTTTTAATCTATTTCAAAATAATATGATAACAAGGACAATCTATCTTTAATACAAAAAAATAAACAAAGAGTGTAACTTTAGAGTAACTTAGAGACATACACTATGAAAATTTATAGAATCTTTTAAGAATATTTTAGAAGTTGCCTAGTTAGTAGAAGTCGCTTGAGAAGCTTCTTAGTTGGTAGAAGTAGCTTGAGAAGTTTTATAGTTAGTAGAAGTAGCTTAAGAAGCTTCTTATTTGGTAGAAGTAGCTCGAGAAGCTTCATAGTTAGTGGAAGGAGCTTGAGAAGTTTCCAAGTTGGTAGAAGCTGCTCGAGAAGCTTTTTAGTTTGATAGAAGCTGCTCAAGAAGCTTCCTAGACAAGGATATATATTGGAGTCAAGGTTAAAAAGTTTTTCAATCTCGACAATGCATCTATTAGAATTCTAGCTCACCTTTCTTAGTATTGTTCATGTATTCATCTAGATAATTCAAGTCCTTATCAATTCCTTCTTGAAACCTCTTTCTAGTTCAAGTCTCTTATTCTATATTCTTATGTCTTTAACAATTTGTTAAAACTATCTTCATCTTTAATATTAAAATTAGATTCTTCTTGTTAGAAAGTGGATTATCCCTCTTTTTTAAGATATACTAGTACTTTAGAGATTGTGGATTATCCTCTTCTAAATTAATATTGTCTTCTTATAAATTCATTTCTTTTTTTTCTTAGAATGGCTAGAGATCAAGATATTAATATGAACAAATCTTTTGAGTCCAAGTTAGACACTATCATAAGTGTTTTTATTACTTTATCTATTAGGACTATGGAGATTGAAGGAATTGTTGTAAAATTTCATAACAATGCAACATTAAAAGTACCACAACCTAGACTACATCTACCTTTAACTTTTATACTTAAAGATGCAGTACTACCTATATTACACCAAAGAAATCCACTTATTCAATAATGTAAGAAGCCTTGAGTTAGTCTTTTAGAAAAATATGATGGAAAACATTCAAAGTTTTAAAAATTTATCAATCAAATTCAATTAATAACAGTTCTACAACCTGATACTTATCCAACAGAAGAATCAAGGATTAGATTGGTTGATACCTTGCTTACAAGGCAACCATTATTTTGGTTTGTTCCCTTGTTTGAGAAGAGATTATTAATTTTAAATAATTTTAAAGCTTTTATAAAAATATTTATGAAAATATTTGGAAAATATGACAAGGCTTATTGGACAACAACTAAGATCCAAGTATTATAACAAGGGGCACATTCTATATCAATCTATGCATCTGATTTTAGACAACTAGTCTACAATATCAATTGGAATAAAAAAGCCTTAATGAGCCAATTCTATTAGGGATTAAGAGATGATGTGAAGGATTTATTATTATTGCTTCTAGATCCAAAATTGCTCAATGAATCCATCAACCAAGTTGTGAAATATGATAATCAATTATTTTAACATCATCAAGATCAATATTTATAGGCTTCAATAAGACAATACGCAATTCAATATACTCTTATTATATTAATAAGCAATGTGAATTCATATTTAAAAATAGAAGATATGTAACTTGATATAGTATGTTTTAAATCTCTTAATCTATAAAAAAAAAGAAGCGTAGGATGGAAGAAGGTCTATATTTGCATTATAGCAAAGAAGGCCATAAGGCTAACAATTATTTGAAGAAACAAAGTCAACACATCACCAAAATTAGGAGTGTAATTATTCATAAAAACAAAGATGTTCAGCCACAATAGAGACCCGTGTGGCTAGATAATTTAATATCACAAAACTATTCAAGTTTCTCTCTTTCTGTTCAACGTGCTTATTGCTTTATAATTTTTTTGTATTTTGGCCTTTAAAAGCTTCAAGCAATTGTATTATTGGCTTCAAAGGCATCTATTTGTTTTTTAGATGAAGGATTTGTTAAGCTTCATAAAATTCTTCTAATATAGAAATCCAAACAAGTTCATCTAGAAGTAATAGATGGATGACCCTTATTCTCTAATAGTATCATCTATGAAACAACGCCTATAGAAGTGACATTTGAAGATTATAGCAATCAAATTGTGTTTAATATTATTAAGAGTCCTTCAAATCCTATTATTCTTAGACTTTCTTAGTTGAAAAAGTATAATCCATTTGTAGATTGGAGATCATAAAGAATAATATTTTTGATAGAAATCCCTATAAGAAAACTTTATAAAAAATCACAAATTAGTAAGCCTTTATTTGTTGGAACAAGGGCCTTTATAAAATTGATCAAAAAAAATACACCATTTATTATTTATGGAACTTTAATTAAAGAAGATATGACTTCATCGATAATTATTTTAGAGCAGTATATTAAATTTCAAGATTTTTTTCAAAAGAAGAATGCTAATACATTATCAAAGCACCAACTATACAATTGTGCCATAGATCTTCAAGAAGAAATGTAACCACTTTTTTTTCCTAATTTAATCTTTTTTAAAATGAACTTTTAACATTGAAAGATCATATTGACAAAAACCTTACAAAGAACTTCATTAGAAATTCAAAGTTTCCAATATGTACACCTATACTCTTTGTGAAGAAAAAAATAGTTTCTTGTATATATGCGTTGATTATCAGGGATTGAATAAGATAATGGTGAAGAATTATTATCCACTACCATTAATCTTAGAACTTTTGGAACAACTGGATTGAGCCAAGATCTTTACTAAGATAGATCTTCATGGAGCATACAACTTGATATGAATCAAGGAAGGAAACAAATGGAAGACTACATTTTGAATAAGGTATGGACATTTTGAATATGATGCCATGCTCTTTAGATTAATAAATATACCTGCTATCTTTCAATATTTAATAAATAACATCTTTTGAAAGCATTTAGACAAGTTTGTGATAATCTATCTTGATGATATCTTGATCTACTTAAAAAATATAAAAGAAGATAAGGAGCATGTAAAGTTAGTATTACAAAAGCTACAAGACATAGGTTTATGTGCCAAGCTAGAGAAATATGTATTTTATCAACCGAAGATGGAATTTTTGAGATACATTGTATCTACTAAGGATTTAATGATGGATCCCAAGAAAGTGGAGGTGATTATACAATGGGCCATTTGAAAGGCTATAAAAGACGTACAATACTTTATTAAATTTTCCAATTTCTATCAGATCTTTATAAAAAATTATTCTCAAGTTACCATTCTTTTTACTCGATTAATATGCAAAGATAAATTAGAATAGAGGCCTTAAGCAGAAAAGGCTTTCTATGATTTTAAAACAATGTTCACCATAGCTCTAATCTTGATGCATCTAAATTTTATAAAAGCATTTTACATGGAGATTGATACTTTGGATTTTGTACTAAAAGTTGTACTTTCACAAATGAATATAGATGATAAACTCTATCTTATTACATTTTATTCTTAAAAGTTTTTTACTGCCAAAATTAATTATAAAATCTACAATCAAGAATTTTTTATTATTATGGATTTTTTTCAAAAATAGCATCATTTTTTTGAAAGAATAATGTATCTTGTAATTGTATATAGAAATTATAAGAATTTAAAATATTTTATGTCAACTTTGATTCTTAATCACTGTTAAGCTTGATAAAATATGTCATTATCTTAATTTAATTTTATTATCACTTATCAACCTAAGAATCAATAAAGATTATTTGATGCTTTATTAAAAAAAATCATATCTTATACCAAGAGCAAGAAAAGTAGCATTTGATCAACAATATGTAACTTTGTTGAAGTTGGAGCAATTTTGCTTTTGCGCTACTATTACATCGACATCTATTGATTTTAGCTTCTTTGATAATGTGTATTTTGCAATCACTAGTGATGCTTTGGCCTTTAATATCAAGCATAGTTTTAATAAAAAGGCTAACAAGTTTAACCTTAAAAAATTCTTTCTATACTTTGAAGAACGTTTGTATATTCTAAAAAGACTAACACAATTGCATGATCTTCAATTTCATCATGTGTCAAGGATACAAACTAAAAGAAGATGTATAAATTAATAAAATCTATGTCAAGAAAAAATAACAAAATAAAAATAAGAAAGTATATATATTCAAAAAAAAATTAGAATGGCTATTGCCAAAGACTAGAAAATACAAAGATTCATCAACTATACAAAAAGTAAGAAAAGAGTTCATAAGAGTGAAGAAGGCTTTATTCTTATCTCTATATATACTATCTATTTAAGAGCTATGTGGCGGTGTTCTATAGGACCTCCAAAATGTGTCCAATTTATAAGACAAGTATCAAACTTGCAAGGCAAGTTTCCTATGTATGTACCATATACTTAGTTTATTCCACAAGCTACCAATATGTGCAATATGTGGCTAACTTATTGGCTAAGTTTCTAATCTATTAATCACCTATAGACATGTATATAAAATGAAACTATATCTATGAAGCTTCTAATAAGCTTCTCTCTAAGATATTATCAAATTAATCTACTTTTATCTACTTCTATATTAATTAGATAATTTTTAGAATAAATTTTATGTCCGTGGCACCATAACTTTTCAACTACATGTTATTTTGGATTTAATTGACCTTAGAAGTTATTTCTTGAGATTTTTGGTGGCTTCAAATATAAAAAGCTTTGAGAGACTTTGTGCTCTCTTGTAACATTTGTTCATGGTCTAAGAATCCTCAACATCATCTTTATGGATTCTTACAGCTTTTACTTGTTCCAAGATGGTCATGGTCTTCTATCTCAATGGATTTCATTACGGATTTACCACCATCCAAATCATTAGACAACATTCTTGTAGTGGTTGATTTACTCACAAAGATAGCTCATTTTATTCGTTGTAAATAAATTACTTTTAGTAAAGAAACAACAAGGTTCTTTTTTATAATATATATTGATATCATCGCTTTTTGGATGATATTGTATTTGATTAAGAATTCTAGTTAGTATCTAAGTTTTAGAGATGTTTTTTTGAAATATTAAAGATATTTTATTGAAAATATTAAAAATATTTTATTAAAAATATTAAAAAAAAAAATTGAAATTTAAAATATTAAAAATATTTTTTTGAAATTTGAAAAGAATATAATAATTGCTACCTAATATTGAAATAAAAAATCATGAAGATTACAAGATCAAAAAGGTGCTAAATTCACAACAAAGGTGGGATAATTTGAAATATCTTGTTTATTGATACAATTATAATATCAATGAATGCACATAGAAATTAGTCAAAAATCTCACCAATATACTTCAAAAGATATAGGAATTTCATTGACTCTATTTTATATATCCAAACAAGTTTCATAATAACTTCTTGGTAAAAGTAGAATATGAGGGAGAGAGTCAAATCAAAGCCTTTATCAATATACAATCATTTATTCCAAGATAGAATAGAATTATAGAAGTAAGTCAGTTACCATATTAAATTTTTAGGTGCTAAAAAATTTAACAAAATAAGATTCAAAAGATTTACTTATTACGTAAGCTTTGAACAAACTACTATAGTTTTTATAGCCTTTAATTCACCAAAGTGAGGATGATATATTTCAACGCCAAGTATAACCATGGTTAGAACCATTAGGAACAATATCCAACCATGCAAGTCTCAATTCTAATGCTCGAGCTTTAATGATTTTACTTGAACTTGAAAAGATAAATCCTCTTAAGTTTGAGATCTTGTTTGGAAGATATTTTAAAAATCTCAATAAAGATCAGATCTTTAAATAGGATATTTCAATAATAGAAGTACTAGCTCAAGGCTATAGGTGATTTCTTTGAGGACTAATAGAACTTATCCAAGGATAGAAAATATAATACATAGCTTTATTGGTGCATTGTATTTTTGACTTTCTATGTATGTTGGAAGATTTTCAAAGATATGAGCTCTTCTTAGAACTTGTCACTAAAAAAAAAGGTGATGTTAGGAACATATACTTTAGAAGTTTATAAAATCTTCTAAGAATATTTTAGAAGTTGCATAATTAGTGGAAGTTACTTGAAAAGCATTTTAGTTGATAGAAGTAGCTCAAGAAGTTTTTTAATTTTGATAGAAGCCGCTCAAAAGCTTTCTAGACATGGATATATATTGGAATCAAGGCTAAAGAATTCTTCACTCTTGACAATGCATCTCTTAGAGCTCTAGCTCATCTTTTTTGCTGTTATTCATGTATTCATCTTGATAATTCAAGTCCTTGTCAGTTTCTTTTTGAAACCTCTTTCTGATTCAAATCTCTTCTTCTATATTTTTATATTTTTAACACATTTATTAATATATTTATGTATTAGATTTAAATATCAATTGGTCCTAATTAACTAAATATTGGTAATATAAAAATAATATAATAAATTCATAATAAATAAAAAAGCTTCAATAAACATATGCATTAACTAAAAAATTAAATAAACTCTTAGATATCTCTTTGAATTAATTCTTTCAAAATCCAAAATATTCATCAATTTTTAATTGATCTAAAAATATATAAATTAAATCATCAATAATTAGAAAAAATAAATATAATTAAAAATACTAAAATAATCAATATTATCTTTTTTTTTGTTATATTTATTTCTTATTTATTTAAGCAAGTTTATTTATAAAAGCTATTAAAAAGATTAAGATCATGGTAAAAAAACTATTTCTATTAGCTAAATATATTATATCTTAGTAAGTTAAATATCTAAAAATAAATAAAAATAGATATAGATTTTTGTTGGCTAAATAATTAATTTTTAAAAATGGTGGCAAAACTTTGTATTAATTATTACATACAACTATAAATAAAATAGAAAATTTAAAATCTAAAATAAGATAGAGAGAGTATGGATTACAATAGTATCTTTAGTACATCTAAACTTTCTTAATTTCTTCTATGAGGCTTAGATTTTTATTTATAAACTTTATGATTTTTATTTATAAATATATAAATAAAATTAAAGAATATAATTAAATTATACATTTATAAATTGTAATAAATTTAAAGTATGTTTAGACTAACAAACTTAAATACTTAGTAAAGCTAAAGAAATCTGAAAAATCATATCACAAGATAAATAAATTTAAAAATTATTTTATTTTTTTTATTATTTAATTATTGATTTAAAAAATAATAATAAAAATATTATCTCTTAATCTAAACATTGAATAAGCTTATATAAATAAAAGAATGATTATATTATAATTGTAATTTTTTAATTTCTTTCTTAATATATTGGAATTAAGAAAATAGGTAATTTTTTATTCTAAAATCAACCAAAGTTAAATTATACCAAATTGTTAAGAAATCTATAATATTCTATTATAATATGATTCTAATATTTAAAAAATTCTAAGTTGGTATTACAAAAGCTGCAAGATGCAAGTTTGTATGCCAAGCTAGAAAAATGTATATTTCATCAACTAAAGATGGAATTTTTGAGATACATTGCATCTATTGAGGATTTGATGATAGATCCTAAGAAAGTAGAGGTGGTAATATAATGGGCCATTCTAAAGACTATAAGAGACGTATAATATTTTCTTGGATTTACTAACTTCTATTGGATCTTTATCAAAAATTATTTTCAAGTTGCCACCGCTCTTACTTGATTGACATGCAAAGATAAGTTGGAATGGATGCTTCAAGCAAAGAAGGCATTTCAAAACCTCAAGATGGTGTTTACCATAGCCTCAATCTTGATGCATCTAGACTTTACAAAAGTATTCTATATAGAAACTAATGCTTTGGATTTTGTATAAGGGGCCATATTTTTACAAATGGATATAGATAATAAACTCCATCTTGTTGCATTTTAAATTCAAAAAAAAAAATTCTATTGAAATTAATTATCAAATCCAAAATAAATAAAAAATTACTATTATAGATTCTTTTGAAGAATGACATCATTTTTTTGAAGGAGCAATGGATCTTGTAACTGCATATACAAATCACAAGAACTTAAAATATTTTATATCAACTCAGATTTTTAATTATAGTAAAGCTCAATGGAATATTTCATTATTTTGATTTAACTTTGTCATGACTTATTGATCTGGGAAGCAACAAGGATTATTTGATGCTTTATTAAAGAAATCATATCTTGTATCAAGGATAGGAGAGGTAGTGTTTGATCAACAATATGTAACTTTATTAAACCTAGAGCAACTTTATTTTTGTGCCACTATTACATATGCATCTATTGATTCTAGTTTCTTTGATGAGGTGCATGTTGCAACTACTAATGATGCTTTGGCCTTTGATATCAAGCGTCACTTTGATGAAAATATTGACAAGTATAAGCTTAAAGAAGACCTTCTATATTTTGAAGAACATTTGTATATCCCAGAAAGACGTGTATAAGTGCGTGTTCTTCAATCTCACCATGATTTTTCAATTATATGTCACTTTGGATTTAATAAGACCTTGGAACTTATTTCTTGAGATTTTTAATAGCTTCAAATGCAAAAGGCTATAAAAGACTTTGTGTTCTCTTATGACATTTGTTCAAGGTCCAAGAATCCTTGATATCATCCTTATAGATTCTTATAATCCTTATTTATTTCAAGATGGTCATGGTCTTCTATCTTAATAGATTTTATTACGGATCTACTACCATCCAATTCATTGGATAGCATCCTTGTGGTAGTTGATTGACTCATAAAGAAGGCTCATTTCATTCTTTGTGGGAAGATTAAATCTAGTGAAGAAATGGTAAGGCTCTTTTTTAATAATATATATCAATATCATGGCCTATTAGATGATATTGTATTTGATCAAGGATCCTAGTTCATATCTAAGTTTTGGAGATGTCTTTTTGAAATATTAAAGATAGATATTAAATTTTTTTTGACTTTCCATGTTCAAACTAATGGCTAAATAAAACAAGTTAACTAAATTTTGGAGCAGTATTTACAATGCAACATCAACTATCAATAAGACAATTGGATCTTGTATCTATCATTAGCGGAGTTTATATATAATAATATTATTTATGCTTCAATTCAATAAATGCCATTTTACTCTAACTATGGATATCAATAAAAAGCTTGATTTATACAATACATCAAAGAACAACAATCCAACAGCTAAAGGATTTATAAAGTATCTAATGCAATACCAAAAAACCTTGAAGCTTCAATTGCAAATAGCTCAAGATGCTTACAAGATATCTATAGATAAATTCAAGAATCAATTGTTTGCTTTTTATATTGAAAATAAAATATGGCTTCTTTGATAAAACATCAAAACCAAGCGGCCATGTGATAAGTTGGACTATCATAGATTAGGACCATTTTCCATCCAAAAGCAAATTAATCTAATAGCATATCACTTGGAATTACCATCTTTTATGCAAATACATCTAATTTTCCATGTTTCTCTATTAGAGCCTTATAGAAAGTTGTGTTGACATATTGTAATATATTAATGTAATGAAAATGTAAACAAGAATGATTTTTTACTTAATATTCAATTATCTTAATGTAATAGGAACTCAAGATACTTAAGAAAGATTTTATGAAAGTCTCTTAGATTTTTTTTCTTGTCTTAATAGATAGTAGATAAAAGCTAGTTATTAATTTTTCCTTCTAGGTTGTAGAAATTTTTTTACTACTTTTAAAAAATCATAAATTGATTAAAAAAATAAAATAAAAGAGATAAATAATTAATATGGTTGATACTAGAATTAAGTTGAGGGTAGGATTAAGCTTAAAAATCCTTAGAATAGGTTGGATTCATACCAGGGGGTCGACCATTTATAGGATAGGTTTAAAATCAAACCTCCAGCCACAAAAACGGCCACTATGAAAAAAGTATTGGATCATTCAAAGATCAACAATTAATATTGGAGAGCTAGCTTTAAGCTTGTTTTAGAGGTATAAGACTTGTTTCTATAGGATTTAGAAGGACTTTGCAATTGTTGTCAAAAATTAAGATTTGTATTAGTGATTTGGATTTGGAATGATTTGGATTTGTATTAGTGATTTCACTAACACTTTCAGCTATTTTGTGCAATTTATATAATATCTATAGTTAAAAGTTTGATAATATTTAGATGATTGAATCTGCTAAGACTATGTGAAAATTTGTAATAATTTAATAGTACAATTGGGAGGTATTTAATCTTAGTACGAGAAGGTACCAAAAGTTGGTAGTTTAAGATTATTTAGGATTTTTGTGATATCTAGAGATCTATTAGTCAAAACAAGGTGAAATTTGGCATCGTATTAGAAGACTTAGAGATCAAGCTATATACCAATTTTAAATTGAATTTGATAATTGAAGAAGGAGAAATTACTATTGGAACATCTACATCAACTTTCAAGTTGGTGGCTGAGTAACATCAATGTGATTTTTGGATGATTTTTAATAATTTGTAAGTTGGATTAGGCTGAAATTTTTTGAACATGTAGAAGACTTATAGTGGTATTTGTGTGTAAAATTTCACATCAAGTAAACAATAAAATTAAGAGTTATAGCTTGCTAAAGCTCACTAATTAAGATTAGGACTTACAAATAAAAATCTAAGTTGCCTAAGTGTAAAAGTAATAAGGCAACTAGGTTTTGTGTATAGTTGAAGTTATCAAGAAGAGTATTTTTGAGTACTTTTTATTAATTTTAAGCACTTTTGAATTAAAATTCAAATCATATTCTTCTTATATGGATAAAATCTATTAGGATTTCTTATG